>OX421858.1:10421742-10961742 GCA_949127965.1 Pandemis corylana | reverse complement strand
TTTCCTCATGTTACGCTCAGTATTTACACACTGTATCTTAAAATTAATCCAAGATACATCAACAGGTGATTGGTCTGAACATCCCAGCAAATTTATTTCAGGATTTGTTGATTGTTGACAAATATTATCGACGGCCTAAGTGTACAGCGTCAAAGTGCTGACTTAATATAGAATCATACATTACGATTACAAACCTTAACATGAGCCTTACCATGACGTCTTAATGCGATTCAATTCCGATTCAGTTTATGCTCGCTCGCTGTCAGATCCATACTAAAAATGACAGCTAAAACCTGAACTGAGTCAGAATTGAATCGCATTAAAACGTCATGTTAAGGTCCCAGGAGTCTTAAACCAAGCTAACCTAACTAGGTGGAGAAATATTCTGAAATAATTCACAACATTTCAATTTTTTTACCTTGTGTTTTCTTATGCTCAATAAATAGTACTTTGAAAACTAGGAGACCCATATTTTTTCTTTTCGCGAAATTTGTATTCTAAGTTAGTCAAAAATAATATTGAAATCTCGAAAATTTCAAAAACGCTTGTAAGGTTGAATCTACACATTACCTTTGCCTGGGTCATAAAAAAATAAGATAAGATTGATGTCTACATTGTCTACTGGTTGTCACAACGGGTTGTCATTTTGAATTTTTGATTGACGTTTGGTGATTTGATATTGGTTTTTATTGGATTTTAATTATTCGCATTTTCTGGACTGAATTGGAAATAATTGACAACAAAATAAGCCAGATAATAAAACGAATTGAATGTTTGCATCCACCCTGACTTGCAGCACAGTCTTCACATTTCACATCCAATATAGTTTCTTCTGCCTCGTTAATGCTAGCGACAACAGAGTACATTTTAGTACGAACTCGGTGCTCAGGAGTTACTCTGCCCTTGATAAAACACACAGCATTCTCTCGTTTACTTCCACATAGCCTACAGAAGTTTCAACGTAAGCATCCCCTGATGACAACAAAACCTTAGCTCCCCGGATTTCGGCAACGTTAAACGAGTCGTTTTCACGCATGTATTGCAACAACATCATTATAATCCACCTTGGGAAGGTTTCGGCTGTCTGCCATGGCATAACCGCCCGAAACTTTCATCAAATCAATTTAATAAATATAACAATGCTTTTTCAAAACAAAACGAACAAACAACATCGATCGGCAAACAACACTGATATTAGACATTGACACCTTTTTGACATTGACATTTTTATTCATAAATAATTAGGAAGGCAAAGGTATACTACGACGATGCCTTACTTCGGATTTTTTGAAGATTTTTGTGAATATTACGTTAAATAAGTAATAAAAAAAATTAAAAAAATATGGAATGGAATACTTAAACACAAAGCTCGAAATGGTTGTCGGTACTTTAGTAATTATTTAAAATTGAAATGTTGTGAATTCTAAGACACCTTGGTATACTTAGCTTAGTTAGAAAAGAGTTAAGTTATCGTCAGTTTAGCATCAAAACGCTAATTTGTTCCTCAGTTTAGCATGCATTTGGGCAACAGCTGTTTGCTTATTTATATGTTTACTTCGTAGGTTTTCTTATTATTATTTATTATTGTTATTTTGACGAGGGGGATGTTCCCATTTCTTTCATATTAAACGGTGGGTGATTACTTGGGGCACAGCTAGTATCGGATAAAGATTTGTAACGAAACACGTTAATTCGTCTAAGGCCGATTGAACGATTTAGGTATAAAAATTTAATCGACTCAAGTTAAGGAACACAGTTCCATTCATTCTTTTACTTCTACTGGGTTAAAAGTTAACTTAGAGTAATGTTGCTAACCTATGTCCGCACAAGTTTGTCCGCATAAGTGAATCCGCACCTCACAGGTACTAGGAACTGGTCGGAAAAAAACTAAACAAGTACCTACCGAATATAACGAAATTCCGAGTTCCCGATTGCATTGTTTGAATATCCGAGTCCCCCAAAGATAAGGGACGTTCCCTAACGAGGGTGGAGGGAGCGTTATCACACACTGATTAAAAGCAAACTCAAGGGCCCAACGCTGGGGTAAGGGGCTATGCAAAGTACGCGTGTGCATTGTGTTTGGTTACCCGGGTGCAAAGTCATTGTCATCTTGGAAAGATGCTGATATTTAGTTCTCGTGTCCTTAATGATTTGGAAATCTAGGGACCAATTTTTGAAAGCACATTTGTGAAAATATCACTCGAAAGTGGTGAAAAATTGTACTGAATTTAAACTAGGAGTAACTTAGAAGACACTTACAGCTCTGATTAATCTTGTGAACTAGTGAAAACTTTGATAAGAGCTGTAATTTAGAAGATATAAGCTGATTATACCACTTTCGAGTGGTATTTTCACAAATGTGCTTTCAAAAATCGGGCCCTAATCGAACTGTTATTAGTCTTACTGTTGTGTGGTATGATAAGCCTTGCGATGTTAGCGCCGCCTATCAAATCTTAACAGATGTGTTACGCCATTTTATGCAAATTTTTGACAAGTGGTAAGGAATTCGAGAATATAGTCTGAAACACGTTGGTCAAGTGTGTCGGAGGAGGACGGGATTTGCTTGCAAAAACATACTCGTATGTGTTGCACAGACTAATTACCTAAAATAGTTTATAAAAAGTGGGGCACCTGTAGACACCCTGCAACACCAAAGGTTTGTAGATACGTTGCCAGCCTAGAGGTCTAAAATGGATCATGAATCAGCCAGTGAGTCATGTGAGCAAAATATAAACAAGGTGGAATAAGAGTAGTAAAGCGAAAAAAAACCGGAAAATTTCTATGAATCCACCAGTTTTCTCGTCAAGTTAAATATCATATAAAGCAGGGTTTCTTAAAGTGTGGTCCACGGACCCCTTAGGGGTCCGCAGTAGGTCAGTTAAATGTAATCATATTTATTAGGAAATTGTGTCGTAAACTTGACGAGACGCATCGTCGTCGTCGGGCGAATCGAATCGAATGTTAAACTAAATAGGTACATAAATAACAACAGAAAACAAAAAGGTAACTATATATATAAGCGAAACTAGCAATAAAAGATTTTTTTTTATTTAAATAAGGTTTTTTATTATTTCCCTAAAATATTTTTTGAGAGGGGTTCGTGAAGTTGTTTAAATTGTGAAAGTGGTCCGTGACTGCAAAAATTTTAAGAAACCCTGATATAAAGAATGAATTACGGAGACAGTGGCGCCCTCATTTAACTTATAGTCTCTACTGTTGTAATTTGAGTTTCTTACCCCATAGTCCCATAACCCGAAGAAAGAGTCGACTTGCATCATGACGATATCGATGATAATATGTAGTAGTTAATTAATAAGATACACTACACTAATTCAAACTTCACTGAAGACAACAATATTCTAAACAAAAGCATTGTTCAAATATCAATTAATTGTCAAATATATTTCACTGCTTAATTAACAGTGTTACCAGGGTATTAGAAACACTAAAGAGTACACGACCTGCCCTGTTACTTCACGGATGCGAAATGAAAGTACTAGGGGGTGCGAAATTGCAAAGAGTTCTCGAGACGTCTTGACGCGGCCCAGTCGCCCTCGGCCCTATGCACTCGGTGCAAATTGTGCATCGATCGACTTTCCCCTTCGAGATGCACCTCAGTGACGAAATGTTTAAATGAAGTAAGTAAAGGAAACCTAAATGGAACAGGATTGACATATTGTTAAAGCTCGAAAGAGTGACTCTCAACGGTTTTGATTTATAATTATTCACCGTAATGGTTTTGTTTTAAGCTAAATATTTGAATAACGGAGATAATGGCTGCATCTACGATAATCTACATTAAATTTGATTAGTGTGAGTGAGGTCATAAAATTTTAACTAAACATTCACTCAGCGTTAATATATTAGGGTACAATGTATAAACTCACATTTGCTCTAAGTAATTAAAAAAATCAGCCTGAGTCACGCAGTAAAGGGTACACGCGATGTATGTGACTCTAAGAATAACAAGCAAATATACTAATCCTGGGTATTTGATCATGTATTCTATCTGAATTCGAAATCGAAAATGACGTAATTAAGGCAAAGACAGCGTAAGTTGATACAAACTCTATCCGTTACTCGCTAGAGTTTCATTATTATTCTACTTGAGCAAACCTTAGCTTTTGCTACTTTGTTGAGCTAACTAACTGCCCTTGGTTGAATTGATTATAAGATAAACGCGGCATTCTTTAGACCTTACCTTGAAGTCGTTATACTCCTCGGTAGCAAGGCTTCCGAAATGGAGCGACTTTTCACAGCATTTCGTCGTTTGATGACATAAAATAAAACCTAGTGACGTAAGCACATCTACCATACATTTTATAAGAACCTCCTACTCGTACAACATGGAAGGAACGCAATGAATCCTAGACGTTGTCCTAAGTGCGGCTAGAACGTCATCTACTAAAATTCGGTCTTAACACAGCAAACGTAAAACACGAGTCTATGAAAAAGGATACTTGATGCTCCTACGATAAATGGCAAAGCCAAAATGACTGAATAAGCGTTTTGTCTATG
Organism: Pandemis corylana; assembly: GCA_949127965.1. NCBI lineage: Eukaryota > Metazoa > Arthropoda > Insecta > Lepidoptera > Tortricidae > Pandemis > Pandemis corylana. The sequence continues at coordinate 10,957,224 of OX421858.1, read as the reverse complement.
AACTAATTACTCCGCCAAATTTATTTTCATTACTCAAATCAATGGATGTGTCCATTCATTGATTTTACTAACGTAGATGATACTTCGATTGGCTCATCGCGTGGTCTTACTAATAAATTAAATTTGTCATCGTTATTTTTAAAAATTTATACAGATAATGCATTTATAAATCCTTTAAAAAGCGAGAGCTGCATTCGGATAATCCCAAACATTTCACTTCTATTTTTAGCAGTATGTGATGAGTGGGGACTCAGCTCGTAGGCGGGGGGCGTAGTAGGAATATCCTTCACCCGCTGGGTCAGGGTTAACTGTGCCCCCAGCTCGTGCCACCTTCCACCGACGACCTTGGGCCTGTGCGTTAATGCACCCTTAATGGGGGGCTTGCACTCGGAAGGGGGGATTTCATGTGTTGTGGGGTAGAGGTTTTGAATTGGGGGTTCTATACGAACTCCTGAAACAATTGAAGGTGTCACCTGTGGTTAATTAGAGGTGAATAAATGAAGTGACGACTGACGAGGGACGCCAGTCGCGTCAGAGATGCAGCGCCGATCCATACGAGTCTGTAAAACAAAACGCCTCGGACATGCGTAGCCAACATCCAAATTTCCAAGTGCTTTACTGCGCACCGAGCACCGATGACAGCCTTATAACTATCGCATTAAAGCGGATAATGCATTGCCCAACAGAACGAGTGTTTTTACTACAATTTTCGAACGTAATGTAACAGGATTGGGTTTGAACTTCAATGGCGTTGCTTGGGTTGGAAATTGTGTTAGTTGTGAGCCTTTTGAGGGTTTGAATAGGGTTGAGATTGTGTTGTAGTTGTTGTGGGAGGTGGGTGTTGGGTCGATACGGCCCGGGCCGGGCCGATCAATAGAGGAGAGCGCCCCACCCTGTCGGCTGCACCGCGTGCCTTCACAACGACCCTCGCCTCTTCAACACCGCTCATACGAAAACAATGACCTGCACTTGCATTTCAATGCAATAGACAAGATTGGGCATGACTTGAAGAAGGAAGGCTGCATGCGTCACGTTCGGAACGTGACATTAGAAGACGCGTTTTAATCGATGCATATTATAGTAAGGAGAGTTAGAGCTTTGCTTGCCATGTCGATGCTTAGATATGGAGGTGTCGAAATTGAGATAGTGTATTTTGGGATAGTATGTGGAGCGGAAAAGGGGTTGTGGTAAAAAGGTGTGAGGTTAAAAAGTTACTCATTTTGTTAGGTACTATCAAATTATTTTGTTTTTGTTTTCAGTGTCGTTTAGAAATTGAATTTATAACGGGTTTTTCGTAAAAATAAAAATACAAAAATCAAGAAGGAAAATTCTTGAGTCATTTGATTGCACGTACCATTTGAAAAACAACGCCTTCTCTCGTCCCTGGTGAGCAAGTAGATGTTCCACGGGAGTTTGTAATTGTGTCATATAGACACATCATTCAAGCAGATGACGCTTGGCGACAAAAATTCGCATAGTAACAAGGTCACGTGTCAGCTGGTACAGATAGAAAAATTCAGAGGCTTACTCACCTGCGATGGGTGATGTACGAGTATAGCACGCATCACGGAATGATGAGGATCCGGGTTCGATTCCCGGCCACAGCTTTAATTTTCGGATTTTTCTGTGTTCTAATCTTCAGTGTCGTTTAGAAATTATATTTTGTCAGTCCTAACTAAGTTTTTGAGTATTTTCGGGATTGCATTTTTAGAGTTCCGTAAGAAGAAAGGCAAAATGTTTTTTTTTTTAATGAATATTTAAGAAGATTTCATCGTAGAAAGTTGCTCAAAATGTCTCCCCTTCCTTTAACTTGTGAATCCTGCGTTATAATATGTGGTCCGAAAAACCACTTGGCCAATTTATTTTCCATTGTGTACTAAGGCGTTTTATTAAATTCCATTTATCAAAAACCCATGTATTATTGATTAAAAACCATTCGGTTTTAGATAGATGGCAATGACTATCGGTAATGATTATCGTACAATAAATTGGTAATATCGCATGATGCATGATAAGATATTATTAAGTGTACTGCCGAGGGAATACGGTAACCTGCTTAAAACAACACTGGAGTAGATAGATATTTTTGTTATTGTATTGTTACTTGATTTAATTGTGCTTGTTACTATTATAAATTACTAAATAATATAGGATAAAGAACTCCTTATCAACCGGATGTTATTTTCACGTGTAAACTTTACTTTGTTAAATAAAAATTGCAAGTCAAATTTTACCTACTTTCTATTTACTTTAGACGTCAGTCATATGAAAAACGAACTTTGCCGAAAGAAATAACAAAAATAGAATCATTGTAGGTAGGTAGGTACCTATTTAGTTTAACCTCAATTCCGCTATACTATCTTATTAATACAAATGGTGTCAATATCTAGGACGAGGGTTATTAAATTGGCTCAGTCATCCGTAGCTTACCGTTTATGTAACCCAAATACAAAGGACAAGCAAATGATTTGAGTTCTCGAGTGCCAAATCCCAGCTTTGTCTTCGTCGTTTAATTTCCGAGTCTATTGTTGCCAGAAACACGTAAATCATAACAGAATTACGCTTAAAACTAATATTCTTGAAGTACTTATGTGATACTGATGGCTGGTTAAAGTGTCAGTGAAGAAAAAACTGATAAGAACAACTCGGAAGCTATATAATTTTGATATGATAAGTCGCGAATATGTACAAGTAAAAATAATGAAGTGACGATGCATAAAACTGTAGTAGACTACCGGTGTTGATGTTTCTTGTCTAATTACCGTAGTCACCTTGTTTTTATTAATTTGACCAAAATATCATCAGAATTATGAATACTTGTAAGCTAAATTATTAGTAATTCAAAATGGCGTTAGAATAGACAATTTGTAATCTATTAAGACATTTTTTTAAGGACACGGTAATTAGAAGATTGAATTTTACATGGCTACGGTACTTAAACAATCAATGTAACCTTTGTAACGCTCGGCTCAACGTCCACACCACTCGAATATTAGACGCCGAATTCTCATCACACACGAAGACACTCAGTGAGGACGTTCCTGAAAGAGAATGTTGACACTAACCTGGAAGTTGATGGTGGAAGTGACGATCCGCATTGACTCGGCGTAATTGCGCAGTACGCTGTCGGTGCTGAGGCAGCTCTGCCGCCAGTCATAGAGCTGTTCCAAACGAGTCACGCATCGCTCGCAGATCTTCTTTGGAAGGAAGTCGTCCTTCGATATCTGCTGGATATTTTAAGGGTCGTTAGGACATTTTATGGAATTACTAGCTGTTGCCCGCGGCTTCGCTCCCGTTTTTTTTCTTCTAAATTTCAATATTTTCTCACCGTCTAAACCTTCCCTGGGCTTCCACGAATATTTCAATACTAAAATTAGACAAATCGGTTCGTGCGTTCTGGAGTTATAGCGTCAGGAAGGAAAACCCGACTTATTTTTATATAGTAGATTGCACTTACAACTTATTTTGGGGAACAAGCTATTTCCCGACACAGTCGTCATCGACACGGACAATATTATATCACGTGGATGCATGTCGCAGCGAATTCTGTTGTTTTGGAATCCACGATCCTATATTGACATCACGATAATGATATTGACCGTCAAGTCCATACCAATTCGATATATCCCCAGAGTTTTTTTGCTCGATGTTCTGAGTTGGGTATAGTTAATAGCAACTATTAAATTAGCTTACTATTTCGTCAGGATGTGTACAAAAAATGTATACGCGTTTATACTTCACTCCAACGTAGTAGGATACAAAATTAACTAACTAACATTAATCACGCGCATTATACTTCAAAATATCTATTCATTAGGATACTCAGACACGTGCTCGTTTGCCTTCGTTGTTGTATAAAAATATACACATCAGTAGGTAACCATGATTATTGACAACATTTAAAACTCAAGTCCTCGCTGTTAACAAGCTAGCATCTACTTCTAAAAGCGACTCGTACGAACTGTTTCATATTTAATGGACTGTTTGTTCAATGATTGGATGTGCAATCGATTGTACCTGTTATTGCTGGCCCTTAACAAACTGTAAGTAAAACGTCGTAGAATTTCAGCTTTGTAGAAGTAGCAAAGTTCAAGGTAGGGACTAATATATCGTAACATACATTAGACTGACACAAGTAACAAGACCTGAAGGCTACGTTTGCGTGATTGTAGGCGCATAAGTGGAAAGGGGAATCAAAATAGTAATGGGTTGGGGCACATCGCCCATAACACGATTTCTAAGATTTTCGCGCATTTCCTCGACGGGCTTTTACACATTAACGTTAATATGAGAGGTTGAGTGGAGCTTTGAGTCAGAACGTTAACGATATTTAATCAATCTAATATCGATTTTTGCTCAATAACTGTAACTGAGTAAGGCTAAACACTCGTATGTTCGGCTTTGTTATTGGTCATTGACTGACTTGTTTCGTATCACACATTTTATCATTTGAGTAATCTTAATATAAATCATCTTACGCAATGAAATAAAGCGTTAACTTTCATTTCATCGACATATCAAATCCGACTTTACTTCAATGCACTTTGTGAGAGAGCAACGATTAGCCTTGCCGCGTCAATCATTTGCTAAAATATCCAAGTATTCCTCTGACGCGTGAACTGTCATATTTACAACTATTCCTCGATCATAATCCTAATATCGGCTCTACACCTAACAATCTTCAATAATAATATAAATTGATTTGTGTCCATTTACCCCAAAACGACATGTCTATAGACAAACTACAGGGGATTAGTGTCACGTGTCGACAAACGCGCTATCGTCCAAAAGTGACCCAGTTCAAATAGTCCAGGGGTGAATGACCCACAGTACAAATTGCTTCATACAAAAAAAATGTGCAAGCACCTATTTATATTCGGAGTATAAATAAGTGAACCCTTTCCAGCGCAACTTTTGTAACTTTTCAGTTTGGAATGGGTAACAAAATTCTCGAGGGAGAGGAGGCGATACTGACGTCACAAAAATCTTTAATTTCCGCCTGTCTATCAATAAACTATACTCCGACATCTGCATCTTAAAGAATTGTGAATAAATAATTATTTTAGAGTTCAATTAATACATACTATTTAAATTTTCTTTTGCTACGTCAATTGAACAAAGGCAAAACAACAAAAGTCAATACAGCCTCCTTAAATAAATCCCATGGTTCAACAGGTATCGTGAGCCGTGTACCATTGTTGTGGTCGTAGCGCGTAGCGCGCAGGCGCTACGGAGCTACGACAACGGCCGCGTAGCATCGACATCGCTGCATTTTACCGTCAATGTTTACACTTTAATTACAATATTAGGTCTTCTATAATTTAATAATATTGGTAACAATTGTATAGGTGTACAGTGGAGAAAGTACAATGAATAAGTGAAGCGTAATTGTGATGACAAAGATATACTCACCATAGTAGGCAGACACGTACGCAACTTGAATAGGATCTGCCTCTGCTCAGATTCCTTGTCAAAGATATGGAGCCGTGGGCCACTCTTGAGCGAGCACAGCCGGCAGAGGTCTGTGAACGCCGTGAAGTTGAGGTCCTCGGGTTCCGTCATAGCGAAGCACCTGATGAGCAGGTCTAGGAGGCAGGAGTTGTCCATGTATACGGCGGTGAGTTACGGGTGGCGGGAGATCAGATCATGTCGCAGGGAGGCGTCAGGCCACCGTGTGCTCCGGGGGGGCACTGGCTCGGCGCGGCCCCTGCCCCCCCGGGCCCCCGGCCGGCCCTCTCCCCGCCCCCGGCCCCCACGCCGTCGCACGCAGCCCCCGCGAGGGTGGCAGGAAAATGCGTGTCAGTTTTCCTATTGCGAATGCAATTGACGATTGTAGCGATCGATTGATTGTTTAATTGTTGAACTGTTAATGTTTTAAGGTGGGGCTATGCCTTGTAAGTTGTATAGACGGACGAGGCTCATCATGACTTTAACTGTAGTGTCGTCTGGTTATTTACTATGCTGATATGAAACAAAGAGTATTTGTATTGTATCGCTCGGCTATAAGACGCAATAGCGTTGAGTCATGATTCAATCATCTGAATTATAACCAATCGGAAATAGTTAAATTGATGCAGGTAAAATAGACGTCTTTAGTGTTTAGTTTGTAATTATATTGAAATGTTAGGCTTATCTAAGAATATGTTTTCGGTTTGAATAGTGATGAATAACTCCAATTCGTAAGTAGAATTATAAGTAGGTACTCTTCATGTCTACTGTCTAAATATTGAACAAATATAATAAAAAACAAAGTTATTGCGTTACCATACAGCTTAACAGCCTTAGAGCTGCTAGTACATAAGAATTACTGTTCAGTTTCAATTTACCCACCTACATACCTGGGTAGGAAGGTGGCGACCTAGACCCTAGAAAACAACGAACGGGGTCGGTTTAACACCCTACATACACAAGCACATGAACTTAGATACTGACATAAATATATGCTGTTTGTTGAATAATACTCTGACGTTTACATCAGAGAAGGGCTACGAGTTAGACGGTGAAAATTATGACTTTTGTTTCTATGAACAAAACACATTTACCTTGCCGCTCCACTACTTATGTGGAAGATAGCCAAGCCTGGTGAAATATATTATGTTTGTACTCGCAATCCCTCCCTCCTTTACTGTCATATAAAACATAAAAATCCCTCAAACTTAACTATCCCCTAGACCACAACACAGACGTGTTTCGATCTCTCTACAGGATCATTTTAAAAGTGACAATAGAAGCACAACTGTGAAACATGCAAACCAACGACGTACTGAATGCCTATATAAATCGGAATACAATGCAATGATGACCACCATCGTGCTGAACAGGAGGTGGTCAGAAGAACTCTTTAACGGCTACTAGTAAACTCCTCGAGTTTGGACTTGTTTGATTGGTTTCAGGGTAGCGGGTGTCATTCTTTTCTGTGGTGGTCGTTGGCACTTGCCGCTAAAACAAACTCCGCTGCTAAAAAACGATAAAACAAACCCACTTCGAGGTGTGCATCTTTTGATGGTTTTGAATTATTTCTGAAAGTACTTACGTTGAAAGTGATAATTGTAGTTATATTAAGGTAGCATATTTCTGTTATTTTCTCTTTAATATTTTAATTACCTATTGTTCAAGAATATAACAATATTCACTAATAATAAACATCCAGGTAGGTATGAAAATAAACATGACATAGCTACGAGTATGACATACAAATGACATATAATTGTCATGACTCAGAAATGGCACTTTGCAACTAACTTTTTAATTCCTGCTATCCTAACTAATATTATAAATGCGAAAGTAGCTCTCTCTGTCTGTTACGCTTTCACGCCTAAACCACTGAACCGATTTTACGGAAATTTGGTACAGAGATAGTTTGACTCCCGGGGAAGGATATAGGTTAGTTTTCATCGCGGACAATCGCATAGTTTCGCAGACGAAGTCGCGGGCAACCGCTAATTATTTATATCCAGAAAAGTCGATAATTTTTATCCGTACAAAAATTCTCTAAGTAAGAAAATTAAACATTTGCCAAAATTTTTGCACGTGTCTTCTATCTAAATAATAAAGAGTAGATAAACAAATTCCGCCAGTGAATAGCCATCCTTTGCTATTACGGTATGTACGCACGCCTTGCATTAGATGTGGGTAAGTATATGGCTTAGGTAAATGTAGAAAGACGTAATGCTAATATACACGGGGGCGTAAAGACGTTGACGGTGCATTTACGCAACAAAATATATGGAGAAACGGTAAGAAAACGTGACGTGTATCTACGCAACGTCACTGTATTTACGCGGCGGTGTGGTCGGACCTCACAGTAACATCAGTTTGATCTGCTTCAACTTATTCAGTAACAATGACTTAAAAGCGATAAGTTATCCATGCTGGTCTAGGAGCAAAGTAAAGCATAGAATGTATCAGTTGCCTCTCTTTCCGCGCAGACGGTAAAAGCCTCGGAGGAATAAGATGGTAAATGCACATCGAGAGAACGGGCCACAGTCTTAGGAATCATGTTATACGCGATGCGGCTAGCTACCGATCACTATTCTGATCCCTTTTTCACTCATACGCCCACAATTATGCGTGGGTCTTGTTATGTCTTAGGCCCTGTCTACTCCGTAAGGGATAAATACGTGATTTATGTACGTAAGATATATAACCTGTTTAAAGTCCAACTTCTTTGTGCTAAATTCAACGTCAGTCATCGCTTGCGCCTGAAACTGTCACAATCGGGTTGACTGCGTCACTATTATATGGGATTAACATTCAATTTGTTTATAATAATATTTATGTAATGTCGATAGCCTCTTCGAGCTCAAGCGATGAATTCCACGGGTATTCGGAGCGTACGCTGGCCGTGATCAAGCCAGAGGCGTACGAAGACGCCGAGGCCATTGAGAATCATATTAGAAACAATGGGTTCATGATACTTGCGGTTAGTCTTATAGTAAAAATGAAATACAAAATTTAATAAAATATATTTATATACATAGGTACAAGAATTTGCTCGTTTAAAGGTTTTACATATTACATACAGATAGGTATATACATAGATAGATAGATTAGATATAAATTATGCAGAGAAAGTGTAGTTCGTCATCCCGGGACGTATACTACTGCCCAAAAATATGTAGAGATCAAATGAGTACTTACAAGAATTCACACGGGATTAATCTCTTTAAATATAAATAAATATAAATATCTTGGGACAAATTACACCAATTGACCCAGCCCCAAACTAAGCAAAGCTTGTGCTATGGGTACCAGGCAACGGATAAACATACTTATATAATGTAGATAAATACATACTTAAATACATACAACATCCATGACTCAGGCACAAACATTCGTATTCATCATACAACTGTCTGCCCCTACCGGGTTATTATAGTGTAAGAGATTTCCTATCTGATAATGTTAATTTGTAAATAATTGTTTTAAATTTATTATATTAAAAAAAAAGCGTGTACACCTGTAAAGGTAGGATTAAGTGAAACTTTTTCATATTTAAGCAACTGTACCTGCAATCTGAAACCTTAATTCAATACGCATTAAATTTCATTTCATTTCATTTCAAATTTCATTTCATTTCATTTCATTTCCGGGATTCGAACCCAGGACCTCTAGCTTCATCGTCAGGGTCACTAACCACTAGGCTAACTAATTAACTATTTAATTCTCCGCAGATGTGTGAATAACTTCACGATTTGTTCGTCGTTAGACTTGGCTTAAAGGACCTAGCATCCAGGCCATAAAATCTAAAAAAAAATGTTTTTCAGGATTTTTGAATCGTAGATGACAAACGGTTTCGTACATTGATCGATGTTCAGAGTGACCCGCGTCGATTGCGGTAGGTACTATTTAACCGAAAAATATTTGTAGGGGTTGACATTGGAATTAACCCAACCACCTCCTAAAATATTCCGAAAAAATACTGAGTGATCTTATTGTATCTATTTTTATAAAAGGTAAAAGGTGGATAGTTTCATCTAATGCCACTTTATCGCTTTCTCGCAGACAGAAAACAATAAGGGGATACAAAGTGTGATGGTAATTCGTAAGCGTGCAATATTGAGCCATACCATAAAGAGCAAATGTTGACGCCCGTGGCGCGGCTGCGAATTCCAATAACCACAAGTTTGTTTGTTCCCCTAGACGAGCAATGTGGGTTCTATTAGACAATAGATAATGCCACAAAAATTCAATTCGTCCGTGAAAGTGAATACAGTCGACGGCATAAATATCTATACAGCCGTCGTGTCAAATATATGTGACATCGACCTTATTGTCTGTGGCGTAAGGCAACGTCCTATTTCAATCTAAATTCTCCTAACTTGAAAATGTACAATTTATGATGTAATTTTTATTGAATGAATAAATAATCTAAATCTAAATCATGGCAGATATTCTGAGCAGTACATATAAATTTTGGTTCGTACGAATGCTCGGATCATTAGAATAGCATACATATTTAAAGTTCAAAATTTGCATTCAAGAATTGTATCCCCTTCCAAAATGTTCGGAGGGATGGCGTCATGTCCGAATGTCCGAGAGCTAGGGTTGCACTTGTTTGAATATAATAATCGCCGCTTCGTCGTTTGCCAGCTTCACTAGGTACTAATATTATAAACTATCTGTGCCCGCGCCTTCGTCTGCAAAGAATTCATTTATCGCTATCTCGCGGGAACTATGCAATTTTTCGGGATAAAATGTAGCTTGTGTTTATCTAGGGTACCAGCTATCTCCGTACCAAATTTGATTCAAATCCGTCCTGTCGGTTCAGCGTGAAGAAGGAACAAACATACCCACTCACTCACAAACTTTCGCATCCTAACTAATATTATAAAAAGCTGATAAAAAGTAGCCTATGTGTTATTCCAGACTATAATGTATCTATGTTTTAAATTTCATCAATATCTGTTCGGCCGTTCTGGCGTCAAAGAGTAACAAACATTCATACATCCATACGCACAAACTTTCACATAATTATAGTATTAGTAGGATTAACAAATAGTATTTAGCACAGCCCTAGCCGGCGCGTGTGGCCGAGTCTCCGAGGGCTGCCGCGATATGCAAAGTCGCGCGTTGGCCGGGAGGGACGCGCTCATTATTCCGCGTCACTGCCAGCCCTGGCCGCCAGGGTTGTCAGCGACGTTTTAATTAAAGTTTTAGTAGAAGCAAATCGTCCAAAGTTAGTGCCTTTTGTTTACGCAAAAGAACTCAAGGCTGCGTTTAGTGATGTCAATTGATTAAATTAAATTTTGTATTAGTGATACTAAGTCTTTTAAAAAAAGTCGGTTTACGAACTATAGTTTAACGTGATAACGTCATAAAGAAACATATTCGAACTGCTAGCTCTGACTTCACGCGAGAAGATCGTGCCTTTATCGCTTGTTCCGCGCTCTCGCTTACACACTCTGACGTCACGCGGAACGTAACGCAATGAGTCATGCCTTTTCGTGAGTGCAGCCGGCGTTAATCGATTTATAAGTTTTATCACGTCAAAAGTAGATACTAGGATCCGTTATAGCTAATTTACGAATTTTAGTTTCTTATACCTATTTAAGGAATTATTCTATTTTGAGGGTTGACTAAGCTTCGACGTAAAAAGTTCTTAAAACGAATTATTTATTGTCTAATGCACTTGGAATCAAAATCACCATTCCGATCTGTCAAACGGTCAGTGATGAATGAGGGTAGAAGCGAAAGCGATCGGGAGTATTCATTGGCAGGTAACTATAACGCAAAAAATATTATTCTGTTAAGTTTAGAAAAAAAATGCTATTGGCAACCCTTAATCAACTACTTTATAGCTATCATTGAGCACCCCTGCTCTTGGCTCTTATCTATAGAAAACATAAAAAACTAATTGTAAATTCTTGTTGACGTTTGGAGGGTCAGTGCGCATGACAGCTTATGTTATTAGGTATAGGCACAAAATATCCTTTTTTTTATTGAAACATGTTCAAGACCAACATACGATGGAAATACGAATATATAATTACTGCGTTTTAGGTTTTATTTTTCAAGCCAGTTTTTTTAATCCAATACACGTAACAAAATAAAAAAGAATCATGATTCAAACCCCACCGCGAGTCCTAAAATTTCTACGAATAAAAAAAAATACATAAAAAGTAGTCGTATAGCCCACATTTTTAAAGGGTTAAAAAAATATTCGTAACAAACTGTTAACTAATATGATATATTTGATATGGTCGGAAAGTGCGTTACTAACTATCGTATCTACAAACCACATCTAAAGAGAAAGTAACGCCAAACACTTAACTTTAAACCTTTACCTAATTTGTATCTAACTAACTACTTAACTTCAAATAAACTATACGTGAATAACTGCGGCTTCTTTCTCTGCACCCCACGAACTCACTACAACAACTGCAAGAAAGTGTAAGGAGTTAACTCTGGCTCTTACAAAAACACAGAGACAAATTTATCACGAAATGGTCCCAACCACTAACTCAACATTACGCTGGTGTTCCATTGTGACAAATGTACCCGTAGTTCAAGCATCTGCTGACTGTAAATATAACTGATGTTCATGAAACAGAGGCGCGTAGTCCACCTGACACCGGAACAAGCAGCAGAGATGTATAAGGGACACTACGGCCGCCACCACTTCCCGCACCTCGTGGCGCACATGTCCCGCGGACCCATCGTGGCGCTGGTGCTGGCTGCCCGCAACTGCATTCAGAAGTGGCGCACTCTAATGGGACCCGCAAGGTATTGTGTACTACTTTCATAGTACTAGAGATTTTGCAGAGCTGTATGAGGGACACTACGAACGCCACTTCCCGCACCTCATGGCGCTTATATGTCCCACCGACTCAGCGACTGCATACGAAAAGGCGCACTCTTATGAAATCCGCAAAATATTGCAAACTCTACATTAATGGCAGACATCTCCACGTGATGGTGCATGACCAATGCTGTGAACACACGCAATGTACCTATAGAAGAATTGTTTGTCGGGCTGCCCATGTGGACCCTAACCTTCAGCTCACGCATTGAAGTGTCCCAGATAGATGTTATGCCTGGGTACCGAAACCCGAAAGAAGAGAGTTGCAAGTTGTATTTGTGCATCCGCGTTGAGAAACATCGCGCGATGTAGAATATTGTGACGCCACTGGTGGCAGCTAGGTGGCGCTAGGGTCGCTAGAAAGTTAACGAACGCTGTGTGCGCAGGGTAGCAGAGGCGCAGGCGTACTGGCCGGACAGTCTGCGCGCGTGCTACGGCCGCCGCACCAAGTACGGGGACTATTTCAACGCGCTGCACGGTAGTGAGAACCTTTCCGAAGCACTCAGGGAGATACACTTTTTCTTTCCTAACAGTTAGTAAACGTTTCAACAGTACGAAGAGTTTAATTGTTATTGATAATAAATTTTACCTTTAAGGCTTATTCCACCGCTCTGTTATCTCTCTGATATTTTATGCATCAGATGTTTGGTTCCGTCTCATTAACCCGTCAAGCGTCCAAGCGACTACAGTAGTCCCTAACTTTTTCGGGCGGGAGGCTTAAAGAGAGAGCGAGAAGCATATATAGCGAGTTGTCGCTGGCTCTTCCAAGGGAGTGGCATGAATGCATAATGCAGTCCCTAGGACATTTCCCGCCCGAAAAAGTTAGGGACTACTGTAGTCGTGTGGACGCTTGACGGGTTAATACTTACTGTGACATAAACATAAACGGAAACATAGATATCGGGCACTTAGATCATCGTAAGTTAACAGAGAATGGTAAAATAGTCCCTTAATAATGAACCGACCGATAAATGAGTCCTCGCCCGCGCGGCACAGGGGCGCGGGGTAGGACGACAAAGGGGACCTCTCTCGTCCCCCGCGGTCGACGACTCATTTAACCGGTCGGTCTATAGTCGTAGTCCCAACAAAAATTGAATAGGTAAACAACATTGCAACGGCACTCTTTTTTTAATTCCAGTGATAGTGGGCCCCCTCCTCCGGCACTGCCAAGTGAAGGACTACATCCAGAAGCAGCTGACGGCGTGCCTGGTGCCGGGGCTGACGGCGCTGGCGCACGAGCGTCCGGCGGAGCCCGTGCTGTGGCTGGCCGAGCACCTGCGCCGGCACAACCCCAACGAGCCCGCGCTGGCGCCGCAGCCCGCGGCTCAGAGGGAGGACGTGCGCTGCTACACACCCCGCCCGAGCCAGGAGACTCTCAAATGATGTTCTATACACTGTCTTAACCTCTTCACCGCCTCAGAGGTTACCCACAATCGGTTAATACGTGCCAAGTTCTATTCAGCGTATGGGACAGAGCTATGCCCGCATAACTGTGTCCCTTACGCTGAATATAATAGATACACTGATTCAAGAACAAAGGTTTAGGTAGGTATTTGTATTTCTGGCCGATAATTGTCAAAGATGTTAGAAGAAATCAAGCCGACTGAGAGTATTCTTATGGGCGTCACATTCACATTGAACCCGTGTGAAGCAGGGGCGGGTCGATAGTTACAAAACTACAATGTCCTCCCATTTTTCCATCCATTATAATCGTCAGTTAGCCGTAAAAATAGATTGTCACGAGAGCTCAAAAAGTAAAAAAAATGTATTTTTTTTTTGTTTCATTGTTGATGAACATAATGGACTTCTTTATGGAAAATGCTGGTTAAAAATAAAAATAAAACAATTTCAATATTTTCCCAACTTTATTCGTAGAAACATGTTATAAATCACTTATCACAGGCTAAATGGAACCTAATTATTGTTGCAAAAAATATGCTGTGAACATAAACACCCTTTGCTACGCGATTAAGTCTCGAAATGTACGTTAAAAAACTAACTAAATACCCTTACTAATGAAATAAACACGACATACACTGTTACTTTAAACAATTAACATTTTTTTAATAAAAAGTTAGATCATAGTGTATAACTTTTCTCATTGGGTTAAAAACAAAGCTACTGTGACCATTACAATGTAACAAACTCGTAAGTACAACTTCTTTTATAGAAAAATATAACATTCGCTAATTGAAATAAGCTTTTGCTTTGGCGTACACCTCCCTCGTGGTGGTCCCAGTAGCTTGTGTTGTAAATGACACTAATATAAAAACAGTTTGGTAAAAAAATCATGGCTTAATTATATAGAGATTGCTGGTGACTGACGCCGCGAAGCTACTGTCGTTACTGAAACAAAATGAAAACGTTATTAGATGGAACAGAGTCTGATACATAGGAACAAGAAACGCTCCAATTGGGGCGTCTTGAAATCTAGGGTGGGTTTAGACACAAGCGAACACTCATTCTATCCCCATTCTATCAAATTATTTTAGTATAAACAGACAGAGCATTCTTTCGTTGTTCTGTCTGCTTTCACAAAGATTCTAGGAATATTCTAAGAATGCTCGCTCGCTTGATGTAAACGACAATAGAGCGTGCAAAGTTGCTTCGAGCGTTGCAGAACACAGAATTGACATAGCAACGAATGTTCGGTTCATTCATCGTTCTCATTTTCGCTCGTTGCTATTTTGGTGTAAACGTTGGAAACAGTTTCCATTTACGTACACTAAAAGATCAAGAAGGAATGCTCTTGTTTACTACCTCTGTTCTTTTTGTGTAAATCCACTTTCATGGGCCATTTCAGTGGCTGTCTCATCCTCCACGCCGAAGTAAGACGGCGCTTCTCTATTTCTAGACATACCGTCTTCTAAGTATAGACAAGCGGGGAGCGGATCAGAATACATAAAGTTTAAAATGTATAATGGGTTAAAATACATAATGGTTCAAAATATATAACGCAATTTTCTGTAAAACTATTAGCTAAATGAACTTTTTTGATATAGTAATCTACAGATTGGTTTAGGTTAGGTTAGGTTTGTTTTATAACAATCCTGTTAATTTGTAACTTTCTGAGAAAATCGCATTATATATTATAAACCATCATGTATTTTAACCCATTATACATTTTAAACTTTATGTATTTTAATACGTACCCGACAAGCGACCACATCGCCGCGTATACGCAGCGACGTGTCGCATGAGTCACGTTCTCTCACCGTTTCTTCATACATTTTGTTGCGTAAACGCACCGTCGACGTCTTTTACGCACTGGTGTGGCTGGACCTTAAGTGTGTATGTGCATACCTCAGTGCTTGCGCGCGTGCATGTGAACGAAGGCGGCGTGCGTGTTGGAGCAGAGCCCGATCTTCTGGCAGACGGCCTTGGTGCCGAACTCCTCCACCAGGTGGATCACGCTGTCGCCGTAGATCTCCATCAGAGTGTGACACTGCGACAATGCGTTTAGGTCAAAGTCAAGTTGTCACAATACAATACAATACAATAACTCTTTATAGAACACCACATATAACAACCAAAACAGAAAAACCGACAGAAGGTATACAGAATATTACAAGGTAACAATAGGCGGCCTTACCGCTATAGAGCAATCTCTACCAGGCAACCATAATACTTAAGATACAATGATACTTAAGATATTTTGTTGTCTAAAAAACTAATTTATGTAGGTAACTAATGCCGGCTCCATTTGGCGAACACACAGGACGCAGTCATATTATGTTAGGTTAGAGTAAGCAACGATGTTCTTGTCTTATTCTTTCATATGACTGCGTCCCGTGTGCGTTTAGTCATGTTGAAGTAAGAGCGATATTGCTATATTTCGAGTAAGCGAGATGACGATTCGGATACGTTGAGTGTGACCTATGGGAAATCGTTGTCCCAATTGTCCGATCATAATAAAAACATGTACGGTCACTTTAAAAAAAAAATTAAAAATTCCTCGGTCATAAGAAAAAAAATATCCCATTGAACCGATTGATCGGTCAACCAATCGGACAAACAGGAAACACTCGAAACGTTCAGACAACATTTTATGACTACATTGGGATGTAATAGATCACGGTATGAAAACTATCTAGTCTAAAGAAGGTTAAGTTACCGTAATCTTAAAAAGCCTTTACGAATAAGCGGGTTATTTTAGTAGCGGAGTAGCAAGATAAAGTTTTTAGTTAATCGATATGGGCTGATTCAGTAAAGGGCGTTATTGTTGACCTGTAAACGCGAAGCCCCATCGAGATATGAACACTTACCCTCTGCGAGTACTTGGCGGGCAGCAGTGCGCACGACTTCTCGATCACGTGCACGATGTCGTGGTCGACCTTGTCGTTGCTGAGCACTTTCTTCACGGCCATCACCACGGTCTCGCACACGGCGCAGTTCAGGACGTCCTCTGCAAGAGGGACAACGATATTAGCTGTGGATAACTACTGCTAAAACATCGATAAAAACAATACGCTAGTAAAAGAGTGACAGGGACCGCATGATACGAACTTCAAATTTGACGCATTTACAGCCGGGTCGCATATATACGTTTTGTGGCTTTCGCTCAGTGCCGCTGTGCAAAGCGTTTTTTTCTGTTTATTTAAGTTTTTTCCGTTTTTATCGGAAAAATCGTAGGCACTAAGTGACATTGTTTTTGTTTTCGAAACAAAACTTAAAAACATGGGTTTTTAAAAATAAACGGGATTTTTTCAAACCTACTGCCTACCCTAGCGACCTCCCCACTTGCACGCCACTGAGTTCCCTCAAATCGATATTATATTACACGGCGCTAGTGTCGTTTACCTCTCACGACGGTGAGCTTGCTCTGTGCGCACAGCTTGAGCTCCTTGCAGACTTCCTGCGGATCCAACTTCTGGGCGAGCAGGCTGATGACCAGGTCGGCGTACTTCTCCACGAACTGGTCGCAGTCGGCGCGCACAGACTTTGGCATGCGCTTGCACACGCCATGGACCACTTTCTTGATCTCATCCTGAAGGCGTAGGTCTTATAAGTAATTGTGTACAGGAATATGGAAATTCGCAGATAAACTATTAGTCAATGTCATATTTGGAAAAACAGATAACCGTTGGGCGAGGAAGGTTCTTTATGGTACAATATTTAAAGTGTTATGTAATACTACACTACAAGCCCATGGAAAAAAACATGAGAAATGAACCAGCGTGAAACACGCTTAGAAGGCTGTTACTATATCATAAAATAACTCTGAGCGTTATGCCGTCTTTTCTGAGAGGTACATTTATGGAATTTCTCAGGTACAAGTGAGGAATTACGACTAATTATTAATTTACGGCGTTTTTATAGCTTATAGATGATTAAAAATAAACGTCGAAAGACCTAGTGCCGCTTTAAAGTGGTGGTGCCGGAAGTTAGTGCAATTTTTTTTTTTCAATGTATGGGAAAAAATCTGTACCGCTCAGAAATGACGGCATAGCGCTCAGAGTTATTTTATGATATAGTAACAACCTTCTAAGCGTGTTTCACGCTGGTTCATTTCACATGTTTTTTTGTCCATGGGCTTGTAGTCTATTACGTAATGTTTCTGAGTTTTGAGTTTCCAAACCCAGTGCGAAAAATATCAAATATTTAAATGTTTGTAGTAACAAACATCCAAACAGTACTTTCACGCCAGAACGGCTGGACAAATCTGGATGAAATTTGGAACATACATACATACACAAATCACGTCTTATCCCTTACGGGGTAAACAGAGCCTAAGGTAACAAGAAGGCCACGTTTAGCATGATGGATTTGGATCATAGATGGATTATAGCCTGGAATAACACATAGGCTACTTTTATCCCGGAAAATTGCCTAATTCCTGCGGGATAGCGATAAACGAATTCTATGCAGACGAAGTTGCGGGCAACAGCTAGTAACTATATAAAAAAAGGTTTCCAATCACTGCGTCTGGATTCTAGTGTTAGAGCAGATTGTACGCACCTCGTTGTGCTTGTCCTTGATCTCGTCATCGATCTCCTTCATGACGAACTCGCACATGACGCAGATCCCGTTGGCGCGCGGCTGCTGCTTGACGCGGCGGCCGTTCACGGTGTTGTCCGGGATCTCGTTCGTTTCTGATCAAGCACACATTCTAAACGTCACACTCAGTGATGATGATTAACAGTTAACAATAAATCTACAATCTATGTAACTCCGAGAAGTAACATGTTGATTCAGTTTAAAAGCTGTTTTAGCTTTGTAGTTTTTGCATGAAGGAGTAACAGTTAAATTTGTTTGTTACGCTTTCACGCGAAAACTACTCAACCGATCATCATGAAATTTTGTACACATGTTCTTGGAGGTATTAGAAGTAACATAGGATACTTTTTATTAAAAAAAATATCTGCGCGGACGAAGTCGCGGGCAAAAGCTAGTTACCTATATTAGTCAGATATAAGTAGCATTAAAGTACGGACAGACGTGCTTATAAACGTGTGTAACAACATTGCTGGTAATGAGCATGCTTATTTAAAGCATGGTAAAAATTCAACCGATGTTTGATTTCCGAGCATGCTACCTGAGGCGCTGGTCATCATCATCATCATCATCAATCATGTTATAGGCGATGCGGCAAGCAACTCATCACTATTTTGATTCCTTTTTCCACCTATACGTCTACAATCATGCTAAAAGTGGCCTTTAGGTTTTGTTACCTCAGGCGCTATTTCATCGGGCAATTTTTGAAGATTTTTGACCCCCCCCCCCCCCCCCCCGCTTGTAATGCGCCGTAAAGTTTTTCTGTCTCCCCCCCCCTCTCTTAAACGTTACGTAACATTCAAGTGACCATTTTTACCCAAAAGTCGCAAAAGTTATGTTGTGCAAAGTACAGGAAAGTCGCTAAAATATCCTTGTTATACATACATACATACATACATACAAATCACGTCTTTATCCCTTACGGGGTAGACAGGGCCTTGTTATACTTTTATTTTAATCACCTTTGCGATAATAATACTAAATAAAACAAGAGATATTAACCCGCAATACATTTTAATATTCTAATGTTTAATTTAAAAAAGAAACATTACGTAACGTGTTGTAAGAAAGACCCCCTCCCGCCCCTGTAACGCATCGTAACGTTTTACGAGACCCCCCTCCCCCCCAAATTGCGTTACGTAATACTTGAACGCCCCCTAAGGTATATAGACGTGATTTGTGTACGTGTATGTTATGAGCATGCTTTCTTTTGAGCACGTCTGTCCGTATCTTTAGACACAGTGTACTTAAGTCACTGTCAGCGCCACTTACGTATCTTACCGATATCAGCGACGTCAGTCGGCGGCTTCTTGGCCACTTTCCTCATGTTATTCCTGTCAGCCATAAGCTGTGGCTTCTCGAACCACTTGTCGATAGCCGGCGTCGCGATCTTCAGCGGGTCCTGTGCGTTGTTGGTGCACAGTTTGAGGTACACGCAGATCTCTTGGGCGTCTAAGTTGGCGACGAGCATTTCTACTAGTTGCTTGCTGTAAGTGTCGACGAAATCGACGCATTGCGTGCGGAGTTTCGCCGAGAGGTGGTTGCAGAGGCCGTCCAGGGCGGCCTGGATGGCGGTCTAGAAACAAGACAGATATGTTTAATATCTATAAACAAATTTACTATTGAGCGTTTCCAAAAAAAGTAGAATTTAACTATTTTGGGTTTGTATTACTCAGAATCGTTTACCCTATCGATCCTTATACAAGAAAAAAAATGTGTCCCATAATTTACATTCCAGTACGTCACTTTTTATTATATGGTACCTATGTACACACAGCAAAGCGAATCGGTGAGCACCCTAGTTATCCACGTGTGTCATTCTATACACACATCCGCACTTATCCGCTGCCTTATTACGCACACAACAAAATGCCCTATCTGTGCTAATTGTGTTTTCTGACTACCTTCACGCATAGTTATTCAAACCTGCTGGTATTTTGTTCAATGGAAGCAAAATTTTGCCACTAGTATTATAAGCGTGGTGGCTCAGGTGTATTGACCTAGAGTTATGAAACCTAAAGAACCGAGTTCGAATCCTGCGCAAGTGTATCTTTTTTGTTTTCAATTTTAAATTACTAATCTCAAAATAAACTCATGTTTACCTAAAACAAGAAAAAAAGGACGTAAAAGAATAAAACAATAAAATGCAATTATTGGTTCAAATTGTTTATTGCAACATTTAATTTTTATTGTATTGGCCTCTATTTGTGTTATTATTATTATTACCAAAAGTAATTAAATTAGCTAAATAAAACTGCACACTTTTCCTTATAGAATAATATTCATAAAATAGCACACACTTTAGAGGCCAGTATGATTTTATGTTTACTAAAAAGTCTTATGTCACTAACATAATAATTATCTTGCAAATTGAATACACAACCATAATAGGGCTATTTTTAAGATGACACATAATTAATATCTTAAATTCTGGTTTATTAGGTTTAAGTCTGATAAAGATGAACGAAACGTTTTATTTGCGGACGTGTAAGTCAGTGGTGAAATGAATAGACATGTTAAATGACAGCCATTAACAATAACATCATTTCACACTGGGTTATAATCTCCACTTTGAAGCGACTAAGCTACCTATCTCGATTTGGTTTGGATTTGGACACCAGGGCCCATCGATGACATCCAACCCCATAGCCTAAAGTAACACTGCCACTCGTTCTGCACTGTAAAACATTACTGTGTTTATATATTTAATTAAGTTAATATATTTCGTCTTCATCACTAAAAATCACTACATTTGACTTTGATTGATGTAATAATCAAAGTCAAGATATTCACGAGCAAAGGTTTCTTCTATGCTGGTCCGTTAAAGCATGTTTTTTGCTGGTCTACGGCAATGCAATCCTGCAGCATGCAGATGGTTTCGCACAGGTTGCAACGTAGCATTGTGTCTTGTTGCTGTGAAATGGGTCACTAGCGGGTGCGGCAACTACATAATGTCCAAATGGCAGGAGATGAGGCTTCAGGTTTAGGCCCAGAACGAATATTTTTATCGTGTCCGAAGTCTGCGTAAGGGTGAATCCATAGTGGCACAGTCTTCCGCTGCAAAATAAATGAAGTTTAAATAAAAACATTTTTCGTCAAAGAAAGTTGTTTAAAACATTACCGATAAAATAATAAGTCATTGTTTTTAACACCGTTTGTCTACTTACCCATATCAAAAAACGCCTAGCGATTCCTTATATAAATAGTTATATTGTTTTGCTCTTTTCAACAAAGATAAATGAAAATCCATGTTTTGCAAATCACAAGGTATTCGAAAGGCAAAATTAAACAGTTCGTAAGTATAACACACGGTTTATCCCGCAGCTAATAATGGCTGCCAGCGGTGACAGTTGTTTGTTCACAAAATCATATTATTAGAAATTTGAGGGTAGAAAACACTTTATATTGTTTAAGACGATAACGACCAAAATAGCCATCAGCTAGCAACTTTTAAACTCCAGTAAAAAGAGTCATACCTATTAATAATTATATTAAAAGAAAACACAATGCGTTTGCGTTTTTAACATATTATATAAGAGTAAAATTAAACATACAACAGACTGCAACCACCATAAAATTAAATAGTTACGAAAAAAATAAATTATAATTTCAACCTTATTTCAAAGCTCATAAAACAGCTATTTACACAAATTGCAATACAGTAGTCGCAGATTGAACATAATTCATAAATTCACCATGTAACTTGCATACCTCGGTGGCCTAGCGGTCAAAGACAGGTCGAAGATTTGACTTCTGCTTTAGTGAACCGGGTTCGTATCCGAAGAAAACGGAATATAAAATAGTAATAATAAAATGACATTTTTGGATGTTATTTCAATGGCCATGCTGGTTGTGAGGAATATTGCTTTGGAATTGGAATCTCAGACTTGTTGAGAAATAATAATATAACATCGTCGCATCAGCGAGATGGTAACTACTCTTCGCTAGTAATAATAGTTCAATGCGTGGGATTGCATAAATTTGAAGATTCAAGGTCGAAGGAAGCTTCGATTCGGTTCTCTCGCTTACACTGGGGATGACAATATCCAATGTAAGATTAGGTAAAATATTTTTAGGACAGTAAATAAAAAAAATACTTTTACATTATTTTTGTAGAAGTAACTGAAACCGGAGATATTGCATTTTCAGCCTTTGAGTGTGACACGATACCGGGGGGGATTATTTTCATTTAATTTGTAATTATTTTTTACTTAATTTATTATAAACTAACTTAAATAGTTGTAACTTTCTTCATTGTTATTTTATAGTAAGTTGTTGTTTATTCAATAAACAGGTAATTTACAGCGACATTGCTCATTCATCTTGTTGCTAAAAAATCTGTACTTAGGGGGTAGATTTTATGATCGAACTTACTCACACATTCACATGTCATAGATTCTACTTAACGTTCATGTCGATACTCAACACGTATAGGCGTGTGCGTGGCTGTGCTAACCGCATTATTTTGCTGTGTGTACGTGACGAACAGGAAAAAAACCTAGTAAAATCTGAAACACATTTTTTCTTGTATAAGGATAACGCTCTATTAACAAATACTCAAGATCGACCGACCGGATGGCCTAGCTAGTGGTTAGAAATCCTGACTATGAATCTTGAGGTCCCGGGTTGATCCCCAGCAGATATTTGTATGAAAAACACTAATGTTTGTTCTCGAGTCTTGGATGTTTAATATGTATTTAAGTATTTATTTATCTATATAAGCATGTTTATCCGTTGCCTAGTACCCATATTACAAGCTTTGCTTAGTTAGGGACTAGGTCAATTGGTGTCAATTGTCCCAAGATATTTATTTATTTGATATACCATAGATTACACAAATTTTGCTTTTGCGAAGCCACACAAGGCTGATGATCTATTTTTCATGACTGTGTTTTTTTTTCTATAAAATTGTGTATATTCTCTTATATTTGTGTCTTGCACAAAGGAATAAATGTCTTCTTTCTTTCAAATGCTTTTATACTCGGGACCAAAAAATCCGGGTCGCACTTTATACAACTTTCTACGGGAAGTGTCCCGGTTTCTTTGCTCCCGAGTATCCTTCGCGTGTCCGAACCCCGGCCAAGCGTTAAGGTTCGTTCCATACATTTTGAAACCAGTTTCATTGAAAGGCGACGGCTCCAGTATAATAGTTTGAATCGATTCGGATTCCCCGTGACTAAACTTCGGCTGTGACGTCACAGTGGTATAGTCTTGCTTTCAATACAAATCACGATATTTGCGTAATCTATGGTACATATATAATGATCTGTGGTTTTCGCTTAGAAATCGCCTCAGCAAATAAAGCCTCAACTGCGGTAGGAGGTGTTATAAGAAAGCGCAGCGTCGCGTTCGTAGAACTCAATTCCTACCGCACTCCTCGCTCCAATATAACCGTCAATTCCTACTTCCTATTGGCAAAACGTAGCCACATTAGCTTCGGCTTGCCTAAAGTTACGTCTGACATCACGCCACTGTCAGAGCAAGAGGTGGATAGTGGTTACCTCGCTCCGGTTGTTCTTGATGACGGTCTCGAGTTGTTCGATGGCGAACAGGCAGAGCGGGCAGTTGGACGCGCCCACGCTAATCGGGGCGCGCTTGAGCTCCGCCGTCTGCGGGCACAGCCCCAGCGCTGGGCACACCTGCCAGAACAAACGCATCTCTGTTATGACGGAGTCAAAATGTGGGAAAAGCCATGCGATAGTTAAATCCCGCTGGTATCACGTGGGAAAATTTTATTATAAACGAAAATAGTCTTTCGAATGCCAGACGGAATTGAGGTTTTCAATAGTGGCTCAATTTGTAAAAACCTTACTGTAAAACTTGAAATAAATTATGAATAAAAAAAAAAAAATTGAAACAGATCTTCAACGCTATACACCACCAAGCTCCTATTTCAGCATCTCGACAATATTGTCGGTGACAAGTGTCAATTCTGTTTACATTACAAACTAGACAAGAATCTACGCCGCTTGGCTTCATATTGACCACGCATCGCAATTTGAATTGTCACTTGTCACCAACAATTGTCGAGTTGGTGAAACACACTCATTTTAATTTTCGCTACGCAGAGAGAGGTGTTGCTATAAAAACAAATAATATCATGTAACTATATAAATATAGGCTGAAATGGTCTAAAAATTAGAACTCACAGAAAATCTTTCATTTAGTCAATCTAGTCTAACCTTTATTACACCTTCACCCTCCATATGCATCACACTTCCTAAAGGGGAAGGCAGAAGGTACTCTGTTCCACTTGTTACGTTTGGGGGTTTCGGGTACTCCTGATCTGCCTTTTTTTTAAAACGGCTCCTATTTGGAACGTTTTTGGATTTAAATTAGGAATGTTTCGACAAATGGTCGAGTCAAGAGTACCCTAAACCGACGAGCATGTATGAAGAGATTGATGAACGTGGATGAAGCGAAAGTATGTCAGAATCGTAGCAAGTGGAACAAAGTAGTCTCTGCCTACCCCTATGGGAAAGTGGCGTGATTGTATGTATGTATGTATGTGTTTCCAATTTCATGGAACGTCCGTCAAGACCATATAAAAATGCTTAGATGGGCAGTACTTACGCTGGCGGGGTCTATTTCCTGCACGAGCAGAGCGATGACGGCGGGCCCGTACTCGGTCACGAACTGCCTGCACTCGCCATTTATCGACTGGGGCAGTCTGTCGCAAGCCTTTTCTACCGCTGACTTGATCGCGTCCTGGAAAAAACGTTCAGGATTCTAACTGTTCAACGTAAACGAAACGAAAAAAAGTTGTGGCAAAATCGGTTCAGTTTTCTCTCTTCGCTTTTGTTTATTAAATTGTTTTTTTTTTTTCGTAATAGGCCGAAAACAAGCGATGGAAACAAAAGTCAGCTTTTGTTTTCACCGGTATCCGTTGTCAAGGCGTAGCTCGCATTTCGTTTCCACCACGACTATAAAGAGCTTATTAATTTTTTTAACATTCCATGTCGCTACTCGAAATTTCAACATACAACCTTTCGTATGTGACAATTGAAGTAAAAAACTGCGTTCTAGCCTCGTTTGTATCAAATAATATCTTACTGATAACAAATAAAAATACAAAAAGATAACCTTAAATTTGAAACTAAACATAATTGGCTATGTAGGCTGCATCCTACACCAAGCATTTTAGGGTTAATGCAGGACAGTGTCAAAAGCTATCAAAATTGCAGCTCTAGCTATAATAATGGTGAAAAAAATGTACACCAGTGTTACCTCGTTGTTGGTGTCGCTGAGCTCAACCTGCAGGTAATGCAGGAAGTACTGGCAGAAAGAACAGGCCGCCTTGCCCTGTGGCACCTGAATGAACATGCGCTCGAGAGGCAGCGCGGGCACCGGCTCCGGCAAGGTTCTCGCAGCGGCGTGCTTGTCCCCGATCTGGACTCGGTGTAACTGTAGAAGAATTTATTCGGTTACTCCAAGCTATTCATTCGGGTCCTATACTCTAAAATAAGAAAATCGAATTACATTTACCCGTCCCCCTTACGCGAGAGGGCGAGGGCTAAGTGGGAGGGTAAGGTATGAAACGAACTTCGAATGTTTCGAGAGTAGCCCGCCAGGTGTAACACGGCTGGACGGTTTTGAATGAAGGATGAGAGAGAAGGTTGTAAAGTTAGACTGCTAGAATTTCATATTTTTTAGAAATTCATTTAATAAGGGTTCGTGATTGCACATGAGACAACGAAATTTCAACCGCAGTCTAGATGTTCCTGGCTTAGGAACATCCGCGAGTGGACGAGCATTGCCAGCGTAGAGCTGTTTCGCCTGGCACAGAACAGGAATAGTTAAGCTAACAGCCAACCTCCAGTAATGGAGAGGCACCATGAGAGGGGGGGGGGGAGAGGCGAGGGGGAGAGAGGGGGGTGTAGATATTTAACTTTACACAAATGTTCTCTATGCAACAAAAATTAAGATTACAATGTGATTTTTGGGGTAATATAAGTTAAATCTGAGATATTTGCACACATTCGATACACGTACATAAAAGCAAGAGATACATTATACATAAAATAGTACCGATATGTTGCGGCAGGCTGCAACCCTGTTTTTCAGTGGGACAGGGTTTATACGTACCTTCTCAGTGGTATAGCTGTTGGATTCATCAGCGCCAATCAGCTTGGACGTGGTCAGGGCGACAGCCTTGACGGCCATCTCTTTCGGCAGCAGCGGCGCGATTGGCACCTCAACGTTCCTCCCACAGATTCCGATGAGGGAACAGATCTCGTAAGCTTTCAGCCCGGACACGAGGAAGTTGTACGCCTGGTCGGCGTACTGGTCGACCAGGGACAGGCATTCGGATTTGAATTCGCCAGTCTGCTTGCAGAGGCCTGTGGGGAAGTTTATGGTTAAGAAGCATTCTTTTGAGTTGGCTAATTACAAACTTTCTTAATTCAAATTTCAATTTATCTTTTTTACAAGCTTTTGATTAACTTGCAATGTATGTCTGTCCGGGTGAAATCTTGCGACTCAATTTTGAAGCAGATATTTTCAACCAATTGAGCTGAAATTTTTGAGTAAGTCGAATGACAATACAATAATCTGGTACCGGAGTTCCAGTGACCCAGCCAGGATCGTCTCCGCAGGAGAGAACTCTTCAACGGTTGGTCCGATTGACTTTAAATTAGGTACACATTATGTAGGACGAATTACAATGCAAGTACAGTCAGCAAAAAAAGCTTATATTAAATGAAATTTTTGACTAAAACTTGTTTTATTCTTTCCCGGGAGCGAAGGTGCGGTCACGAGCTAGTGCGAAATAAATCGAACGACATACCAGTAAGGATCTTCTTGAATTCGATTTCGGTGGTGTTAGCGATCAGCACGTCGCGTAAGTGGGTCACCAGTTTCTCGCAGAACTCGCAAGGCACGTCACTACAACAAAATAAATAGATATAACATAATGACAATCTAAATATATATAACTCAAATTTGACTGATTGACTGACATAGTGATCTATCAACGCACAGCCCAAACCACTGGACGGATCGGGCTGATTTGGCATGCAGGTAGATGTTATGACGTAGGCATCCGCTAAGAAAGGATTTTGACCAATTCTACCCCCAAGGGGATAAAATAGGGGATGAAAGTTTGTATGAAACTTTGTCAATTTTAAACCGATCGGCTGAGACTTTGCATGCATAAAGCTACTATGACGTAGGCATCCTCTAAGAACGGATTGCGTAATATCTGCGGGATAGCGATAAACGAATTCTATGCAGACGAAGTTGCAGGCAACAGCTAGTTCTTCATAAACATTTAACTTTCATTTCTTTATCTACCCACCACCACTCGAACAGTGTACGATTAAGTAGAAGATTAGGATACACAGGTAAGAAGAAATCAGCAATCGACACTAAATGCAGTCAGACACATAGTCAGCTGTCAAATCTTTACTATCATTTGAAAAACAACGCCTTCGTCCCTGGTGAGCAGTAGATGTTCCACGAGAGTATGTAATTGTGTACAGACACATCATTCAAATAGATGACGTTTGGCGACAAAAATTCGCATAGTAACAAGGTCACGTGACAGCTAGTAACACATAGCAAAATTCGAAGGCTTACCCACCTGCTATGGGTGGTGTAGAGGTATAGCACGCGTCACAGAATGACGAGGATCCGTGGTCGATTCCCGGCCATAGCTTTACTTTTCGGATTTTTCTGTGTTCTAATTTTCAGTGTCGTTTAGAAATTTAATACATACATACATAAATCACGTCTTTATCCCTTACGGGGTAGACAGAGCCTAAGGTGACAAGACCTAAAGACCACGTTTAGCATGATTGTGGGCGTATGGATGGAAAGGGGAATCAAAACAGTGATGGGTTGCTAGCCACATCGCCTATATAACATGATCCCTAAGATCCTCGCCCAATTCCTCGATGGGCTTTTACCATCTGCGCGGGAGGAGAAGCAACTGGTACATTCTATGTTTTTTCTTTGCTCCCAGACCAGCATGGAAGAAATGTAAATCTTGACTAATCTATACTCACTCGACATTGGTCAGTTCCTTGGTAACGGGGAAGGTGTAATCGTCGTGGGTGTGGAACCGGTAGTCGCACTGCCCGCTGAGGTGGCACATGCTATCCGGGGTCAGGTCTTTTTTGACGGCTGCGAGGATGTTCTCGTAGTATTTGAAGACCAACATCGAACAGGAGTCCGAGAAGGATCCGACGTCGCGGCATACCTTTAAAAAGATGTGGTGAAATCAATAAAAAATGTATAGAAGGATTTTTTAGCAATTAATTAAAAATAATGCGGGCTTCCATGCTGGTCTGGGAGTAAGGAAAAAACATAGAAAGTACCAGTTGCTTCTCTTCCCGCGCAGATCGTATAAGCCCATCCAGGGAATGGGCATAGGAATGTTTTAGGCGATGCGGCTAGCGACTCATCACTGTTTTGATTCCCCTTGCCACCTACACGCCCACAACCATGCTAAACGTGGCCTTTAGGTCTTGTTACCTTGGGCTCTGTCTACCCCGTAAGGGATAAAGACGTGATTTATGCGTGTGCTAGTTTGTGTAAACTATATTTGTTTTTAACTTGCAATGTTCCGTATGTATGCAAAGATATCGTCTGTTTAAAATTCGCAATTTGAATGTCACCCACTTTCAGTGATCGAATTGCCTTGGCATGGATATGGAGTACAATCACTTGCTAGTTTTATCTGGATTTTTTTTTCTGGGAGCTTTGAGAATGGGTAATTCTATTTGTGATCACTTTGCAAACTTACCCGCAATAAACCGACAAGGAAGTCATCGTAGCTGGTCGCGTCAAACTTGTTCCTGACCACAGTCACAGTCTGTTGGCAGCTGGTGCAGCTCACGCGCTGCGCCAGCTTGCTGTTCTGTGGGAATAAACACAATTAATGTAACAATGGCCAGGTTTACATTTTCTTTTCGTACACTGTTTTAATTACATTGGAATAAACAAAAAATATTCAGAATCAGAATCAGAATCAGAATTTTTTATTGTCATCATTGTTACAGATTGGACACTACATTGTGTAAATACAGACGTCAAAAAGAACAAGAATGACTCGTCATTGAGGATGTAGCACAAATTGCCATTCCATTTTACTTGGCATAAATCTATCTATTATCAAACATCTTAAAACTAGAGATAAATACTACTATTGTTCGGTACAATTATTATTACAAATGTCGATACACAAATTTTGCACAAATATTTCATATTATAAAATTATTACTTATCATAGTCACTTTAATATTACATGTCATTAATACAAATTAAAATATCAAAATAATAAGATTGTAACACAGAGAAGATATTTATTATTTATCAAATTTACGATAATCATTGCTGAGGTACTCTTTGACGCTATATATGGTCTTATCATGGAGTATTGCTCTTACTCGGCCACGGAACACGACATCACTTTTGATAGCTTTTATGGCATACGGCAGCTTGTTGTACAGGATTCGACCCATAGCTTTCGGAGTTCTTTTTGACAGTTTTAATCGAGTTGGCATACAAGCAATTATGTTGAGGCAGTCTTTTGTCACTCTAGGATTATAATTTGCTCTTATATTAAATTCACTTAAGTGAGTCCTTACATATAATATTAATTCAAGTATGTACACTGATATCGAAGTCAGTATATTTTGTTGGTGAAAGTGTTCTCTACAAGAGTCCCTATCCGAGGCACCCACCAATATCCTGAGTGCACGTTTTTGCATCTTTAATACCCGTTCATTGTCCGAGGAGCCTCCCCATAGGATGATGCCATACGAAATTATAGAATGAACGTATTTACTAGCTACAAATAAAACAAATGCTACTAAACTCGTCGCAAAATAAAAGGCCCGTTTTGACAGTTCACGCCCATGAAGTTCTGTATTTTTTACCGATCGAAATGTTTTGAAGGTAATTACATTTTTCATTGATGGTTACCGCCCACTCCGCTAAGTGCTGTGAATAACGATTTTTATCATACTGTCCACAGACTATTAATAATCGGTTAAGGAAAAAAATAAATCGATCAAAATATATTTTTAAGGCCGACTCGCACTTGGCCGGTTTTATTTCTTTAAACACTAGTGTTTGGACAAATAAATTACTGATTTCTTTTGGTGATTGAGCGAGTGTTATTGTAACAAAAATATTAAATGAAAGAAAGTTGACGTATCGTAACATTGTATCATTTCAAAATACTTACAATATCAGTTTAAGTAAAATTTTCTTATTAGAACTTTAATCCAATGCACTTTACAGTACATATTCAAATCGATCAAACACTCATCCAAACTGGAATCGATTTATCGTGAGTTTCGATTACCGAGTCGTATGGTTACATCACTAGTTACGTCGCGAAGACAAATGTCAAAACGGGCCTCTTATTTTGCGACGAGTTTAAACCCTTACATTGGTTTTATAGCATTTTTACTTATACATCTGACTTTAGCACTATCATGATAAGACTAAACGGAGTCCAAGATAATAAATACAACATCATAATTCTTTTCATTTCTTTCATATTGGTCTGGGAGTAAAGAGAAAACATAGAATGTACCAGTTGCTTCTCTTCCCGCTGTCTATTCCTATGTATGCTTAAATCTTTAAAACTACGCAACGGATTTTGATGTGTTTTTTTTAATAGGTAGAGTGATTCAAGAGGAAGGTTTATATGTATAATACATACATAATTTAGTAGAGAAACACTGATTGCAACCGTGCGAAGCCGAGGCGGGTCGCTAGTTGAATCATATTCAACAAATGTTTCCATGTTCAGCCTCCATATAAAATTACCAACACTTGCAAAAATGTGAGGGCTAAATTTTTTGCCGCTATAGTACATTGTTGTAGAGGCTGGAAAGTGAGCAATAGATGGACGAGTGAGTTCGAGGGCCGATCCGCAGGTGAGGCCCTCGAAGAGAGACGAGTCCATCTATTGCACTTTTGGCCGAGACATTACATAGTGCTTTTCACGACTACTGCGAGGAAATAAAAAACATGAGCGTAAATACAACAGTAAAGTTTCACTCTCCCGCCACATTTTACTTTTAAAAAAAAAAACGAGAGCGCTCTAGTGGCCAGTCACGCAAAGGCTTTTTTTGTTATGTTATTTTATTAAGCAAAGCGCTTCGAAGTGCTTATTAATTACACCCATAATCGCTTATAGTTTTAATATGACGTGACAAGGACGGACTGACGACTCTGACTTTAAGACAGGACTTAAACATTAAAGACAAAACAATTTACGTCAGACGTGGCTGTATGGACCTAGTTTCCTTTCCCTTTCCCTGGTGGGATAAACCTTGAAAAAATTTAATATGCAGCACACGACGTGTTCTGATTGGTCGATTTTGTGTAATAGCATCACAAATTGTGTTCTGATTGGTGGAATCAGGGATCAGCATGCCGATGTGATTGGTTGGACGACTTGGTCTTTGAAACTGTCCAACAATGTTATTGTTGGCCTGTTTGAATTCATAGTTGGCCTGTTCATTCAACCTACAACTATACTTTGTTTTGGGGCCCCATTACTGACCATCTTTTGCCACATTTCCGAGCAGTGGCGTGAAAAGTATATTTAATTTCCTGATAGACTACTTACATAATCTTCAAGCATCAGATCGATCTTGGCGTTGTTGCACAGTCCGGCGACGGAGCACACGGCCTGAGGGTTCATCTGAGAAGCCAGCGTCTCCACCAGCTCAGGTACGAAGTCATCCGCCAACTTTTTGCACTCTGTGCGGACCAGCTTGATCGGGATCAGGTCGCATGACCCCTCGAATACTTCCTTCAGCTCCTCCTGAAATGAGGATATATTTTAAATACCTCAGATAGATGAAGGAAACTACGTACAAAAACAAACAGCAAAATACAAATTAATACAAGTTTAAACAGTACAGTGTTTCTAAACCTGTGATCCGCGGACCCCTGGGGGTCCGTAACTTTACGTAAGGGGGTCCGCAGTCTCATCTTTGGGCCATATGACAACAATAAGTAAATGCCATCAAAAGTCTCGTAATAGCTAAGCGTGGATTTATTTTTTAATTAGTTTTAGATTTCGCCCCGCGTTAGAAGACGATATAGGCTAGCAAACATTTTTTTAATGGAAATACTGTACGACTATTAGTACTGAACGACAGGAATTTATTTGTTGTTAATTTCTTTTATTTCACTATAGCAATTTTTTCATTGATTTCCATTTTATTTCGTACCATCTCTAGTTTGCGTATTAAAATTATCTTCCAATATTTGCATTCTATGACAGTTAAACGAATTAATTGAATAATCATTCTGTTATACAAGACGTTTAAAAAAATTCAATCTTTGTCTAATAGAGTAAAAAAAATAAGAATTTAGGTGAAACAAACAAAGCTATCCGTCCCATTATGAGTCGCTATCGGCCATCGACCCAGGGCTAAGGCACGCAGAGTTCACCTCACTGTTTGCCCAGTGATAATATGGTGAAATAAGAAATCAACGTGTCGTCGACTTAGGGTTCACCACCTATTAAGTATTTATCATTAATATACATATAATTAATGTATTTGCCTACAGTTCAGTGCGTTCGTAGGTATACAAAAAAACACAGTCGGGGAGCTGCTACAACGACGTTCGGGTTTAGAGTACCATCGGCCAATTCAGCAAGACAGACCCAAAGGTCTTTTTAGTTATTGATGTTGGCCCTACCCGGCCTTTTTAATTGAATGTGTCTGCCACGCTGTGGGAAGGGCGCAGGCTGAAAACCAGTGCTGCTAGTATTATTTTTTTAAATCTAATCTGGCA
This sequence comes from Pandemis corylana, assembly GCA_949127965.1. NCBI lineage: Eukaryota > Metazoa > Arthropoda > Insecta > Lepidoptera > Tortricidae > Pandemis > Pandemis corylana. Next base: position 10,924,160 of record OX421858.1, on the reverse strand, counting down.
GCTCATGCTGAGCCTGAGCCTGTTGCCACCAACTGTTGTGTATTGTTTTTGTGTAATTGTGTTATGTATATATATTGTTGTTCTTTTTTTTTCAAAATTATTATTGTGTGCATCTTTTGGATAAATATGTATCATGTCTTTTTTGTGTTGTGGCAATAAATATCTTTATTATTATTATTATTACTAAATACTATCGAACTATCCTATTCGCTGCCACGTCCAATACAAGAGACGGCACCCATACGCCAGACGCCTTTGTCGCGATGCTTTAAATTGAAACTAAACTCATTTGAACGAAGGTTGCTTTTGCATTGAAGTAATGCGTCATATATAGGTCGTTGTCGTTGCACCTGCGGTGTTGATATCAGTGTGGTTGGCGTCGAATAAGTTAAAAAAATTATAAGGGACATATCCGGTACACATCAAACAATCACAATTCCTCATTCTCATTAAGTACACTATTCATTTCTGTCACAAAAAACTCGGTAGTAGTAAAAGCAGTAGCAATTTTAATTGTTACACCATTAAGCCGATTTAATTGGATTTTATTGACAATTCGTCACCGTCATTAACAAGGCAATTAATGCTTTAACAATGTCAAATTGAATAGAGTATTATGCTCTAGGGGCGTCAACGACTTTGATGAAGCAATAGGGCATACAACGAATCATATTGATTTGATCATATTATTTGTGCGTTTTTGTGATCATCAGCAAAAGCCTATTCCAATGATTTATTTCAATTTCAATACAATCCAATCCGACGAAAAATGGTATAAAACCTTTTTTTAAAACACACTAACATTGGTAATTTAATGTTTGTAGTCGTGCGATACAAACACCTTACATTAGACGTATTTTCTGCGGCATCACTACATAGTATAAAACAAAGTCGCTTTCTCTGTCCCTATGTCCCTATGTATGCTTATAGCTTCAAAACTACACAACGGATTTTGATGCGATTTTTTTTAATAGATAGAGTGATTCAAGAGGAAGGTTTTTATGTATAATTCTACGCAGACGAAGTCGCGGGCAGAAACTAGTATACAATACATAGATCGCGATTTCCTTTCATGAGTATTTCGACGCAGTTGCATGGACCATGTCTAGCGAAATTAAACGTGAATAATATGAAACAAATCTCATAAGATTTAAGAAGCTTTATCAATGCTACTTTAAGTAAACGTCATATGTTACGAATAATATCTTAGAATCAGGCTACGTGAGTTCAATGCTGCGATAACAAATACGTGCGCGAAACACTATGCGACTAATTAAGTACGTAATTGGCTTAATCGACGATACTAATGTATGTGTACTATATATGCTTTCTTTATATCCATACATACATATATCACGTCTTTATCCCTTACGGGGTAGACAGAGCCTAAGGTAACAAAACCTTAAGGCCACGTTAAGCATGATAGGTTAGTGATGGGTTGCTAGCCTCATTGCCTATAACCAGTGGCGGATTTACAAATTTTCAAGGTATAGGCTGAATTTTTGCCGCCCTTGCAAAATCTGTTGCAGACTTCTTAAAATTTTTATTGAGGTAAAAAAAAAAAAAAAAAAAGGTGGTGCCCCAAAAATTTGCCGCCCCCAAAATCTGCCGCCCTAGGCTCGAGCCTTCTCAGCCTTATGGTAAATCCGCCACTGCCTATAACATGTGTTTGTCAATTGGATTCCTCTTGCTTATTTTGCACAATAAAGAGTTTACATACATACATACATACATGATTCCTAAGACTTTCGCCATTCCCTCGATGGTCTTTTACCATCTGCGCGTGAAGAGAAGCAACTGGTAAATTTTATGTTTTATCTTTACTCCCTGACCAGCATGGAAGAAAGTTGTCTTATGTTATAATATTGTTGTTGTACTCAACATACGAGTATGCATGATGCGATTGATGAATGCCTATGAAGCGAAAACGGTATGTCAGGATCGTAGCAAATGAAACAATGTAGGCTCTGCCGACCTCTGTGGGAAAGAGGCGTGACGGTATGAATGTATGTATAGTATAATAGTTTTAGATGAGCGAGTTTTGCTCGGTATTTTTTTTTAGTACGTTGTCTAAAAATGACACCTAGCTAGATCGACATGTCGCCTCCGAAACCCCCTGCATACTAAATATCATGAAAATCCAGAGCTGTGTTGTCACGAGTTGTGTTCTCATAGCATACCGAGATAAGGTTGTCGAGTCGCCACGCTACGCCTCCCGTACCTTTGTAGCCAGGTCGAGTATAAGCGAAGTCGGGACAGCTGCATGAGGCATGATTTCGTCTGACACCAGGCTCAAAATTGAACCGAAAAACATTAATTCAAAGCGATACACATGTTTTGAAAATCGAGTAAATCATGTGTAAATAAATATCATTTTAGAAAAGAGCTGATACTCTTCAAACTACTGAACCGATATTTACCAAAAATGGCTAAGAACCACCGCAAGGAAACTGGCTTTCGAGTAAAAAAACCGGACCGAAATCGGTCCATCCGTCTAAGAGCTACGATGCCATACACATATCGACGTCTAACTTATGACCAGAGATCGGACAAATTTGCGTCATTGCTCGCAATAAAGTGGACATGACTCAAAAAATATTCATTTAATTAATTTATCATTATCGTTATTTCATTTTTAGGTAGATCAGCTGGGACGCCACGGTCTCTCATGCTCCAAAAGCGCCGGTCGCTTTTTCCGCCATGGCACCATTAATGACCTGGTCCGCCGCGCGCTTGCCACCGTCTCTGTGCCCGCAATCCTTGAACCCGTGGGCATGGCCAGAGACGATGGCAAGCGCCCCGACGGGGCTACTCTGGTGCCATGGAAGCTGGGTAGGGCTCTGGTGTGGGACGCGACGTGTGTCGACACTTACGCACAGTCCCACATCCAGGCAACCCGCTCACAGGCCGGGGCTGCAGCTGACCAGGCCCAAGTTCTCAAGCGCCGCAAATACTCTTCTCTTTTAAAGGATTATGAGTTTGCGGCGCTCGCAGTAGAGACAATGGGTCCCTGGTCGGCTGACATGAGGGCCTTCATGAGAGCCTTGTCGTCCCGGCTAATAGAGACCTCAGGAGACCCCAGAGCTGGCGCTTACCTCTCCCAGCGAATTTCTCTGGCTGTACAGAGAGGTAATGCCGCCAGTGTCTTGGGGTCTATGCCGCAGGAGGGCCTTTTAGATGGTGTTTTCTTTTTATAGTTAGGTATATTTATTTAGTTTTAAGTTTTGTATATTTAGTTAACTTTTAGATTTTATCATAGTTTAATTTTTTTTGTAATTCGATATAAATATTTATTAAATATTGAAGCTAATTCCTAATTAAATTAAATCTACAATAAATCCTATTAATTTCTCGAAATAAAATTTGAACTCCCAGATATAAAAATTTACACATGCATAAAATTATTAGCAGAATGTTAATTAAAGTGGCAGTTGTTAAGTTTGCCCATTAACATCAGTGGAGTGCGAGCGGAGTTTTTCAGCACTTAAGTATATTTTTGATGTAAAAAAAAATAGACTGACTGCAGAAAATTTGGAAAAAATACTGATTATTTTCTTTAATAAATCTATACTTTAACAAACTTTTGTATTTATTGACTAGGAATTAAAATTTTAGTCAAGTAAGAAGTTAATTAAATGATTACATATTTGATTCATTTTGGAGTCATGTCCACATTATTGCGAGCAATGACGCAAATTTGTCCGATCTCTGCTTATGACACCCCTCGCTCAGTCAGGACTCGGCTTATAAGGCGCTGGCTGTACCTGTGTCTCGTTGCTCTGCAGCTGGTCCCTGGCCTGCGTCACCATGTCGGTGCAGATCTTGCAGATGTCGTCCTTGTCCTCGGGGAAGGACATCTGCGACCACACGCGCTCGATGCAGTGGTGCGTCGCGCGGCATTGCCGGCCGGTGCTGTCAACGTTATACCATTTACTAAGATGAAATTGGGCAAATAATACATTTTTTATCCCGGAAAATTAGAGTTCATGGGTCAGTTGAAACAAATTGTTCGTTAAAGAAGCCGCGGGCAACAACTAGTGGATAACTCTTGGCTATTCCACCGCCACTCAAGGAAGCGTGCGAATAAAGACTACTAGAAATGGAACTGTCAAATCGCACACATGTCTTGTATAGCGGACCAAAACATTACATGTCAAAAGTCCTTTCTAGCGTAAAACATGAGACTCTTTTCAATTGCTGGTTTTGCTTAGTTTTTAACCCTTTAGATAGTTATACCAACACATTTCATGTTGTACCGTAACTATTTCTAAATAGATGCGCTTTGTTTACTCTGTGACGGCCAATCCATGCTTCCATGCTGGTCTGGGAGTAAAGAAAAAACATAGAATGTACCAGTTGCTTCTCCTCCCGCGCAGATGGTAAAAGCCCATCGAGGGAATGGGCATAGGAACCATATAGGCGATGCGGCTAGCTACCCATCACTATTTTGATTCCCTTTTCCACCTATACGCCCACAATCATGCTAAGCGTGGCCTTTGGATCTTGTCACCTCAGGCTCTGTCTACCCCGTAAGGGAGAAAGACGTGATTTATGTATGTATGTATGTATGTATGTGACGGCCAATATGTTGCCATTACCTAGTAACAATATATAATAAATATTTTTATATTATATTTTGTTTAATTTTGCAACATGTGACTCACGTTAGGAACCTGATTTCGAATATCACGTTCCAGTTTTAGGAATCCAACACAGTTGTTTTCCATGACTTGACCTCACTATATCGCAGAGATAGCAAAGTAAACTTATTCAAATTTCTAAACGACACTGATAATTACAAAAGTAGTAGTGTCTAACGGGTAAAATCGTAAAAATAAATACAAAATAATCAAGAACTAACATTTTTGATTCATTTGATAGTAACTGTAGTTTCTATGGTTAAATATCGCTTGTAATCAACCCAGTTTAGCGGTTAGCAGTGTAACAATGATCTACAATTTGCGCAAGAAATCAATTGCATTCCACCGTTTTGGCGGAAACAGCGTTTATATAACAGAGTTGTTGAAATTTGCTTCTGACACAACATTACACGTGACCGATGGAGACTTGGGCATTGTCGTGTATACGAGGAAGACTATTGTTAGCAAGTTTTGCATGAAAACGGTTAAAGAATCTGACCTTTATACTTTGAACTCTTGTGTTATGCTGGCGCATGTAGAAAAAAACGAGCTCGCGGATTAACTGATACAGTCTGAAGCGAACGGACACTTTACTGTCTACACTATGTCATGAACTTAATACGGAATACTTCAGAAGATGGTTAAGTTAGCTTGTCTGAACAGGAACACCCTGTAATTGTTTTAAATTTTTATATTTTGGTTGAAAAATGTTACCGTACATTGGTCGATGTTCAAGTCTGCGTCAAAGGGATACTACATATATACATACATAAATCACGTCTTTATCATTTACGGGGTAGATATAGCCTTAGGTAGCAAGACCTAAATGCAACGTTTAGCATGATTGTGGGCGTATAGGTGGAAAGGGGACTCAAAATAGTGACGGGTTGCCAGCCGCATCGCCTATAGCATGATTCCTTAGGATTGCGCCCTCGACGGGCTTGTACCATCTGTTTCATTCTATGTTTTTTTTATTCACAGACCAGCATGGAAGGAACCTTTACTCACTAGTTATACTGCCAAAATATTCTAGAACAATTCCAATTTGTGTGTATTTAGGGATGTAATCTCTGGAACTACAGAACCGACTTAAAAAACCTTTCACTAATAGGTAACTTTACTATCTTTTACTAACGTAGGATACTTTTAATCTCGGGGACGGGAATGTATGAAGTTTCAACTACGCAGATGAAGTAGCGGGTAATACGTAGTACAAAAATATTTACCTGAAGTTGCTGCACCAATACGACGGTCCCCAGGTGCAATGTTCGGCTCCCAAAAGGACTTCTATCATTGAAAAATAATACTTTTTTAAATAACACATTAATAATACTTTTTTTATACAAGATTTCTTTGGTGGTTGTACTGTTGAATATTCTTGCATTGTCATCTATCATACACCTATACCAAGTTTCACCTTAGTTCGACACTATTACATATATCGAAAAGTAGTAAGAATTTTAGTTTCACCGGATTCGATTACGATTGGAAAAATATCTATAGCTATCTTTTCCTTGTAATATTAATATGATAAATTTCAAGCTAACAAAATAGGTATCACCGACCAAGAAACTTCTTGATTTAAAACACTTTAAAACAGCAAAGAATATTTTCTCAAGTCTTATTTTGTTTTAAGTTTTTTCTAGTGTAGGTAATGTTACGAAAATTGGTAAAGCTGTTACTAGGTTGACTATGTATTTTTAAATAACTGACTATTAAGTCTGTATTAATAGAATGCTTTGTTTTTGCACTAATTAGCACCCAATTACACTAACTATTTTTCTCAACTTACTTATAAACTATCGAAACATATATCTCAATTTACCTCCACGTCAAATGTACCAAAACTGTAGAAATACCTCTCAAAGACAAAACTCATCCGGCAGCTAACTAAATAATAAATTTAACGCTATTACAACTTCATGCTTATTTCGAAGCATGTCGGTCTATTTTGGCGAGTGACGTGACCAATGTTATCGATGCGAAACGACAGGAATTTATCAGTTGTTCAAACAACAACAACACGCACGCGCGAACTTACCCTTCTGCTTCTTTGGCTCAGTCTTTTTCTGTAAAAGAAAAATATATATTACTTAGATGTTAATAATTTTCTGTCATCGCATATCAAGGTCATAGACCTCGGAGTACTTCCGATACCCTATTCAACTTATACTTACATACAAGGTGATTCTCAGTCTCCAGTAAGCATTCAAACTTCAATACAATATTTAGCATTTGTAACTTGAAACCAATACATATAAATATGGAAATTGACAAATCAAGTTACTAAGGAAAAAGAAAAATACTTTTTATCATATCATAATAATGAATAATGTATCAAAATTTGGATGATGAATAAAAATATCCCTTATTATTATAATCTCTTATCTAAATCATTCGGAAATAGCTGTATAAAAACGTATGTAGGAGCCAGATACCTACCAAAACATTTACTTCAGGTGTAGGTATAATATTTGGTCGCTAGATAATTTATAATTTTATAAAACAAAGCATTAAGAGTTGTATTTATTTGAATACAAATAAGACGGATAATTGGTCTACCTACAGTGCGTCTATTTTCTTAATGCCTCTCGATAAAATTCGTGTTCGATTGCAGTCAGGTTGCAATCAGTTGCACAGGTTGCTAGCGACCGCATAATACCAGAACTTGACCACGCAATTTTCCGATAAGCACTGTATACCATTCGGATTCAAATATAATTGAAGACATTTGGAAGTCCGATGTTGCCTGCCTCATAAGAAAATAGACGCACTATGACTTTATTCAAACAGTTTTTTTCCGTAAAATGCACACTTCTCGCTAAATGGCCATGAATCCATTCAATACAGATAGAGTTACGTCAAATGCTAGCGCTAACTATAACTGGATAATTGCGTATTGCAAACGCGAATGCATGTTTACACGAATAGTGCCAATTGCTGTATACTGTTATGATATTTTTACAAGCTTAAGGTTATTAATAAACGATGGAAACGAGCCAAACAAGATTTATGAAACTCGTTGCGTTCACAGAAATACCCATCATAGAGAAGTGCATTAAGGTAAACTCTAATAATCACTTAACCTTTACTGGTGCAACTTTGCCCACAGGCACCAACATTGTTTCAACAAGTAAATCTTTCAACTTTCTCACTTTGAATCATTTACCCAGTCTCTAAATCAGTTTTGGCAATGTTGTGACCAGATGGCAAAGTTGCAACAGTTTGCGGTATTGGAAAATTTGTACTAAACATATATTTTGGAGCAAAACTAACGGGTCACTTCTCGAAGAAAGTTGTATGAAAAGTGACCCGGCTTTTTTGTACGATGACTTTAACGCAGTACATTTTGAACATCAATATTTGACAGCTACCATAAAAAATCTTTAAAAACATTTAGGGTGACGGCACCAGTGTTGGACACTAAACTGACAAGAACCAGTAATGGACACTTCATCCTTAATTAAAAGATTATATGGATTTAAATTGACTGTTTAAAATAAATGACTATGTCTTAGTGTCGTTTAAATAAGAGTTATTGTGCATTATTGGGCCCATGCCCATTACTGGTTCCGTCACCCTACCCGTAGTTCTGGTTAGGCTAACTATCCCTACCACCTCCTGAAATATTCCGGATTATAAGACACTGTGTATGGTAAATGCCTCACCTGTAAAGCCTGCTCCAGTTTCTCGTTATTACACATGCCGATGATGCGGCAGATGGTCCCAGCGGAGGTCTTGGACCCGAGCACATGGCTCAGATACTTCTCGAAGCCGGCTGTGTTCTGCTTGCACAGCTTGTACGCCGCTTGGGGCGTGCTGCGGCAGGCGGACTTGACTCGGAGCCCGAGGTACTCCTGGGAGGTTTAAGTTGTAAATCAATTGGAAAGGACAAGATACAACAAGAATAAAAGATACGGGACTGAAAGCAAGAGGTAAGCTAAAAGCTATACATATAACTCCCGCTGTATTTATTAGATGAGGGCAATGTTACACTAAGTTTGCGGTATTCTATGTCAAAAAGTCCGTGACTTTTCTCTGAATCCCTGTGCCCATTTTAAATCAAGTCTATTCTAATGACTATTGAATGTTAATGTAAAAATGATGTCATCAGGCTAGTAAAAACTTAGTGGTTAGGAAAGTGTAGTTATCTCTGACTATCCAGATAACAGACACATCCAGGTAACTGAAAACCTACTAATTTATCCATACTTTAACTGAAGACTTGTTTGACAAACAAATGATGTAGCAGTTTATTGGTTACATATTTTGGTATGTTTAATTGTGCATATATCTATTTAATAGACATGTAATACATGTTGTGTATTTACCAGATTAATGCTAATAGAAGTCAAGCCACTAAGCTATTTTAGAGGTTGGTTGAGGACATAATATATATTTCCTTGTAAAGTCGTCGCAAAATAAAAGGCCCGTTTTGACAGTTCACGCCTATGAAGTTCTCTATTTTTTACTAATCGGAATGTTCTGAAGGTAATTATATTTTTCATTGATGGGTACCGCCCACTCGGCTAAGTGCTGTGCATAACGATTTTTTCATATTGTCCACAGACTATTAATAATCGGTTAAAGAAAAAAATAAATCGATCAAGATGTTTTTTAAGGCCGACTCGCACTTGGCCGGTTTTATTTATTTAAATACTAGTGTTCATCAATCAATTAATTACTGAATTTCACCAGCTGTGTAGTGATCTTTACTGAAAATTATGAGCTTGGAGCTCCATGCCGTAAAGATTTCACATCGAATGCGAAGAAACTTTTTTCCCCGACCTGTTAGGTAGGTATTTGAAGAAATTTTCTAAACAGAACTTTAATCCAATGCAGTTACAATATATATTCAAATCGATCAAGTACTCATGCAAACTTGAATCGATTCATCGTGAGTATCGAGTACCGAGTCGTATGGTTACATCACTAGTTACGTCGCAAAGACAAATGTCAAAACGGGCCTTTTATTTTGCGACGAGTTTAATCATATGTATTTGACAAACAGGAAATATTGCATAACAACTCATATCCGTTACCACAGTAGGTAAATTATTATTCTTTATCTGACACCCCCACCAAAATAGAACATAACAAACCAACCATATAATATAAATCTTCTGAAAAATATATATTCTTAAAGACAAGCTTTTTATGCCGACTGTACTTTGGTTCATTGTACTTGCATCGTCAATATGGTCATCCATATTACATATTTCAAGTCAATTCGATCACTAAAAGGTATAATAATTTGTTTAGATAGTGCCATCCACGAAGATGTACGAATATAATTATCAAAAATACCAGGGCGCTAAGAACCACAATGGATGTCATAGTGACTGGCATCTACTATATTATAATAAGTGAAGAGTTAACAATTGTTCAACTTAATCGGTGCAGTGGTACAAGTCTCACCTCATTGATAAGGTCATTGATGTCCTTCAGTTCATCGAAGAGCGTAACGAATTTGCTGGACACGTCATTCTTCCGGATCGCCTGGTCTTGGTTGACCCATACTGTGGCGATGCAGTGCCCCACAGCGCCGCACTCTGCCGCTTGCCTGTCACACACCCATACATTACACATATAGCCCAGCCTCGACTCCGCACAACTGGCGGAGAGCCCAGCTTCTCTCAGCATTTACACATTTACTATCGATATCGCTATCAATAGTAATATCTGCTTTCCAACTCTAATGCCATGCTTGACTTGACTACCCGTCTTTTTCTTATTGTTCGTTTTAGAAAGAGATGGGTAGTCTATCTTGCGCGACACACAGCTCTCGCGCGCTCCGCTGGCCGTGCTGTGTGTATTAATGTTAAGTTGGATATACTTCATGGAAAATGTTAAAATATAAGTAAAGGACCGACCACACCGGCGCGTAAGACGTTGAAGTAAGACGCGGTGAAAAAATTACGGTTACGAGACGTCACTGCGTAGGTAAACGCAACGGTGTGGTCGGCCCCTAATATAACGAAACAACTACAGTCCCACCGCTTAAATGAGTCCTCGCCCGCGCGGCACGGAAGCGCGGGGTAGGACGACAAAGGGGACCTCTCTCGCACTACCCGCCCGCACCTCTCTCGGCCCCCTTTGTCATCCCACCCCGCTCCCCCGCACCGCGCGTGCGAGGACTCATTTAAGCGATCGGTCTATAACTTTAATGTACGTCTCTGCTAATGCACATTATCTGAAGAAACTCAGAACGGGAATGGTGGATGGGAACCCGCAGTTCTCTTTTAGTTCATTTATAAAACCATTCGATAAGGCTGTTAATTTTATTTAGGATGTGTTAGTAACCTACAAGGTGTTTAAGGAGTTTGAGTGTTGATATTATGAACGAAAGAAGTTAACAATAGAAAGTGCCAAAGTGAACGAATAAAAAACTCGCACGCACACTGTCCTAATTGTTTCATAGCCAGTCTCTAAAACAACGCGACCCATACAATAGGTAGTTCAGATACCGATTTTAAGTAGGTAATTCTTATTGTTCGTGTTCGTCATTAAACCTCGTTAGGTGACGCACTATGATTAACGAAGTTCAGTGTTGCTTTCTACTGAGATATAAGTACAAAAGAGTAGGATGAAAAAAAAAACTTTATTACTGATAAAAATAGAAATGGAAATTTTGCCAAATATCGAGTCTATGGATAAGTTCTGTTCGACAGCAAGAAAATCGGTAGTTATATTGATACTCAAAACGAGACAATTGTACTAATATAATAAATACGAAAGTTTGTAAGGCTCGATGGATGCAAGTGGCGTGGCATCCATAGAACTCGATTCTCTCCGGCTTGCCTATTTTAAGGCAGTTAGGCACTTTCATTGTGCAGAATTAGAGGAAAAGGCTAGTTAATTTCTTCGGCTTGCCTTCTGATTTACTTGAAGCCACGCCACTGGGATGCAATGTGACGATGTGAGAGTACGTTTGTTCCTTCTTCACGCTGAAACGACTGGACGGATTTGGATAAAATTTGGAACGGAGAAGGTACCTACCCTAGATTAACACATAGGCTACTTTTTATCCTGAAAAATTGAGTTCCCACGGGATAGCGATAAACATGTCAAAGGTCGTAGCTGCCTAATGTAAGTCTAATTCTACGCGGACGAAGTCGCGGGAAGACGCTAGTACCTACTAAATATTGGCAGATTGCAGCACTACCAATAACCGAGAGTTTTTAAATTTCTTAACGGCACTGAAAATTAGGACACAGAAAAATTCGAAAAGTAAAGCTATGGCCGGCAATCGAACCCGGATCCTCGTCATTCCGTGATGCGTGCTATACCCCTACACCACCCACAGCAGGTGGGTAAGTCTTCGAATTTTTCTATCTGTTACTAGCTGTCACGTGACCTTTACTATGCGAATTTTGTCGCCAATCGTCATCTATTTCAATGACGTGTCTGTACGACACAATTACAAACTCCCGTGGAACATCTACTGCTCACCAGGGACGAGAGAAGGCGCTGTTTTTCAAATGATAGGTAATTTTTACTTCTTGATTTTTTAGGTTTACTTTTACGGTTTTACCGTCAGAAATTAAATTTATAAACGACACTGATAATTAGAACACTTAGAAAAATCCGAATAGTTCCGAGTAATTTTTAGTTTAAGTTCATCAATAGTATTGTCACGATCGAGCTATCGATACTATCGATTGTGCGGCAACACTAAATTTAATCGATTAAATTGAAGGAGTAAGTATTTGATAAAATAATGGATGTGAAGAATTACCCAACTGCACTGTGTAAAAGGATACCTAAAGAGGGCGACCGAGGGGAGAGCTTGTTGTCGCGAATTAATGTTGATGCACACATAAATCTTATACGCACCTACGTACGTAAATAAGTCTGGAGCAATTTGAGTAAGCACTTACAGTCTGTAGCAGCTTTAAAATTATTGACGAAGGGTTGTATCCAATGCTACACCTAAAGTGGTAAAATAAACTTGGTCTTTGTTGCACGAGCTGAAGGCTAGAGCGACAAGCATGTCATTTTAGGGTCCTATACTCGTAGGTATGTTCTCTGTACACAGACACACATTTTTACTATCAAGTACTTACTGCCTGTGTAGAAAATTTCTTATTTTTCTATGTTGTCATGAACTAGGCCTTGATTACCTATTAACTACCTACTTTATAATATACTAGCCTTCCGTCCGCAGCTTCGCCCGCGATAAATTAATTTTCCCGTAGGAAAAGGTATTTTCCCGCGGTAAAAAGTAGCCTATGTCACTCAGTGATAATGTAGCTTTCCAACGACAAAGGAATTTTTGAAATCGGTCCAGTAGTTTCGGAGCCTATTCAATTCAAACAAACAAACAATAAAATTTTTCCTCTTTATAATATTAGTATAGATATAGACAATAGATACGAGTTTCACCTACTTAATGCTACCAATTAATAAAATATTGGCATCAATTAGTACTGATAATTAAACATTAATTTGAGGATGTTTCACGAAATCCACTATACATATTAATTTTATTGCAGCATTGATGGTTACATCACGATCTTTGATCTTATAAGGGGTCGTCCATTAATCATGTGATGTTTTTTTAGCACTTTTAACAAAAAACTACCCCCCCCCCCCCCTTCCCCATCTAAAATCACGTGTATTTTTAGTACCTACCTACAAAGAATTTTAAAATTTTTAGAATATTATCTTTAAATACAGGTATAAAAAGGAACGTGGCCTGGCAACGGCGAGTCAAGGTCACACTACACGCCGCTTTTCGGTTTAAAAATCGCGCGTTTGACGAATAAATAAATGCACGTGATATCTTACTACACCCCCCCCCCCGCCCCGCCCCTCTTGTGATATTTCGTGATTTTTGCCGAACCCCTCCCCCCCTTCGGAGCCTCACGTGATTAATGAACGGCCCCTAAACGAAAACAATCGCCTAATTTGAAGGTTACAATAATATCGAAAAAGCTTACTCACTTCAAGCTTTGACACCACAAGCCTGGTCCTTTAGCGCATTCTTTAGGTATTTGTCTCGCTGATGACAAATCTGAAAAGAAACATTTAATTACAGCCATGAAATTACAGAATTACCCTATCAAATGAATCAAGAATTTTACTTCTTGATTTTTTATGTTTACTTTTACGGTTGTACCGTCAGAAATTAAATTTCTAAACGCCACTGAAAATTAGAACAGAAAAATCCGAAAAGTAAAACTATGGCCGGGAATCGAACCCGGATCCTCGTCATCCCGTGACGCGTGCTATACACCGCCCACAGCCGGTGGGTAAGCCTTCGAATGTTTCTATCTGTTACTAGCTGTCACGTGACTATGTTACTATGCGAATTTTTGTCGCTAAGCGTCATCGGTTTGAATGATGTGTCTGTACGACACAATTACAAACGCCCGTGGAACATCTACTGCTCACCAGGGACGAGAGAAGGCGCTGTTTTTCAAATAATAATTATCCCGCCTAGCTAATATTAATGCGATGTTTAGACGGAGACTGAGGTCATAGAACACAATATTAACAGATTATTGTCATTACGTATTTTTAATTTTAAGCCTCAGAATTTTGACTAGCCAATATTTAATGAAAAGCCAGTGCCTGTGCTGAATGGTGCATTATTTTTGGCACATTTCCAACAATTGTACATGACTGTGTGCTTGTAAGTAATTTCAAGACTTGACTTCTTCAAATTAATACCTACCAACACCAGTAAATTTATCTTTTTATTATGACTATTACAGTAAAATTGTTGGTCCCTTTGAAGTTAAATTGCTTAAAGAATAAAGTTGTTTATTAGGGCATCCGCGATAACAGTCATTTAGATTTAGGTATGAATCATTATTTTAGGAATTGTAAAGTGACGAACATATCACGCTACAAACAAATTAAAACCACCAGCTATGACTTAAATTGTGAAGAAATTAAAATACCTATGTTGTGTCTCTCTGGTACTATAATCAATGAGAAACTATAGAACCCTGTCAAATTAATAGTGATAAATGCTAATCCCTGGCAAGATATTTGTAAACAATAACAAGAAATTGCAAACAATTGAAGTGCTAAGCTATAAATATGTGTAAATGCAAATCAAGTTTGCATAAGTGATTCAAAAATGGGTACCGCATTTAATAAATAATAGAGAACAAACATAATCATTATCAAATTTATTTGGATTTTACTTTACAGTGAAAGTGTAAGTATATAATCAGACAAAAAAAATAGGAAAGTTTTTGGTGTTTTGAATTAAAATTATATGCTCCCTAGTCTTTGAACTCGTACCTAAACATAATTATGATCTAAGCAGACAATAGCAAACATGTGAGTCATTCAATAGCAAATGATTCATTTATTGCTGCCACTGCTTTGTGGTAATGATATGAAAATGTGCACTGAATTATTATGCCCGGTTCAAATTACTCTTTATGTCATTCCAGTAGCAAGGACACGCTAAAAAAGTGATTAATAATCTACATGTCGTAAATATGAACAGAACAGCTTTATTCGTATTTTGTTATTTGCTGGAACCTTTCAAAAGGTTTTGTATAAATAAACAACTGAATGATGTAAAACAACTCCATATAACAATACCTAATAATTTTCATAACTGGGCCTTATTCTTCAAACAATAGTAACTGTGCCATTCATATAGTTGTTAGCAAGTTCTTATCATTTGTTTACTTTCACAACTGATAACCTATGGTGTGCTCCACACTGTTTTTTACATATTCAGCATAAGCTCTGAAAACATATTATCATAAAAATGTTAATGTTAAATTTAGTCTTTGTTCAGGGCTGTCTTAAGCTAGGCTGGGGCCCTTGGGCACACAAGAATTTGGGGCCCTTTTGGAAGGTAAAAAAACGAATTATAATATTTTTTTTTACTAAATATGACCATTTATTATAGGTATTATAGCTATGTGTAAGAGAAATTGTCCGTCCTTCGGGGCCCCCTGTAAATGGGGGCCCCATGTGCCCTTATGGTGAAGACGGTATTGTCTTTGTTATTTTAATTGAGCTGTATCCAAGCTGTATTGCTATTATTAACTTTTGTGCTTATAATCACTTCTTCAAACAGGATGTCACAAAAAGCATTACTAATATTTTACATATGAGTCAGAATAGTTGGTCGAAATAACAGGGGTCTTCTGACTGCTAAATACATTGATATTATTTGAGAGAATAAGAATAAAACACAGTTTTTGGTTTCCACATAAGAGGAAGCCTCTAAGAGGAGTGTCATAGATGTTGGTACTTATAGTTAAAGATTGGTGTGTGTATAAACATGAGTTGCTATTTAACTATACACCTAGTCTTATTTAACCTTTTGTATGTCAGATTAATTGAATTGCAGGTAGGAATTAAGAAAAAAATCAAAGACAGCTTTCAATCTTGGCTCGGATCCAGCACTAAGTATACAAAAGGTTAAGTTGTTGATGGTCAAAAGGTTCAGTTCTGGTTTAGCTAGAATATTCATCAGCTTTATTATAAGTTAAAACACATTTCTTTTGTCTTTTAATGCAAGGTAAATAACAAAGAGCATTTGCACCTGCTGTGTATACTCATAACCATATTGTTTTCCTAAGAAAAGACAAATATTACTCATACTTAAATTTTAGTCAAATTAAACCAATTCATTAAAAATTCAGATAATAATAAAATGTGGGTACATGCTGCCTACCAATCGATTATGCAAACCAATTAATTTATCATGAAAACGTATCATATTTTTATTAACATAATGCAACGAAAGTATATTTTAATTTTCAAGAACATGATTCCAGTCATTACTTTAACATCACTTGACCCCTCCTACCCACAGTATTCGCAATGTAATCACGAAACTTCATTGCATTACACGGCTAATTAGCACCCGGATCATGGGCTAGAAATAATCAAATTACAAGGACAGTAAACATTACAAGCAAAACTTCAACTTACTTGAACAACAAAAGAGCGTGACGAGAAGACAAACCGCTAGCGCGTTTGTCATTTTTACTTAACGAAATTTATCACTTTTTGTCCGCAATGTTCGTCCGCGGCGAAAAGACTAACAAACACCCAACAATTTCACTTTGTTTGGAAGTTATTGCGTATCGGTATTGATTGATAAACAAATGTCAAGCAGGCGAGCGAAGCAAGTCACTGTCTCACTGTTGTTGAGTCGTCATTCTAGAATTTGATTTGACTACTTGACATCTCAGCTCGGTCGAGAAAGAACGCAGCGGAGCGAAGGGAATGTCAAGAAACGATAATTATGATGAAAACGAAACGTTTGTTTTAACTAAACGAGTGCTGCCACAGAGGGAACCAGAGGGGCTACTCCGAAATTCAATTTTTGAAGTTCGTTTCGTTCCGTTCCGCTCACACTAATAGTTAATAATTTGAGAGTGAAAGGGACGGTATGACACGAAATTCGAAAATCGAATTTCGGAGTATAAGGCCAGAATAAGTATTCGTACGATGGATACGTTAATAAAATTAAATTTATAAAAATACAATAAAAAGTAATGAACATGAACTGCAATAAATAATGTAAGAATAAATTATTTGTATTACTTATAACTAAAACTAAATAGTACATTACTGCAGAGGCCGTGAAGTAAGGGATTGCTGGACGAGTTTGGGGTAGGTGGCCGAGTCGAAGACGAGGCCAGATAGAACGAGTCCTGCAATCCCTGTTCCGGCCAAAGCTTGTATAGTGCTTTTCTCAAACAATGTGAGGAAATATTAAAATTAAAATAACTACTAGACAATCAAGTAAATCATAGTTTATTATAGGGAAAAATCTCTTTACTTTTTTCCGGTAGCATATTTTGCATAGCTAAATTTGCCTCCTTTTTTAAATGAGTTCATAAGTTCCCCGTCACTTTCATCACTAGAAGTCATTTTTATTTCTGTTAAATTATAATAACAATCACTACGAAATACGCATAAGCAGAAAAAAAGATTTTCGATTTGCCACCTTTTTTATTTTTTAAATGTACTAATTTGATCCAGCTATTTGAGCACCATGTTTAACCGCACATAAATATAGTACCATAGATTTTTTTTTTATGTCGCAATTATGCTTAGGTACAGATTGTGGTGGTGGTTGGCTGTATGTAATTTTTTCCTTTGCCAATTTAATTTTAGTATAGAAATTTAAAAAATTAGAGCAGCGGACAAAAATGGATTTTCATACTAACTTTTGTGGCCTAAGCCAAGAAGTAATGTAGGGAGCCATAAACGAGAAACTTCATGTCCTCATATCGGGACATTAACGCATACATTTCCGAGCATGTTTGAGAAAAAGAACTTTTTTTGTTTTAAAAGGTTTTTTTTTAATGCGGAAACATTGATTACAAAACGTTCCTTTTGACGTTGACTTTAATTCTAATTTTATGTTAATTTTGTTTTTATTTATTTATTTAGGAATATTAACAAAATCGGGATCAATTTTATCTGTATAAAAACATTACAGGTCACTGATGATATTTTAAAATAAAGGATGTCATGAGGAATTTATAAGGCAAAGCAAGCGCCATCTATTAGTAGCTCAAACGTGTTAAGTAACTAGCAGCTTCTATAGTTAGTTTTGCTACTCGCCACTAGGTGGCTGGCATAAGCTTATTAAGACGTAGTTTATGCCTAAAAGTAACCAACCTAATTTTATTATAAGTTTATCGAGTATAATTTTTGTTGCTAATGAATCTGAGTCTAAAATCAAAATTGACTTGCTTTGGATTGTATCCTTTTTACCCGACTGTTCCAAAAGGAGGGCTATTGCTTAACTACATTCACCACAAATTATACAATGGTTTAGGTGAATAATTAAACAATAAACTAGGAATGCATTTCTTTATATTTTTGATCGACTGTATCAATAAATTAGATATCCAGTTAACCTAGTCCATACCTTAAAAAAATAAGTTTTCTCCATTTAAAAACCGCCTTTAACAGCCACCAAAGTGCCGTGCAATTATTTATTATTATTATTTTATTAATTATAGCTTCTGCCCGCGACTTCGTCTGCGTAGAATTATACATAAAAACCTTCCTCTTGAATCAGTCTATCTATTAAAAAAAACCGCATCAAAATCCGTTGTGTAGTTTTTTTGAAGATATAAGCATACATAGGGACATAGGGATATAGGGACATAGGGACAGAGAAAGCGACTTTATTTTATACTATGTAGTGACTATGTAGTGATGATGATTTAGCTTATTATTACATTTTAACGAGTAGAAGTTTGTCAGGAAGTTAAATAAATGAGTAGGTACCTACTTAAATCTCAATTGTTAAGTTTGTTACGGACGCTTTTTTTTATTTTTTATTTTTTATTTTATGTTCGAGAGGCCAGACAAACGAACTAAAGTGGGTCACCTGATGGTAAATGATCACCACTGTCCATAGACACCCGCAGCGCTTTACGCAATGCCAGTGCGTTGTCGGCCCTGCAGAAAATTGTACTACTAGACTCGCCTCTTAAAGGCACCAAGGTCGTAACTCGATGGGAAGACCTCAGCGGGAAGCTCGTTCCAGATTTTGCAAATTGCATAGCGTGCCGAATTAATTTGTACAAAAAAATACCAATATTTCTTTAACCAAAGATACCAATTAAGGTCATTAGGGCTTATGCTTTCTGCCGTTCAAATGTATGTTCTTATGAATGACACACATTGTATACGTAATATCAAAAGGCTTATTTCACAATATTATGATTATTCATTGTTTACAAACCTACCTTCTTTCACTACAGACATATTATTATTTTCTACGGTAAGTAGACCGCGATTGGGTTCCTTTATTTATATTAGCTCCCGGTATTTCGAAGCAGTTGCATACATGATAAATAACAGATAGACTGAAGAAATTTACATTTAGAAAATATGTCTTGTGTTATTATTATATTAATTGTGATTCATTTTAAAACTACTTTTACCACTTTCAACAAAAAACTTCCACACTGGTCTGGGAGTAAAGAAAAAACATAGAATGTACCAGTTGCTTCTCTTACCGCGCAGATGGTAAAAGGCCATCCAGGGAATAGGCATAGGAATCATGTTATAGGCGATGCTGCTAGCAACCCATAACTATTTTGATTCCCTTTTTACCTACACGCCCATAATCATGCTAAACGTGGCCTTAAGGTCTTGTTACCTTAGGCTCTGTCTAACCCGTAAGGATATAGACGTGATTTGAGTATGTGTATGTATGTAACCAAAAACTCAAGACTCAATCATAATTACACAAACGGATAACTCACGTATAAAAGCCGAGTGATGCTCGACACGTTTCGGACTAGTTCGTAGTCCTTCCTCTTGGAGCGCTCGCCCCGGCGGCAGCTAACCAAACGCAAGTGTCACTCGACTTTTATAAGTGAGTTATCCTTTGTATAATTATACTTTTACCACTTTTAAACATAACAAGTTTCCTTAGGATTGTCTGCCTAATGCCATTACCTCTTACCTTTACGTTTGCTCGGACCTTCACCGGAGCAGACCCACACCCAATCGCTAGCTCAAATAAAATAGATTTAGAGAGTGGAGGGCAGACGGCCGGGTCGAGTGGAGCACGGCAGCCCAACTGCCAAGCTCTGCAAACGGCAAAAAATGGCTCAGATACGTCAAGTCGTCTTTAAAAAACCATGTTAAAGTTCCTCACGCACTTTATCACTACTATTCCTATCTCTGTTCCCCTGTTCCATATTTCTTATTCCCTATTAATATTATAAATGCAAAAATAACTATGTCGATTGTTTGTATGTCAGTTAACTTTTCATTCTTAAACCGCTGAATCGATTCAGGTGAAACTTCGCAGATAAACTATGTTCTCCATTCTTCCCGACTCTCATGCTAGACATATTCCGATATACTGACAGATTCGTTTCTGATGAGCGAACTTCGTATTTGTTTCCGTTGTTGCCTTCCAACTAAAGAGTAGTATAAATTACAGCTCCAAACAATTTTGACAATTAGTAAATATTGTTTGTAATCGAGCGATAGTTTAGTATCAAAGAACAGTTTTTACCTTTTTCGAGTGACATTTTCGCAGGTGATTGCATAAGTATACACCAGACTTTTAACAACTTGGCTCGCATTTCTCCGCGCCGGCCGGGATTTGTTTTACGGAGCCGAGTCCGAAGACATCGACTTACGCGCTCGACTCTCCTTAATTTTATTACGCCCGTGGTAAACCTAATTGTGTCTCGGGAAACGTGGAGATATCAATTTGTTTCGCAACGGTGTTCCGTCTTAGAATTAGGAATGGGACTGCGAAAAAGGCTCGTGTTATATTTGAGCGTTTCGACCGCTCGGTTTAAACGTTATTATTATCTTTCCACGATTATTTATTACCATGACGGTAGGGCAAGTCGCAATCGCAACTTTGATCAAAATAGATCTAAGATCGGTAGGTACTTGTCTTTCGTTTTTTTTTAATTATCTGAATAGGTATTTTCCTTTTTAACAATATTTGCTGAGAGGGCAACAACGAAAAAAAAACGCTGTAAAAACCCTGATTTTTGTGGTGGTTATGTTGGAAAAAAAGAGCGTAGAATACTTACAAAGTTTCCTAGCCTCATCTACTCCGTCTACAGTTTCCCCCCCAGTCAGTGTCCCCTGACCTTGGCTAATCAATCAATTATTGCATTAGGTACAACTGAATGCCTAAGCCTATACCTCTCTGTCGCCACCATAGATACAGAAACCATATAATCTAACGTCAGTTAGTCATAGTAAAAGGCAAAGGAACTTCCCGCCATCCGTATCGCTTAGAATGCTTAGATCTTTTACATAACGCAATGAATTTTAAATCGGTTTTCATCAATAGATAGTGCGTTTCAAGAAGAATGATGCGAAATAAAAAACTAACTTTTACAAGGGTTAGTTGTTACCCCGAAACTCTTCTATTCGTGAAACGTGAGAATAACAACTACCCTAACACACTGTCCACTCGTGTGGCCTCTCCTTTAGACGCGTGACGCGACTGCGGACGGTCTGCAACGACCTTTATGTGTGTTACCAGCGTTACACATAATTCGACCTGACTGTAACATATTTGTTATAACTTCTGCCCGCGACTTCTTCTGCGTAGAATTATACATATAAACCTTCATCTTGAATCACTCTATCTATTTAAAAAAATGCATCAAAATTCGTTGCGTAGTTTAGCATACATAGGGACAGACAGACAGATTTTTACTGGCATGGATTTTCTTAGTTATTATAGCCGAAAAAAACACATCTTCAACAACGTATCAGCGCACAAAAACCAATAGATTTTTTTATTGAAAC
Source organism: Pandemis corylana (assembly GCA_949127965.1). Classification (NCBI taxonomy): domain Eukaryota; kingdom Metazoa; phylum Arthropoda; class Insecta; order Lepidoptera; family Tortricidae; genus Pandemis; species Pandemis corylana. The sequence goes on along the minus strand of OX421858.1, from coordinate 10,902,267 downwards.
GCTTTTTTAAACGCCATGATTTTTACTTATAACGTTTTAAGTTAAATTACTAAATATATATCCGATTCTTATTTAAATTGTATGTTACATTACAAATTGCATACATACCTACATACATAATTCACGTCTTTATCACTTACGGGGTAGACAAGGTAACGAGACCTAAAGGCCACGTTTAGCATGATTGTGGGCGTAGAGGTGGAAAGGAGAATCAAAATAGTGATGGGTTGCTAGCCACATTTCTAAGATTTTCGCCCATTCCCTCGACGGGAGTTTACCATCTGCGCGGGAAGAGAAGCAACTGGTACATTCTATGTTTTTTCTTTACTTCCAGACCTGAAATACCATGCATGGAAATACCTTTTCTAATGACTGTGTATCTTTTGATAGAGTTGAATTAGAGCGTCGATTTTTCCTCATCTCCAAGGTACCGCAAACCTTAGTATTTGATATCAATTTACACATTCTATGTTTTTCTTTTACTCCCAGACCAGCATGGAAGAAATAACTTACAAATTACAAATTATTACACCAAATTCATCATTGCAAACTTAAACACACCTATCTTTATGAAAATATATAATTTACTGGAACCTATTGCAATAGGGGAACTTAAAATGGATTTGAATCAATTTGTATGGATAGATCAGGCTTAGTCGTAGTTAGACCGGGACTGAATACATCCAAATCAATTTATCGGTATTTCAATCCACTCTGTAATGCACAAATGCACCGCTGCGACTCTATAGGTACTTTAGGTAAGTGTAAAAAATATATTATATTTCTTTTATTTACCAAATTATTGAATAAGTAGCTTATTAATTAATCCTCATTGGGCCCGCGTGGAAACCAACCCAAGTCCTCTCATTCTAAGAAGAAACCTGTGCCCAGCAGTGGGACGTACAAAATTATGCTGACTTGACCTTTTAAACATACATACATACATAAATCACGTCTTTATCCCTTACGTTGTAGACAGAGCCCAAGGTAAAAATACCTAAAGACCACGTTTAGCATTATTGTGGGTGTATGGGTGGAAAGGGGAATCAAAATAGTGATGGTTGCTAGCCACATCGCCTGTAACATGATTCCTAAGATTTTCGCCCATTCCCTCGATGGGCTTTTACCATCTGCGCGGGTAGAGAAGCAACTGGTACATTCTATGTTTTTTCTTTACTCCCAGACCAGCATGGAAGTAAAAACCTTTTAAAACCCTTTAAAATTATTAACCACCACTAATTCTATCGGAGGACCATTCATTCGATGAGACCGTACTTCCTAAACTAAACCTATTGAAAAGACCCGACAATACCGCAAGGTACGAGCGCAAAGCCACTCCAATTAAGTGCACTAGGAACGTTCAAAATATCCTACCACAATATCCGTTGTCCGTAGAAAGCTGTCCGGAAAATATACGACAGCATCGGTTCCAGTCGCAAAGTTGGTCGCAGTTAGGGAAGATTTGTCGCGAGACTCGCGAGCGGCCGGCTAATGCCGTACTCCGCTTGTAAGTAAAAATTATGATTATCGCCCACCAAGCACTGATCCCTTGATCCTCAACTAACGGCAAGACTTTCCTTTTCTTCCCAACTATAACTCTTTTTTATTGCCCTACTGCAGACCAGTGGATTACGGCTGGCCTAACTGATCGCGCGACTAAACACTTGAGCGTTGCTCTTTTGTTGACTGCGTTCGAGATTTTAGTTTCAGCCATTTGGACATAAAATCGATTTGCTCAACTTGTTAAGTTATTTATATATAACCCGTTACTAAGTTAAGTATAATTTCGTGTGCCTCAATAACTTATACCGTCCCATGGATAATCCTCTTCAATATTTAACAAGTCACAATATGCAGAGCAATCAACAAAACCTACTCACGAATGTATAAAAACTATCAGCGGTTCAGTATTACATAAACAAAACACTGTCAGCCCGTTACAAAGTCAGCAAACCCGCAGTTTATACCATGTATTAAACATGAGCATAATAAAACACAAAAGTCGTTTCACAAGTGCAATACAGTACATAAGCTTTTCGGTCGGACGCAGCCTCCCGGTCGATTAAGGAAGCGAGTTGCAGCGTTGCCTTGACTACGCCGCCATCTTGACCCCTTCTCCCCCCGTGGGGGCGACCCCCCACTGTAAACAACCCGCTGTATCGTTGCACTGAAACACTCGATATACTTATTTAAAAGGCCCGTCTCCTAGATGGAATTGGCGATTTATAGCCGTTCGGAATGTTTGGCTTTAGAACTGTAAGATTTAAAATGATAAAACAATTTCTTTAGAAAATCTTCAATATGTCGAGTGTATAGCACAATTTTTTTTCAAATATAACCCAATGCACAAAGGAATTACTTTGTTGCCATTAGTCAAACTAATTCCTATTAATTTGGAACATTACATATTTGTACTGGCCATTAAAAGTGCAAAATACCCGCTAGGATCCACTACCAAATAATTCTGATACAACAAACAATTCTAACGTGCAAAGGCAAGTTTAGTATTTCATCTCATTATCTTTAAACTATCTATTAACTTTATTATGCTCATTCTCCAAAATAGCTATGCTGCAGTTAAAATAAATAGTGAGACATACAAACTACACCATCAAGTAATGGCAGTTCGGCGGCTACCGTCAGTCGACTTGCTTTTATTTACGTTTCATTGTATAGCTTTTAGTTAACTAAGACATGACTAAAGTAGTCTGGAGCTAAATTATCTTAAGCAATACGGGTAGGTGGTATTAAATTCACGCAGTAAATTCTGACTCTACGTATTTCTCAATGTGGCAACAAAAAATATTTTTTGATGTCATTTTCTTGAGTACCTAAATAGTTATTGTCCCTCCATTTCATGCACATAGCTCTGAGTTCGGGAGTTACAACTAATAATTAAGGAGCACAGTCTCTTTTCATATCACATCAAATCCTATTAAAACTGTATTAGAAATAAAAAATCTATACAAAGATATTTTGAATCGTACACAGAAAATACATTTCAATAGTTTTTAGAATTATATTGCCTATGTGACTGCCCGTCTGTCTACGTTAATCTTGGGAACTTCAGAACCGATTTCATGATGATTTCACAAGTAGATTGAGTTTAGTTTTTAGCACCATAAACGCTTTGTTTCATCAAAATCAGTATCTACTCGAAAGACATAGTTACTCTTTAAAATGAAAAAAAAAAGTTAATTCGAATATTCGTCACTCTTCTAAAGCTGAAGTTAGCTAACGAAATATTGGCCAGTAATTTCGATAAGTCAGGTATCAAAAAAACAGCCTAATCTTCCATTATCGAAATTCTAAAGGTTGTAGCAAGTTTTCACCGACGGTGAGCGATAGGCGAGTGGTGACTCCACGGGCGAAGACGGATGGTCGCCATTACTCAGGATTACCACACCTTCAGCTGTGGTGAATTTAATCATTACCATACGTGTACTTGTAGAGGAGTTGCTGTCTATGTTGACGACATAGTTGTGCTGTGATGATGGCCATTTGTAGTTCTAAAAATAAGTCAAGAATTCAGTAGCTTATGAAAATTTCTTCAATATTTCGTATTTTTCATTTCCGATTAACAAATCGTAAATTACTTAAGTATAACCTTAATAATTAGCAATGTTTTATAGCTTTGGCAAACACATCTAATGCTAAAAACACAAATTAGCTCTTCCCCGCTATGTCATCCGCACAGAATAAAATATTGTAGCGAAGTATCTTTCTCTCTCCAGTACAACCAGCCAAGATATTCTATCCACCGCAATGAAAAATAAAATGTTTGTATTGTTACATACATACATACATACATAATTCACGTCTTTATCCCTTACGGGGTAGACAGAGCCTAAGGTAACAGATACCTACAGGCCACATTTAGCAAGATAGTGGGCGTATAGGTGAAAAATGAAATCAAAATAGTGATGGGTTGCTAGCCTCATCGCCTATAACATGATTCCTATGATTTTCGCCCATTCCCTCGATGGGCTTTTACCATCTGCGCGGATAGAGAAGCAACTGGTACATTCTATGCTTTTTCCCCGCTCCCAGACCAGCATGGAAGATATATGTATTGTTACTCCCTGTCAAAAGTTAAAATGGAAAACCACTACGTCATTTCTATATGGTTACATCATTTCTTTCGATTGTTAACCTCCGCCACCTCACCGAGCACACGTTTTTTCCAATACAATCATTCACCTGCCACCGCTAAGCGTATGAAACCTACCGAAAAGGTGACGTGTAACAAAGGCATAGGTAATAAATAAGGCATGAAGGTGCTTCCTTGCTAATACCCATTAAGTTCATATAACGAGTAGGAAGCAATCTGTACGTTGTTTTAATGTATTATGTAGAATTATAAAGGCGCGGAACCCCGCTTACTTCTTATGATTTATTCATGAGCCGGCAACGTTAAATTTGAACGCGTTTTGTTATTAAACGTCAAGTGATTCTATCGGTTAATTTGCGCTTAAAATCTCTGAAATTTAAAAGGCTGTTAGATACTTGTTAGAAATACTAGTGACTCGCCCCGGCCGGCCTCGCATTGGTGCAACTTAGACACTAACACGGCGCTACCAAAATTATCGTTATATTTCATCTAATTAAAAAAAAAACTTTAGCAAATTATCTACGTAAATCTTCCTCATGAATCAATATTTTAATTGGTGAAGACCGCATGAAAATCCGTCCAGTACTTTTTGAGTCTATTGCGAACAGACAGACAGACCCGGCGGAGACTTGGTTTTGTTTGTTCTTTGTTCTAGTGAAGCGAGGTTAGGTACTGTAACTATTTTTGCACAGTAATAGTTAAAAGACATATTTTCTACGGGATATAGGCCACGCGTGATTATCTGTAATTACCTATACATACCTACATACATAAATCACGTCTTTATCCCTTACGTGGTAGACAGAGTCTAAGGTAACAAGACCTAAAGGCCACGTTTAGCATGATTGTGGGCGAATAGGTGGAAAGGAGAATCAAAATAGTGATGGGATGCTAGCCGCACCGCCTATAACATGATTCCTAAGATTTTCGCCCACTTCCTCGGATGGGCTTTTACCATCTGCGCTGGAAGAGAAGCAACTGGTACATTCTATGTTTTTTCTTTACTCCTAGCAGCATGGAAGATCTTATGTCTGTAGTTATGAACCGTGATACATTAAAAACTATAACTTAAATAGTTAGATGGTAAAGAAAAGTGGAATTGAAAATTTCATATGTGAAATTGCTACCAACCAGCTTCGAGCAGTTTGCGTTAAAGAGGTGACAGTTGCAAAAGGAATACGAGAAGAAATTTAATATCTACGCTATGCGTCTGTGTGTTGCTATCACGTAAAATGCGGACTTATTTAAAGTCAATTATTTTAAAATTTTATCAATGTTATGGGACACCAAAGAGACAAAGTTTTTTTTAAAATGTACTTGCTTGGAAAGGTAAATGAAAGTTCGCGAGTTGAACTGCGTCGCCTAGTCCCCGCCCCAGCCCCTGCCACGATTTCATACACATATTTCCGAAAAGAAAACTTCTTTGAAGTCGGGAACAAAGCCAATCCACCGCGGTTATCCCCGATATTTTCAACCAAACTCGTACCTTATTCGCAAACATCGAATCCCGTATACAATACAGTGCGAAACGGAATTCGAAGGATAGATAATTTCGGAGAAAGAAATAAGGCGAAAGGGAAAAAATATAAATTGAATAGTCGAATACACGCATCCGGGCATTACCATAAAGGCAACAGGGATCAAGTTGGATTCCTCTACGAACTTTTTTATTTTCCTTCCACCTCTAAATCTCCCAGGGAAAGCTTCGCGAATCTGCAAATGTTGATTTGATGATGTCGCCTTGGCTCGTGTCGGCGTCGCACGGTTGTCGCGCCGGTGTCGTGCCGTGACCCGGCCCGGTCGCCGGATTTGATTACTCCCTTTTATTGCTGCCCCGCGACTTGCAAACGAATCATGGCCCCGTGGAATCTCTATGACTACAAATCGCGCGTCTACGGAAAGATTACAGCGCAGGTTTCTTTTTAAATTGCTGCGCCGGTTTATATTGTTATGGCGTATACGTAAAAAAAGAGGATTTGCTGTATCTATACATATTTACATTCAAATATTGTTCTGTTGATAGAACCAGTATTTAGTAAAGGTAATTATCATGGTTAACGAAAAAGGTTTTCAAAAACACACCGTAGAATTTGCGGCCTAAACATTGTGATTTTATAAATATTCTTAAAGGTTACGTAATTTAGGTGTATAATGTTGAAACGTGACCATGTAAATCTCACACATAACTGAGCATCTCATCACTTAGGTACATGCAAAGCAATTGAGTCGATCCACATAACGTTTTCGAGTAGCGAGTACATTATTTTGCGAGAGTAAAGCACATAGTGTAAGCCAGCCGTCCACTGCGCGCTTTAATGAGGTGACGATCGTAAGCGATAGAAGTTACAATAAAATCTTAAAATCTTAAGAAATAATGGCATTCTGTCCTGCCTTTTTTATTTTTGTTATTTCACTGTAGTTATTTGTGGGAATATTAGTATTTTAGTTGAGGATATATCAATACATGTATTCATTAGTAGCTCTATAAGCCCACGCTCTTAAGCAATTAAATTCAACGCAATCGCATTACCTAGTTGTAGACAATCCCTTTTAAACATCATCATCATCATCGCCCTGTATAAGTCCATTGCTCGACTCTTCAACTTATTTTTCCTGCGTGCTATGTCGAAGACTTTCTTTCTCTGCCAATAACTTTGTTGCGAATTTTATCCCTCAGAGAAACTTTAAGCATACCACGTTCCATAGCTTTAAATTTGTGGACCAGCCACGTTGTGAATGTCTACGTCCTCTTTTAATGCTTTGATTAAACCGATTTTTTCCTACAACAATTAAGTAAAGAACAAAAAGTACAAGTATCATTCAACCATAGCTAGCAATGGACGCGTACCTTAAAGGTTGTAGCGGCGGTTCAGGCGCGTTTGGAGGGGGGATTAGGGCGCTCATCCATTGCGGTCATTAAGACACATTACCCCCTCCCCTGCCAGCCCCTCAGACCAGCTTTTTAATTCAACTTCCCTCCTCCAATTTGCATGATTACTTTCCTTTTTATTATGCCCGGGACAGTGACTTGTTTTTACTATATTGAGAAGGAGGAATTTAAGTTTAGAATGGGCGCTGTCATCTGTTATATGCGCAGTTTTCACCGTTATGGTTATTTGTGGAATTAGTCCCTTCAGTGGTGGCCACTGGGCTTGTCATGTTACTTTAAACAGTGTAAATGGGTGTGAATATTGCTGGATGTTAATTTTACCACATGGATATTACCTAAGTATTTATTATTAACACGTAACGCTAAACTGAAATTGCAAAGTTTAGATCAAGACACACACACAGTACAGACTGTAGTCCCAGTGACTATATCGCTGCTTGTAACAGTATTATCAAAAGTGGTAGCGTAGTCTAGTGATTGACCTATAGGCTCTCCATCAGAGTGTCGTGGGTTCGAAACTAGACACGCATCTGAAGCACCTGTACCCGCGTAGAAACTATCAAGAAGCCATCTCATTCTGAGAGGAGGCGCGTTCCCAGCAAGTGAAACGTTTACAGGCTTGAGGTGAACAGGAATATCGTCTGCATTTTTCAGTTTGAAATTTCATGCCCAAATTTCTTAAAATACATTTTCAAAGAACGTTCATGGCTAAATATGTAGAGTATTTATCATTATAAGCACTATAATAGCCCTTATTCCAAACACATACGCACCTTCACGCACGCCACGAGAAATACCCCAGTCGCAATCTGCCCAACAATTTGGAAACAATTACCTTCAGCCAGATATCGTGAGATTAAGAAAGTCCACGCTCCGAATTAGGACTCGGAGTGAACGGGCCCCGTTTCTTAACGGCTCCGACTCCACAAATTGCGGACCTTAACGAGGGCATAAAACTCGAGCCACACTCCGGAGACGCCACAGAATGCTCAGACTTACTTAAGGATTAATGGTGTAGAAAACAGATTATCATTGGTAGGATTTCCATTAGTGCAGACCCCTGCCAACGGAGCGCGAAAGCCCTGTGATAGCAGCCACTCTCTGTTATTATTTTCCACATAACAGCACAAGCTCCCAATTTAATTCTATTACGTTCTGTCGCCTTTGAACGACAGCACAATAAACTCGTAGTGCTGGTATTGGCGCGTTCGTGAAATGAAGGTTTTACTCGGAACGGGATGTGTCATACGCAATAGAGTAAGCATTTATTATTCTGCGTAGTAACGTAGGTATTGGTAGTAATGAAAGTGAGTTTATGCAAAATGTTTACAGTGAGCTAAAGATATTTCATGTGGGTAAATTTACTCATTTTATTGGCTGCGACTGATTTTTGCACAGATATTAGCTACATTTCATTACTTATATTATGAATCACAGACAATTAAGGCAAAAAAGACAGGCAATTAAGAAATTTAGGCATTTAGGATTATTTTAGGTTTCGATCGGTTCTTTCACTCTTGCTTAATACTCATGCCCTGTCAATCGTTCAAAGGGTAACTTTAAGAGACCCCTTTTAGGGATAAGTTCGCCTTTGTGCATGTGTGTTGTCCTGTATTCATCTTTTTCTTGTGTTTTATGTACAATAAAGAGTTATACATACATAAATACATACATACATCTCCGAGGGCTTGTAAAACCAATGCTTAGTTTGTTCTTTAGCCTTAGTTTTTGTGATAATTATATACGTTTTTTTAGATTATTGAATAAGGTAGCAGTTTCCACCCATGGAGCTCAATCAGCACGTACGGTGACGTTTCGACGCTATTTCATTTAAAACGTCCCTGTTAGCCGTTTTAATGAATACAAATTACATTTGCAAATGTGGTTAATCCATAAATTAGTAGCGCCACCCCAAAGGTACCATATACCTACTGTTTGCTTCATATACTTACGAACGCTTCACAATACAAGCTGGTAATAAATCTTTGCCCCCCGCCTACCGCCTACACAAGATAGTGGAATGATGTAGATATTATTTAATTTACAGTAATTAGTTTACGTAAAAATTTAGTTCATGGTTACGGTGTATGTAACCAGGTACTTGTTGAAAATGATGATACATGTTTCTGTTTTATTTTTCGCGTTTCCTAGACAGTATATATCTTGTTCAAGATAGATTCGTGAGGATCTACGCATGTAGAGTTAGTATCAAATAATTTACGGTGCGAAAATTACATTTGAAATTTGCCATGAGCTTTTCGGTGAAGGAAAACATTGTGAGGAAACCTTGCACACATCTGCGAAGAAATTCAATGGTGTGTGTTAAGTTCCCAATCCGCACTGGGCGCGCGTGGGAACTATAGCCCAAACCCTCCAATACACGGAGGAGGCCTATGCCATGAGGCACGCCGAATTTACGCGACTATTTAATAATAATAAAAAAGACAACAACAACAAAAAATGAAATTGTAGCGAATTCGGAATACAAAGGCTATATAAATAAATATAAATAAATAATTAGTTTACGTAAAAATTTAGTTCATGGTTACGGTGTATGTAACCAGGTACTTGTTGAAAATGATGATACATGTTTCTGTTTTATTTTTCGCGTTTCCTAGACAGTATATATCTTGTTCAAGATAGATTCGTGAGGATCTACGCATGTAGAGTTAGTATCAAATAATTTCGTTTATACAATTAATGGATTATTGTGTCGAAATAACGTGCCGTCTTTAGAATTTTCTTAGAAAATCTCCAAATATTTTTGAATATCTCATCAAATTTCAAAAGGTCGTGCAAAGCCCTTAATTATAAAACACATCCAAATATCCATCTTTGACTTATAAAAATAAAACGGGCGCAGCAAACCTTCAATAAACTCAAAATTTCACGTAATTTCCTCCACTACAGCGCAGTAAAGGCGAAATTACGTAAATATACGTTTTCACGGTGTATACTGAATAGGTATAATAACCCGAATTGGGCTTCTTTACGCCTCATCTAGCGCTCGTTACGGGGAGATCGTAAATCTTCATTTTGCCCCCTCTCTTGGTTTCCTTTGAGAACCTTCGGATATCACCGATCATAATATTTTCCTAATGGTGTGATAAGTGGTTTGTGGTGAACAGTGGTTATGAGGGACACGGGGTAATGTCCAATAAGCTCTGCCTATTATTGACCTCTTTATTGTAACCAACTTTAGTTAACCAAATTTGGAAAACAATATGTACGATATTGTGGGACACATACGGCTAGAACGAGGTTCCTTCTATTTGCTATGTTATCCGAGTTATTTAAATTCTGTCGCATTTCCTAAGATTAAATTAAATTATCTAAAATGCGCTTCATCATATTGATTTTTTATGTTGAATAAAGAGTTTTTGTATCGTACTGTAGTGTGAAAGTCTAAAAAGATAAAATATGCCCATTGCCGATATTTATTACACTTCTAGTATTTACTTAGCGGATCGCCATGGAAACTCTCTAAGGAAGACTTTTTAAATTTAATTTATAAATACGGCAACTTATTTTTGAAAAAATATTATAAAGCATAGCCTTATATCATCCTTACCTCTTTTGTAGGTGAAAATCGTGAAAATAACCATGCACTAGTGAGAGACTGTAGGCAATTCGCAGCATCACTAGCGATATATCACTGAGTATACCGTCCGCAGTGCTTTGAAGATGGACTCGTACAGGGTTTGAAACGCGTCAGCATTTTTGTGTGGTGGAATAGTTAGGTTTGTGTCATATAAAAATTTGCGGAAGCAGAGGTGGGTTTGCATGTAAACATTAATTCACAAAGGCTTGGCTGTCTTGCAAGCGTAGTAGCGGAGTAGCGAAGTAAGTGTTTTGATCACTTTAGACTTTTATATAAGACCTTCGCAAAGTTATGCCCAGTTCAATCAATATCATAAAGTAGTTTGTCGAATTATTACACTGAAACTCGATTTCTCAATAATGCAGTGTGGGTTTCTTCTTCTCATTTAGTGTTTCAAGTACCACGGCCTTTAGACGGAGAGTTCCAAATTACTAGAAACCGTATTAGGTGGATACAATGTCGTCGTTCAATATCCCCGAACCACTGTAGCCATACTCGTATTCAAACGCCATCAAACACGCTAGCTGTATACATCGAGTGCGATATTATTTTGTAGTCGGTCTCGGGGCACGGAACACAATTAACTTGTAAGATTGTCTGCGGAGGTTGCACTCGCTTCCCTCGCCCTCCCCTTTCTGCCCACCCTCCAAACAAAACATCAATAAACTCCGCCGACGAGACAAAAGCAACCCTTGGTTCCCCCTTTACGGTTCAAAGTGGGCAAGTGCGGAATAAGTTTTATGTGCCGCATTTATCTCGTGTAGGTATAGCAGTCCAGTTACCCTTGATTGGTTGTCGTTCCTCTAATCCCGATTTGATCCTTTCCACCCAAAACCTATCCCTTTTTGGCGCTCCTCGGTTAACTATTGACATGTTGCACGTACCGCGTACCTGTGTGTTTGTGTGGAGGCGTATGGGGTCGACGTCACTCTTAATTTATGTAACCTTTTGTTTTTTCCTGTGTGCCACCGTATGAATAATTCGCCAGCTTAATGATATAGGCAGAAGGGTTTTTAAAACATAAATAATCGGTAGCAACACTCGGCCATGTGCAGGTGTCATACTTGTTTAGTATTCTTGTCAGTTGCATGTGATGCCGTGCCGTTAGATTTAGACAAAATTAATCGAGCAATTATTGCGCTCGTAGACTTCCCAACGTTTTGTCCTCCCGCTGTATCCATACATACATATATCACGTCTTTATCCCTTACGGGGTAGACAAAGCCCAAGGTAACAATACCTTAAGGCCACGTTTAGCATGATCAAGGGCGTATAGTTGTAACGGGAAATAAAAATAGTGATGGGTTGCTAGCTTCATCGCCTGTGACATGATATTCGCCCATTCCCACGATGAGCTTTTAGAGAAGCCTGGTAAATTCTATGTTTTTTCTTCACTCTCATACAAGCATGGAAGAATCCACACTAATATTATAAATGCGAAAGTGTGTCTGTCTGTTACCTTTTCACGCTTAAACCGCTGAACCAATTTATCTAATTGCAATTTGGTACCCATAGAGATAGTTTTCGTCCGAGGAGAGGACAGGATAATTTTTATCCCGGAAAATCGCATAGTTTCCGCGGGATAGTGATAAGCGAATTATGTGGAGACAGTATTGTATAAAATCTAACTGCGCGTTTATCACAAATCTTCTAGGCGTTTGCTTTGTAACTACATTTAAAAATGAGGCAATAATAATCATTCTCAAATTGACCACACATAACAATTTACATTTTAACGAAATCTTTTAAGTATTATAATTCACTCGGATTACTCCCCCAGCTCCTAGAAGATGCGTTGTTGACCTTACATTTGGTGGGTAAATAATCAGAGATAGTGCTATCACGTGGACCAGACGCACGACTCTGGCGCATTGCTTCATAAAAACACTCGCGATTAGGGTTCCGTTACGATGTAGGGTTATTATATCTACTAAGCAACCAACCATAGAGAGAGAGCTTTGTGTAGATTCTTTGACAATCCAACTTAAGGTAAACTATATTTATGACCATGTGCCAAGTTGTGAAATTTCGTTGAAACTAATTTCTTACACTGGCAAATCATGTAAATCAGAACAATAGCACCGTCTTCATAATAGTCATTTTAGTAATAGTTTCTCTTTGATCAGGCGGGAATACCTTGCTGAAAAAATTAATCTCGATGTTTTTTCGCAGTTTACTTGTGTAAAAATGTACGGAGCGTCAATCTTAAACCAACTTTTTCAGTGAAACTTGGCCTAACCTTATTTTCTTAAGTAACCTAACTCCTAGAAATGAATTAAAAACAAAATTTTAAATTTCATTTGTTTTCAAACTAATACTCTGTTTTCAATTGAAGTTATTTGCGTCTGAAGATGATACTTTCCATTCGAATGCTCATAATGCTACCTTAGTCTCGTTTACTTTAAAAAAAAAAAAAAAAACTAAATTTTGCTAATAGGCCGCCAAGGGCTCTTTTACGTGCCTTTTTCAAACTACTTTTTTTTATTTTTTTTATTCATATTTTTTTTAAGTTTTACAATAAGGTTTTTACAAATTGAGCCACTATTGAAAACCTCAGAGGTTTATGTAATAAGTGGCGAGATTACATTTCAGAGACTTACATTTCTGGCCGTCAAAAATAATATTCAAAGGCACCAACGCATTCATCCCGCGGTCCCAAAACACACCAGCTAAGGCCTGTTTGCCACCATAAAGATAAACTGTGACGCGGCACTCGCGGCCACCGTGCTCGCTGACGTACAACTACCTTAATTAAATAATGAGTAAAACGATAAGTACGTTTTGTTTTGACTCTGTTGTTAAGAGACACCGCCTGACGGCACAGTATTATGGGGAAAGCGCAAACGTCAGAGGGCTCATGATAAGTTACGTAAAACTTTGATTAAGTTTCATCGGTTCATTTATCATGTTCTATTATATTTATACAATGTACTCTAGATTTTTAATAATAATAGTGATTGGTTGCTAGCCACATCATTCTATGTTTTTTCTTTGCTCCCAGACCAGCATGGAAGTTGTAAAACCTGGTGGTATTTTCATGTAATTTTTTCTAGAATCGGCTCTCAATTATCAGTAGGTAATAACAGTAATAAGCCATTGAACGTTGGATTTATCTGTTTGGCTACGTCTAAAGCGCTTGCCAAAAGCCTAAAAGAAAAAAAAAACGAACCTGAATCATGAATGAGAATTATCCAAAAATGATTATGCAACATGATTACAGGTCTGTGGTAAAAAGTTACTTTTGGACTTGTGATTTGTATATGATCTAATAGGTCACGACTGATAAAAGCCGGTACAGTTCAAGCCGTCCAAATAGATCTAAAACATACTCATAAAATAATGAACCCAATCGGAAACGCATTACGCGCGGCACGGCGTTAGCGGACCAGCAAAAAGAGCAAAGGATCGGAAAGCGATACCGGCTAATCCCACTAATCGAGGTGCAATTGAAAAATAAAAATGTAGATGGTGGAATGATTCCATTTAGAGCCAAAACGATGCGACAAAATAATAAAAAACGGGCGGAACGGAGCGGCCGGCCGGCTGATATTGAAAGCAAATCCTCCGCTAAAGCCTTAAAGCACCACGATCGAGCACCTGGCAAGTGTGTGTTTGCGCCGGCCGACTGATAATCATTCGGATTACTTTGTACTACGCTTAATGTCGCCGATTTGGGTATCAATTGGTACTTTGTCGATTGTTTTGCGATCGAGACTGAGGATTAAAAGATTTTCGGGACTTGTGACGGGTTGATGACCCCGTGCTCCGTTTAATTTTGAACTGTTAATTTTTGTAAAGCGGCGTTATTTTTAGGTGGACATTAAAAATTTAAATGTGACCAAAAATTTTAAAAATGCTATCTTAAATTGCAGTGTACAGTGGATGTTATTATCTTCTAATCGTAGGTGCGAGTAACATACAACAAAACAGTAAAACAGTTAAACAGTTAAAATCAAAAATGATTGTCATATTTTTACAAAATTACATTAATTAAGTACTTTTATTTATGCAATACGTTTAAATGTGGCTACGACGTAGCAACTGCTACGCACGGGCTACGACGAAGACCAAGTTCGCGCATAATACTAAATATTATAATAATTATTATTTTCTCGTCCCTGGTGAGCAGTAGATGTTCTACGGAGTTTGTAATTGCGTCGTACAGACACATCATTCAAACAAATGAAGCTTAGCGAAAAAAATCGCATAGTAACAAAGTCACGTGACAGCTAGTAGCAGATAGAAAAATTCGAAGGCTTACCCACCTGCTATGGGTGGTGTAGGGGTATAGCACGCGTCATGGAATGACGAGGATCCGTGGTCGATTCCCGGCCATAGCTTTACTTTTCGGATTTTTCTTTGTGTTCTAATTTTCAGTGTCGTTTAGAAATTTCAATATTATGTACGGTCAAGTGCAAAAATAAGTATTGATAGGAACTTCTCAAAAATATGTCCCACGACCTTATTACGCTGGTGTAAGAGCGTATGGTACTTATTTTTGAATCTTTGTCTAGATACATATTATTACACTTGACTGTACACCGCCAAATGATACTGTCAATAGGTGTGATCAAAGGGGGAATTCCCAAATGGGGCAACAGCGGAGCAATTAAGTGAATTTAGGAACAAACAAACAGAATTTCAAATTATTTATGAGTAAAATAATAGCAAATTATTATGCAAAGTTCATCCATCTCGCAGTGGTTTTGACACGGTATATAGCAGAAATTACACAACATACAACTGAAAAAAAATACACTCGTCTGGCTTCGTTCTTAGAACAATACAGCATGTAACAATACAATACATACACACACAGATCACGTCTTTATCCCTTACGGGGGTAGACAGACCCTAAGGTAACAAGACCTATATAAAGACCACGTTTGGCATTAATGTGGGCGTATGGATGGAAAGGGGAATGAAAATAGTGATGGGTTGCTTACCACGTCGCCTATAACATGATGCCAAAGATTTTTACAAAAGACGCAATATATCTCTTTTCCGGTATTTTATAAAACAACTTAGTGTTGAAGAGGGTAAATTTATTCCCCATTGCATGCACAGCCCATGTGGCAGCACTTTAGCAGCCGCAAAGGCTTTGCATTGCATTATTTGCCTTCGCTAATGTATTGATACATTGTAGCGTAACTTATATACATACATACACACATAAATCAAGTTCCATGCTGTAGGCTTATTACCTAACTCGCTCGTAATCGCCATCATGTTCATTTTGACAGTTCATGTACTTATGTAAGTACTATCAAATGAATCAAGATTTTTTATTTCTTGATGTTTATGTTTACTTTTAACGGTTTTACCGTTAGAAATTAAATTTCTAACCCCTACACCACCCAGAGACACAACTATAGGTGGTGTAATAGCACGCGTCACGGAATGACGAGGATCCGGGTTCGGTTCCCGGCCATTGCTTTACTTTTCGGATTTTTCTATGTGTTCTAATTTTCTGTGACATGTAGAAAAGTTCATGTATGGGCTGACAATTGGCATAGGAATCAGCTAGCTGTCACAATCATACAAGAACTGTCAATGAACACGATGACGATTGCGAGCGGGTTAGGTAATAAGCCTACTGGTCTGGGAGCAAAGAAAAAACATAGAATGTACCAGTTGCTTCTCTTCCCGCGTAGCTGGTAAAAGCCCATTGAGGGAAAGGGCGAAAATGCTAAGAATCATGTTACAGGCGATGCGGCTGCAGCCCATCACTATTTTGTTTCCATTTTCCATATATACGGCCAAAATCTTACCTTTACGCCTTGTCACCTTGGGCTCTGTCTACCCCGTAAGGGATAAAGACGTGATGCGTTGCTAGCCGCATCGCCTATAACATGATTCCTGTGCCCATTCCCTCGAAGTGATATTGAATTCGATTTCAAGTGGTATTTTCACATGTGCTTTCAAAAATCAGGCTCCTGTATCGCTGTAACAATACCCTTGTGTATTCTGTTTTGAAGCCCGGTTTTACTTACATTATGCAGCTAATTTCGTGTAACAAACGTTCCACTGCGGCATTTGATTGGTTACTTATAAAACGTTAGCTCATCGGCCGCGCAATGTAATGCTAGTTGCATCAAATTGTGTGCATGTTGTAAACTACATACATACACATACACAAATCACGTCTTTATCCCTTACGGGGTAGACAGTGCCTAAGGTAACAAAACCTTAAAGCTACGTTTAGCATGATTAAGGGCGTACAGCTGGAAAGCGAAATCAAAATAGTGATGGGTTGCTAGCCACATCGCCTATAACATGATTCCTAGACTTTCGCCCATTCCCTCGATAGGCTTTTACCATTTGCGCGGGAAGAGAAGCAAGTGGTAAATTCTATGTTTTTTTCTTTACACCCAGACCAGCATGGAAGATATAAACTAGGCTTAACTAAATAATTTTCGCTAAAGTTTACAATTTGACAGTTGTTGTAGCCGTGATTGTAGCCTTCCAAGCTAGCACCTCTCAGTTTTTTATTGATTTTGTTTATTCCAAAGATTTTCCGTGCACGAAAACATATTGAGGTAAGCACCACATTCCTGCGAAGCAGTTCAATGTTGTGTGTCAAGTTCGTAATTTTCTTCGTCAATCCAAAACTCACCTTACGTCACGTTACTGTGCGAGCATCAATATACACTGAGGAGCAAAAATAAGAGGCACTTCCCATACAAAATTGAATCCAAAGTGACCCGTTATTTTGGCTCGTGACACTTAGCCTCTAGTGAAGGTTTTCTGGTGACAACAAACTTTTCGAACACGGTCCCATAGTTGAACAGTCGTAGGTAGCAGGTAGTAGGTAGGTAGGTAGGTAGGTAGGTAGGTTGGAATCTTTGCAAAGTAAGTACCTAAATGTTATAGTGATTTCATTACAAAAAAAAAAAATTGTTGGTTACTAGTCCTTTGTTCAAAGTAAGCTTGACGGAATTAAGGACGGTCAATTCTGCCAACCTAACAAATTCGAATACAGTTGGTAGAAATATTGACATTTACCACCAAAACAGGCTGATGGCGTATTCTAAAATTGACACGCTTAGTCCTCGTAGCTTTTACCGAGCTTAATTCATCCACTTTATCACAGGTCTGTGGTCATAAATGTTGATACTTAAGGGATTTAGGTCTTGAAAGTATTTGCAGGTTTTGGGTACAATGGATTATTAAATAAAAATATTCCAATACTCTGTGATATTTTTTATTATGACTAGAGGTTTCTGAAATTACAAAACAATCGGTATTCTCTTAAGTACTCCTTCAAAATAATTAATAATTACTGGCTAGTTCGCTGATATTTGTCTGATATGTATTTAAATTAAAACCTCAAATTAACATTTTACATTTATCGAAATAATTTATTTACATCGTTTTTACTGATAGGCACACGGAAGGTATCTAGTTCGTGTTTTTAACTAAAAAATAGCAGTAATGTTAAATAGTTACTAATTTATTACAATTATTTACATTTCCTGTGGGTGTTTAATAAATAGTTATTTAAATTAATGAGATCCTGGTTACTTTAATCTCATTTCAGGTTATGCCAATATCTAAGAAAGTTTAATGCAAGTAAAACTTCATTCGTACAAATACATACTCTGTTGTTTGAAGGTATAATGTTTCTGTACTTCGGTAATGTTGCATCACATTATGACTCTCTTGGTATATTTAACTAAATTGTAAGAAAACAATTGGAAATGCGAAGAGTATTTCATGAAATGTATTGCATCTATTTGTATCCAAAGTCAGTTACAACTTTTCTCTTAAACAAAACATTTTATCTCATACTTTAAGTAGGATATAATTCGCTTAAATGTTTGGATATATTTTGCAAAACAGTAAATGTATTACAACCTGTATCATTACAACGAGGTTTTATTTATGGCGTCTCTTTTCCATTAAACAATCATTTCACTTGAATATTTAACTTAAATTCAATTCAATTTACATGTTACATTTATTTTATGCTAAGAATACTGTCGACCGCCGCTTTTCAGATATCCGGATAGAAAAAATATTCTATTAGTAGTAGATATTGCTGTTTAATATAAACTATTATTGCATTATCGTGGCTTAAAATAATAACAATTGACAATCGGTTTACAATATTTGTCAAAGTCGAAAACTAGCAAGAGATTTATTTACAGAAACAAAATTCGCTTACTAACAACCATAACAATCTCCGGTAAGTCGATGTCTAGTGATAAAACTTCGACGTGTGTATTAAATGCTAAAGTACTTTATTCACAATGTCACGATATGTAACTCAAACAATTTACGCATCATTTATATTTACAATCTAAGCTACACACTTAAAAATACACTTTTAAAATCTAAATACATTTTAAGCTTATAAAAAATTGCACACATCGCTTTGGTATACGTAAGTACATAGCTACATATTTACACGTTATTAATATTCTAGAAGAATCGTTAAGTTTTATTGCCCGAAGTTTCAAACGGAACATTGTCGACGATACATCCCACGACCACTGCAGTGGAGCTGACACGTTTCGTACAGTCATAATGCTTATTCAAAGTTTATGCACTTCAAGTTATACCTGCAGCTTGAATACAACCTTTAGAACTCGCTCCATTACGTAATGGCACAAGTGGACAGGTATTTAAGTGTTATAAAGGTGATCTTAACAAAGCGAGGGTGCCACTGACGATTAAGACCGGCTAATCGGGCTAATAGATTTCTTTCAAACGTTGCTGCTCATTTAACCAATGTTCAAAATGTCAGCATCTGTAACTACGAGCGAGTAAGAATCGCTACTTGACCAATAGTTTTGGCGTAAATTCGACATTTCTTCGCATTATAACTAGCAACTCATTGAAGCCATCCAGTCACAATCGACACTGCCATCCGCAATGAGCATTCGATCCCCGTTGCTGCACATAAAACACGCACAGTACGAACGTAACGTTTCGAGTTTGTAGGAATCAATCGAACCACTCCCACAGGTGCCTGTAGAGGGGTTGGTTGGGGTCGGCGGGCGGCTAGGATGCGCGGGCGGCGGCCAGCAGCGGCGAGCGCGCGTCGTCGCGGCCGCGCGCCTCGTCTCAGAGCACGCGGTCACTGACCCCGCCCGCCGCGTACTGGCACGCCGACAGCGGCGCCGAACCAGCGCGCGACACCGGCGACACGCCACCGTAACCACCCCCAAACCCTGTCGAGTGCTGCTTCGCCTTCAACCGCAGCTGCGCTATCGACGACGACATCGCCGGGCACGGCTCGGTCCGGTACATCGTGTATGGGTTCGGAGGCGCCGTGTAAGGACACGGCGCGACGCCGCCGCCTACTCCAGCCGAGCCTACCACGCCGCCCATACTGCCGCCGCCGACGCCTCCCATCGAAGTCGCTGTATTAAAGCAGTTCACTGAGCCTTGGTGATGGCTCGCCGGGACGACTGAACCGAGTGGGTTGACTGGCCAAGGGAAGCTCTTCGTGCCTAGCGGGCTGGGTACTTTGGTTGCCCAGTTGTTATAGGGGTACGAAGAGTAGATGTCAGTGTCGGGGAACGGCTGCATCAGCCCGTTGAACTGCGTCGTGAAGCCATTCTTGAAGTCCGCGGCTGCGGCCGCGGCCGCGTTCATTGCGTTACGTTCCCGCTTCCGCCATTTCGCTCTCCGGTTTTTAAACCAAACCTGTAACAATGAAACAATTGATATAATACCCCATTTACATTTAGACAAATTTATAAATACCTTACACTATTTGCTTAATTTTAATCTTATAGGAGTTAAAGTTACACCGATATGCGATTGTGCCATTTTTACGCCAGTGACCATTTTGAGCACCTTAATCCTACAGAACTAAGTAACCGCAATCACCATTACAAACTCCCTGAACACAAGTTTCAAATCAGAATCAGGATGCGCGGCGTTGCGTAGCTATTAACTTTGCTCATTACAAAGTTGACAGAGCGTTATTCCGCGATTCCGACCACGTCCTAACCGCGCGTCTAATTGTAGGGGGAATGAAGACGGACGAGCGACGCGATTGGGCGGGACGCGGTAAATGAGCGCGATCGATGTTGTTTAGGCTGTTACAGCCTGACTGTAGGCCGAGGTACGATTAATTGTAAGACTGACTTTCGGTGTAATGTACGTTAAAGGTTTTGGCCGTGGTTTCGGCTGTGAGCAGCCTTTAAACATACTGCCGGAACACTATAAGTGATAAGAATAGAAATAAGGTAGCTCCTAAATATCGGAAAAAGTGAAAGTTCTTTTAAAATATGATAAGGGTAACATTTTGCAATTGATACGAGACTACACAAGTTCAACAGAGAAGATAATAGAATAGGGTCTACATGTGTATCATTAAGAAGCTACATAATTGGTTGTAATTCAATGCTAGATGATAATAAGCTACTTAACTGACTATCAATAGACAAGAGGACAATAAAACAAACAATCAATAAAATTGATGTCTAATTGCAGTTTAAAGACGCCAGACCGAAATTAATCCTGGTTGAAAGATGCCCTACGTGCTCTTTTGAAGTTTAAAATATGTTCCTTTCTAATTTCATTGTTTTTAGCAATCGTAACGGAAATAAGGAATACAATGCTGGTTGGACTAGCTTAGTAGATATTGTACCATCTTCAAAAGATTAAAAGGAGCCAGCATGAAACAACCGACTGCGCGATCGATACTGCGAGCGTCAGATAGCTCCTGATTTATGGGCCTTCCGTCTGCCGCGCCTTCCGTTATTCATCGCTAAACTACACAATAACAAAAACCCATGTGAAAGCCATTAACTGCCAAAAAACCAGCCAATTGGAGACAGACTCGCACGCGGCGGCTTCCGTGCCGCCGTAAACGATAAACACATTCTGTGAAAATTTCAAGTAACTGTGCATTCAACAAATTTGTGCCTATAGAGCGGTTAACACAAAACCTTGTCAAATGATATTTACGTCATTCGATAAGATGGTAACTAAAAAATAAAATTATTTAATACTTTGCTTGGTAAGCAAAGGAATCAAAGGAATCAAACTGGTTATTATGGTTCTAAAGTTATAAATCTGGGGACGGATAGACATTGGAGTCTTAGTTATATTTGTTGAATCGGGCGATACATTACAGAGGTCTATTTTAATGAACAAGAAACATTTACTCTCCTTCTGCTGCTTCGCGTAGTAGCAAGATAAATGGTTTCTGTTCATTATTAGGTTCCGCACACCTTTTGGGTAACTTTTAGTACGGAACCCTAAACTTTACGGTATAAAGGACATTCTAATAATAATGTATTAAAGAGATGCGGAAACACGCTCCTCTTTTCAACAACAGGTGAAATAGAAGCAGGGTGAATGAATACCTAGATATTAGCTTAGATAGCTTAGCTGCTTGGAAAGTGAAGTGGGGCAAATTGGAAGTTTTTTTTTCTAAGAAATCCGAGACACCTGTGTTTCTCTGTCTTAAGTCAGACCAAATAAATTTAATTCTGAATCCTGCGAGCAACGACTTGAAGGTGTTAAAACTAAGCCTCACCCTTGTTCACCCAAACGTACGCCTGGGTTGCTTACTACGCGTATGTGCGTAAGGCGTAGTTTTACCGACCAAATATGCATACCTACGTGATTACACAATACTTTAGATTTTCTTCTCTACCCTTGACTTCATTGTCAATTAAAGATGCTTCAGTTGTTTTTAGCTCTGAAAATTCAGGCATGTGGGAATCTCTTGGCAATGAGCGACGCCAGCACTTGGGCACATCTGTCAGCCTGTCACGAAGGCAATGACGGTCGATACATGCACTGACGGCCGGGGTGATAAGTCGTCGTAAGTGGCGATAACTCGCCATGCCTCGATCGATCGCTTCACCTCGACGATAAATCGCGCAATCCAAGCTGCTGCAATAAATATCGCCCCGGAGGTATTTGTCTCACTCAGTGGCGCGCACCGAACCGAAACGGTAAATAATACCCTCTTCCTCGGTTAAGTGAACATAAACGCTCGTTTCCACCCCATATACAATCGTTTGTTTTTCAAAACATAAATTTCACAAATTCGCATGAACGCATGTATCGCATCCGCAGGTGAAATTTATCGTTTGCTCTTTTATTTCTTGTGAGATACGCTTCCCACGTGTGATGGACCATAAAATTGTGAAATTAACGCCAGGAAGTTTTTATTCCGTCGGTTTCCTTAATTTAGCAGTTAGTTATACAAACGGAAATAAAATTCCCTACAACATGATATTTTGCTTTAAGGATTTCATTAAGACTTATTTAGTTCTCCGTATCACGTTAAAACAGCTAGTTTTCATTCTGTAACCTATAAATGATAACTCTGTAGCATTTTATTTAAATAACTACGATTATAATTTTAACCACAGATATAACAGTAGTCATAAAAAATAGGAATTGGAAAAAGCCACTGATGTTGTCGAATATGTGTAAAATTACATTTTGAAATCATGGCCTTTCCGTTAAAGGAAACATTGTGATGAGAGTCACACACCTGCGAAGTATTTTGACGGTGTGTGTGAAATTACCAAGTTTGCCATTGATTATGATGATGCAAAACAAAATCTTATAAGACATACATACAAACTCTTTCAGCATAATATAGCTAAAGAATAGCAAATTAACGACCAATTCACACAGACCGCACCGTTACCCGTCGAAACCGCGAACGGGTGAAAATAACTCCACAGGAACTTTGGGGTGCTCAATAATGACAACAGAATGATATTTATTTAGGTGCACATATGTGGAAATAATTTCCATTATTTGAATAGGCACTGGGTAGAGAGGGTCGCGATATTGCGCCCCGGCTAATCCTTTAAATATATTATTGCACGTTGGTGACCGTACCCTCTGTTGCGAGGGATTTTTAATGCCTCCTGAATCGATATTAATGTTTCTTACGTATTCAATATTCTGCTTGTTTATAGCAATAAGGGTTAGATCACGGCTGGTGTGTTCGCTAGATGAAAAATGATAGGGATTTTTCTTCAGATTAAATTAGAAAGATATTATTAGATTCGATTTTTAATTGCCACAATGTTCATATTACACTTACCTATTTATTTATGCGTAAATGTTTAACCATGGCCTCGCCCGCGTGGCTGATTAAAAGTACCTGGCAGTTGACATTCCGAGATTTTCGTCAAAAAAATGTTACATAATTCAATGGCTCTCTAAACTTAGCAGTTCAGATTTTGGGACTTCCGCGTGTAAAACCCGATCCCGTAGGAATATCGAGATAAAAGAATGCAATGCGTTAATCCAAGATATACTAATGCCAAATTTTAGTAAGAAAAAGTAATAAAGTACGCTTAATAGGCGCGTAATAGGCTTACGTTTAACAATTCCCACAACTAATGGTAACTAAGCGTCATGTCCTAATGCGGTCTAAGATGGAACACACTTACTTGGTAAATTAATATGATTATCTAGTAATCAAATTCTATTGACTATGAATTGTCAATAGAAACGCTCTATCATCAAAAAGATATGTATCTCCATGGCACTGTACAGATCGTTTGTAACAAAATTGTAGGGGCCAATGATGGTACATTTTCATTTGAAATTAGTAATCAGGCTAGAACCAATTTATTCAGACGGACCCTCGCAAAACGCAGTCAACAATCTCAATAATTTGGACGTTCATCATTGAAGCTACTACTAGACTATTAGATGTATTACAAAAATTGGTCGCGTGGCAAAAACTGGGGCGATTAACCAATAAAGTCTACCTAACTAAAGTATGTTACCAAATTGTAGGTACGCATACTCGCGTTAGAATCTCCCCCTAGCTAATGTTTCCGCAAACTTTTTCTAAACGATGATGAATTGTCCATCTAAATACGAAACGCTGTCAAACCGTCCACAGATTAACCGTGGCCTGATAAACCCGCCATTACACGGTCAGACGGACCTCAGCCAAATTGCCTTAAATTTTAAATTAAACCGAAATCGCAGTTTTATTAGTGTCATCAATCAAATAACGTTCTAAGCGAACGGGTGCCCTCGGTTCAAGAAAGTAGTGAACTCGACCTTGTGAATGGGGAGTAAAGACTGGTTTATTGAAGCAGGATGAACTACATCACTATTCCAAAGTCAAATAAACACGCGCTCATATAAATGGATAGAGGATATAAACTGGGAATTGAAGCTCGATGAATATAGGGATGTCTCTAGGTGAAGCGAAGTTGGCTATTAAATTCGATATTGGGAAGTATGTTATGTTTGTTCAAAACTATAAGCCGTTTAGTCTTTAGTTTCATAAAAAATAACCAGGATTAAAATTGTACGGTTGCAAACTAAATTTTCTCTTAAATTAATTTATGATTGCACCTACAATTTTGAATTTGGAATCGGTTTTTTTAAGTCTCGTTCAATTTAAATAGCAAGGGTACGTAGATATCCAGCAAACGGTTTAAAGTCAGCGTATCTAAGTCGTATCCCTACTAATATTATAAATGCGAAAGTAACTCTCTGTCTGTTACCTTTTCACGCTTGAACCGCTGGACCGGTTTTGCTGAAATTTGGTATAGAGATAGTTCAAGTCTGGAAGGACATAGGATAGTTTCTGTCCCGGAAAATTGCATAGTTCCCGCGGGATAGCGATAAGCGAATTCTGCGCAGACGAAGTCGCGGGCAACAGCTAGTTTTTCCATAAAGATGTGATTGACTACGAAACCCATTATCGAATGCGGTAACAAACTTAAACCGAAACAAACAAGTGTGACGCCCAAAGTCGACAAAAGGCATCAAAGCAATAACAGCATGCTCCTAAAATCCCGTTTGTCATCCAATCCCGAAGAGTGGGAATCCCGGGATGCTTTGATTTATAGCCGGACTGGATTACGGGTAGCCCTGCAGATATTAAACGCACCCCGCGGCGCTGCATCGCACTGGCTTACGGGGTGTCACTTTACACTTCTACGGAACCCTGGACATTGAGACAGTCTCACATGAGGCTCTTCCCATACAATTTCTTCATCTTGTGACGGTATTGTATACGTAGGTACTAAAACCGTCATGTAAGAAATATTCTTGTATGGTTGCTGAACAGTACACCTGCGTGTTTAGGGGCCGGGCCAACGCAGAGAAGAGAAAGTACGGTAAGTGAAAATTTAAAGACGTGATCGTGTAAGACCGGTGCCTCGCGCTTTGTTCGGTCGAAAAAACCAAATAACGTATTGCTGTGAAACCTTTCCTCATCCGATTTCGCAATACGACACACATATCATAAGTTCTCTAAAACGCTTTCAAAAACCGTAGGCAATGACCCAACATTACCACAACCGATTTTACTATGACAAGTTTCTAGTCTGTGGTCGTAGGTAAAAACGAATTTTCTTATTCGTGTCGTTTCATAAACTCACGCTAGTATTCTAGTATTTTAGTAATGATTTGGAAAGTCACTATGACATTTGCAGTGAAGTTGTTCCACTGTGGTACCTACTTAATTCAGTTTCTTTCACTGTACATCATCTCAGAGGACCCAGCACACTCCCTAGTTCAGTGATTAAGTGCTTGATTTACTAGGATATATAATCTAAGCATCAATTGAAATAATTGTCTATCAACGTTCCAACTTACAATTTTATTAGCCTCAATATTAATCAAACATAAGATGCTAGTAAGTACGTACGGTCAAGTGCAAAAATAAAGTATCGATAGGAACTTCTCAAAAATATGTCCCACGACCTTATTACGCCGGTGTAAGAGCGTATGGTACTTGTTTTTGAAACTTTGTCTAGATACATATTATTACACTTGACTGTACCAGTGGCGTGGCGTGAAGTATATCAGAAGGCAAGCCGAAGGGCATTTAACTAGCCTTTTCCTCTAATTCTGCACAATAAAAGTGCCCAACTACCTTAACATAGGCAAGCCGATGGCAATCGAGTTCTATGGACGCCACGCCACTGGGAGGTACCAAGAGAAACCATAATCTACCATGTCTGCTAACTAATACCATAGGTAATCGTTGCCTCACTTGGATCAGTATAATGATATTATAGGAGAAATAGCATATTTAATTTACTGCCTTCCGCTGTTCCAATCTATTCGATCACAACAACCATCACGTAAACAACCCAAAGTTAATCCTCGAACGATTTTCAATTCGAATCTGAACAGTAATCTCCAGTCGTAAAGTTAAGTTTCCGCATCGCAAAGTTCTTGGCAAAAGCATGCACTTTCGTAGGGAATTGCGATCGGAGCTTGTTTGCCGATACAAATTCTTAGCGAGATTATCTTGACTTAAATATTATTATGTAGGTAGTTGAATATTGCTGTGGCGGAGACTTTAACGTACTGTAAATAGTTAATCGTATTGCGGGATTTCTTAATTCGTTCCATTAAATAGAAATCATTAGGAGTGACGAATCAGCTATCGGTAATGGTAAATGCAATGATACCAAAAAAATGGTTAATTTCATCATTTATTTTGGTTTCGACGATGTCTCGCATCTGTTTATTCTACAATTTTGAGAACGGTAAACAACAATATTAATTTAATAACTAGCTTCTGCCCGCGACTTCTTCTACGTAGTTATACATTAGTTATACGTAGTTATTAAGCATACAAGTAGTGAAGACAAACTGAAATAACCAATCAAACCGTTCACATCTGCGCCTAGCAACATTCAAATACTAAATACGCGCAATTCAATCCATTCAAAGAGATCCATTACTAGTTCTTGCAAAAAGCAAAAGCTGCTAAACTGTTTGCATGCACGCGCAGACAGCGCTGAAAAAAAAAAGCTGAAAACCTGAAACCTTTTCACGTAAAATAAATAATGTTACGTGCCGCGGCGGCTGTCAGCGGCATTGCACACGGGCTTTATCTATAAACGACAGTTTACAGGCGCGGAAAAAAGTATGAGCTTTTGTATTTGTTCACAAAAAAACTGCAAAAGCACTGCAGGTATTACCGGACCCACGAGGCCGACTTTTGAAAAGACGTCACCCGAAAATACCGTTCAAAAGTGGTAAAGATAATGTATATAGCTGCAGAACTCCAGCTCAAATTTTATTTTAGACCATAAATAAAATCAATGGGGGCTATCGCGTGTGAATTTGCCACTAGAGGCGCTAGTGTCGCGTGAGGTCCAATAACATTCACTTTTCACTGGTTTTGGCAGGCTTCGTGAGATAAATTACAATTTCTTTCATTTACCAGTTGAAAAGTGAACTCCTTCGGGAAATTATCGCAAATATTGATTATTTGGCGATTAATGTGAACGCTTTGAAAGCGGATTTATTTTTTCCGAACAAAACGGAACTGCACTACATCGCAGTATAGTCGATATGATGATAGTTATTTATAATTAATAAACTTAATAAGATTCAAGATTTAAAACTTCGGCGCCGATCTTATATTCGCCTTTGACAGCTATACCTCTGGACCTTAGTCAACAGTGGCGCCAACTAGTGAGCAAAGAAACGATAGTCCCCATTAGAGCTCTACTTGTCCTTATACTCGTATTTCAAATTTAGCTTAATCTTCAGCAATTTGGAATGGTACCTAATGGACGTGCTTTAATAATCGGCCCCAGGGGGAGTTACCGCACACACACATACACATATAAATCACGTCTTTATCCCTTACGGGGCAGACAGTCTAAGGTAACAAGACCTAAATGCTATGGTCAGCGAGGTTGTGGGCGTATAGGTAGAAAGGGATTCAAAATAGTGATGGGTTACTAGTCATGCGACTCGACATCGCCCATAACATTATTCCTATGCCCATTGCCTCGTGGGGGGCATAAGGCACACAGTTATGCATCCATATAGCTCTGTCCCTTACGCTGAATAGAACTTGGCACGCATTAAGCGATTGTGGTAACCCCTCAGCACTACACAAAGCCTGATGTTTGTAAAACTGGTTAGATATTTACCACAATTTTTTTTCTCGTTGCGCACTTTATATTTAAATTAAATTTTACTGCTGTCATAGAAGTTATACACGCAAGTGTGCGAGTTTATTCAAACCTAACGACCGCCAAGTTAACGACGATTTCGTTTCAAGAACCTTGACAGATCTTGGTAGGTACTAAATAACAGGGAAATACAAACGATATTAATTTAATCATAACTCGTCCATATTTTACTTGATTTTACTCGTACTCGTACGTCCAAGAAACTGGTTAGAGGGCATAAATTATCGGTTTTCTGATACAAAATTAAGTTTGACTCCTCTAATATCTAAATAAACTATTTACGATCTATGGCGTATCTATGGACTAATTCCCGCGCTGCCGTAAAGAGCGACGCCCAAACGAACGTCACTCATATACGATCGGCGCTCAAATACAAACGTCGCTCAAATGATATGTCACGCGTTGTTTCATGGCCGATTGCCGCCGACGCCCTTAGCGAATTCCACGAAAACTGTGGGGCAAAAAATTTAGCGGGTGAAACGAGCTGTTTGTTTTTGATACTTATGCAAGCAATTTGGGTATGGCGTTATTGTGTTTATACCTACTCGTAGAGGTTTCTTTTTAATTTATTTAAAACAATTACAAATAGGTAGGTATACATCTTGTGTATGATCAGCCAACAAAAATCGAGGACGATTTGTGTGCCGCTGGCTGTTACAAGCTTTCAACACTAAAATATCAATATAATAAATAAAAAAAAATAGTTCGAGACTACCTACTTCTTTGTCTATTTGTAGTTGAAGGTTATAATTAATAGTTAGTAATGAAGACTGTCAAGAAGGAACATAGCGTAACATATCAGAGTTCGTCTCAGTTTCGATTATAATTAAACAATGCTATAAAAGCGAGAAAGAATAAACAGCTACGAATAAAAAAACATCTGACAGTCAATCAGTTTATCAGTTTAGGTCAATAACAAGAACCATCTCTACTCTACGGTATTATTTGTTATTAATACCCCCTCACTGTTTAATTTCATACCAATAAAATAATACCAATTTGCGTGTAAAAAATACAATGCAATTTTTATCGGAGAGCGATTCTTAATTCTTCGAAAAGGTCTTTATAACTGCTGTTGCAAGGTTCAAATTTAAATGACCTCGCAAGAGACACGAAGACTATACTTAATTGAGTCATAAGCAGGCAATGACCCTAATGAGTGGAACAAAAATAATGTCGGTCGATTTATCGCCGCGCGCGCACACGGATTTATTAGGCGGGCGAGCGCTAATCCCGCTGGAGTCCAGGGATGCCACGTTTTTAAATACTAAATTTTACGTCTTTTTTTATTTCCTATGAAAAAACAGAGACTGTGTCATAAATATCTGACTCTACTTGAACTTAAAAGAGAATTGTGACACATGCTTCTACTGTTTCAAGGAGAATCTAAATTAAAGGTTTATTTTGCTAATAAGCCGTTAAGTGCTCTTTAATTTTTAAATATTTATTTGAAACTACCAGCGGTATCGGAAAACTTATATTTTAGCTACCTATCTAAGGTACCTAATTAATTTTAGTGTCTTGGTTGTCATTGTGGCATACCTTGATTCTTACTGAGAGACTACATAGGCATAAAAGGAGGAAGCTTCATAGAATTGTATTGCCTTTGCCTATGGAACGAATTGATCCCTGACCCACCGTAGAACGTTGTCACAGTAAACGTCACAATGATGTCCTTTGTTAATTTAATGTAACGTCATTATGACATTTACTGCGAAAAGATTCCACAAATAGAACTGTAACACTGTAACAGACGTTGCGTCTTATTCATGACGTTTTAATAGTAGGTAATTAAGTTACATTACCTATTTCGGTTACTCTACTAAATAGCCACAGTCGAGGGCATAAATATATAGCATAGATACAGCCATCATATCAAATATATGTGTCATCGATCTTATTCTTTGTAGCACAAAGGTGTATAGATATTTTTGACGTCTTGATAACGTACATACCTCTATATATGCCCTTAACTGTACATAAGGATAAAATCGCTATCAAATATTTTTTGTCGTTATTTAGTTACGTTAACAAGCCCTGAAGCACGAACAAAGCGGGAATCGGCTTATATAAATATAAAGCTCTTCGATATATCAGATGGCGTTTGTTCCAAAGTAAACAGTCAATGAGATGCAATCGATGAATGAAACATTTGCGTCAGTTATTTATTGAAAATAGTTACTGCTGTTTCCGCCTATCATTGCCAAGATCTTAGTATCACATAAAACATTTCATTCATAATATTATTTGAGACGTAGCTACAACCCTAAGTCCACGAATGTTTTGAAGAACACGCGCGGCTGATTGAATTCATAATTATCTACTGCATCTACTTGAAGTTAAGTCTGGACTCGGATTGATACTTTAGTATCAATTTACACCTATCAGTAAAGGGTTCGAGGGTTATATTTTTAGCGTTGATTGTGTGTCGTTTCCAATAAAAAAAACTATCACATATGGTGTTCTATATTTACCATGGCAACAGGCGGCCAAATGTATCGGGCTAATGTGCATTGATGTAACATTATTTTTATCAAGATTCGCTTCGGTTTGGCAAAATAAAACCAATTTAAATTTTAAGGAAAGAAATAGCGCTAAATGAGAAAGTGACATTTCGTTTTACAGTTTCGAATGTTTCTGTTTTTAGCGAAACATAAAATCTGTAAAAAATCCTCCACTAGCAACGGCTTAAGCTGCCAGTATTCATTAATGTTTTTCGTAACAAATCTCAGTTGGATAGTGTTGTCGTCGTCCGTCTTTTGTTTTACGATCCTGGCCCATGTAACGTCTCATGGAAAGCAAACGTTTTAAGATTAACACGCGCTAAACCTCCGCATGCCGAAGAAACCGTCAAATATTCCGTGAATCCCAGAAAACATTGTAAATAGAATAGTCTCAACCGCAGAATCTGTAACAGGCCTTCGGAACTATTGACAGTGAGTGTGGGTGCGATCAGTCTTAAGCCGGGGATTATGAGAAGACCGAAATAGACGGTTCAAATGCTCACGGATTAAGGGATTCCGTGTTCCGTCGGACGGCACAAAAATACCGGAGGAGCGCCGGATGCGGCGATTAGTCTAAACACGCGGACTCGATGCACCTTGTAGGCGAGACAAAAAATGTAGTGTGACGCGTTTAGTTTAACTTTCGTAAGTCACGCGAATATGACGAAACGGAACTGAATAAAATCTTGGTTCCAAAGTTTTATTATTCCTTCTATCTAATTTCTTCACAGCTCTTTATTTTAAATCAAGTTATACTTGAGCTCAATGTGGGGAAAGTCCGCCTCATCTTTGTGATTGTCGAATTTCATTCAAAGTTTTAAACAAAAGTTTACTAAACCTGACTCCAAGATATTTAAAAAAAAAGTAAACGAAATTTGCTTTCGTCCGGTTAGGTTGACATTGTATCACAATCTTACACGGTAATGTCTGTAAATAAAAGAGAGATGGGATTCTGGTGGGCCATCTAACATATTCCTAAATACTCTTATGTTGTAGATTGTCTACTCAGGAAAGGCCCTCCATAATCGTGTAATTTTATTTTCATAACACGTCTATATTTGGGTAGCACGAAGGCGTAGTTATACGCTGTCAATATCGGCACGCACACTAAGACATCTTGTGAACATGAGTTTTACTATATTGCACATCGATTAATTTTGCCGCGTCTTCGCAAGTGTCTTCCTCCCTTACGGAGTAGACAGAGCCTAGGATAACAAGACTTGAAGGCCACGCTTAGCGTGATTATGGCGTAAAGGTGGAAATAGGTATCAAAATAGTGATGGGTTGCCACATCGCCAAATCACTCGATGGGCTTTTACTTTTACTATCTAACCTATTTATATCTGAGCTTAAATAAAACAGCATCTCGACTTACCCTAACTCTCGCTTCTGTCAAATTCGTCCACATCGCGATCTCTTCCCTTGTCGACATATCTGGATACCGGTTCCTGGCAAACGTGGCTTCTAACTCTTGGAGTTGTTGGCTGGTGAAGTGCGTCCTTTGGCGCCGTTGCCGTTTGTTCTTCTTGTCGTTTTTATCGTCCAGGGATTGGTCGTCAGGCCCAACTCCTGGGGTCGTTGACTCCGTTTTGATGGTTGCTTCCGTGAGAGGTCGGGAGCCTGCGGGGAAAAAACTGGTTAAAGAAAGGTAAAAGAAGTTCGTGAAGAAATGAGGGATGGAGTCTAATATTAAGAAATCATAAGGGTCTGTTATTGCGAAGAAGTTAAGCTTCGTTGCACGTAACCTAATTGTCCTAGATTTTATCTTTATTTATTTATTTTATTTTATTACATTTGGGGCATCAACATCAATACGGTACATTATAATGAGACTTAGGTACTAAACAAAAAGCCAATGACTGATGACCAGCTGATGTGCTTTTATCAGATTTCATTTTATTACTTTCTACATCATCGTCATATCAGCCTGAAGTTCCTAGATATAATAGGCCAACCCGAAGGATCTCCAAGAACTTTTTCTTAAAAAAAGAAAGGT
Organism: Pandemis corylana; assembly: GCA_949127965.1. NCBI lineage: Eukaryota > Metazoa > Arthropoda > Insecta > Lepidoptera > Tortricidae > Pandemis > Pandemis corylana. Next base: position 10,869,253 of record OX421858.1, on the reverse strand, counting down.
GTAAAAAATCTTTTGCCTTGGAACATTTCGCAAGGCTTTTATTGGCACTGAAGAAGAAACTGTATTAGCTTAATTTGATAGAAAAAAACATACATACACACACACAGATCACGTCTTTATCCCTTACGGGTTAGACAGAGCCTAAAGTAACAGGTACCTACAGGCCACATTTAGCAAGATTGTGGGCGTATAGGTAGAAAATGGAATCAAAATAGTGATCGGTTGCTAGCCTCATCGCCTAAAACATGATTCCTATGATTTTCGCCCATTCCCTCGATGGGCTTTTACCATCTGCGCGGGTAGACAAGCAACTGGTACATTCTATGTTTTTTCCTTGCTAGCCTAAGGTAACAGGTACCTACAGGCCACATTTAGCAAGATTGTGGGCGTATAGGTGGAAAATGGAATCAAAATAGTGATCGGTTGCTAGCCTCATCGCCTAAAACATGATTCCTATGATTTTCGCCCATTCCGTCGATGGGCTTTTACCATCTGCGCGGGTAGACAAGCAACTGGTACATTCTATGTTTTTTCCTTGCTCCCAGACCAGCATGGAAGTTAGGTTAGAAAAAAACAGTTTCAAAATTTATTACCAAATCACATTAGTCTCGTTTTCTACATGATAACATCTTGCGAGATAAATAAATAGTTATAAAATATTAAAAATAACTAACATTATCAACGATTACAGTAATCGTCGGTAGCCGTCCTAATGCGCGGCTTACTCGTCTAATACATTTACGACGCCGTAAATTCGAGTCTCAATGGGCGTCACGTGCTTTATTTATGTATAATAAAATCTATTTTTTTCTGACAAACAATGCTTGTCGCACATTTATCTAATGTATTTCGTGATTTTGACCCAAATTTAATTACTTGTTTGTATAACAGACGACACGGTTGCAAGGCGTCCGGAAAATTGATAAAACTAAATCGTGGCGTAGGTTCGTGATATTATACACATACCTACATACTCATACATAGTACACAGACCTACTATTTGTTACCTACCACTGATTTGTCATCCGACAAAATGACAAATAACTCTTCTCAATCGCCTTCCTCATTTCGCTTCAATCAATCAATCAATCATTTATTGCAACGGTGGTATTATTAAAATAAAGATATAAATATTTTTTAATAATAAATAGGTACCTAAATATTGTACGTCCGAAATGGATAAACTGTTGAAACTTATAAAAATCATGTTATCACAATTGTACACGGTTTTATACAATAAAAGTTTCTTATTTTTCTTATAAGATGTTAATATTTATTCTAGCCAGTACAAACATGGACCCTACTAGGGCTTAGCAAAACTTAAACTTTTCCATCTAATGTGTAAAAGTCGCAATCTGTTTCTTTGTTACATTGATAGATGAATATAGAATGTCGGTGCAAACGTTCATTTCATTCAGACATTTGTCCTGTTGGATACATTAAAGTCTGCAACCAAAATCGATGTGTCTTGAAAATTAACTTTGTAGCCAGAAGTAGATTTCGTCTAGTATTTCAACCTTTCTCCATTTGAAAGCGACCCTAAAGCACTGAACTATACAAAATTACACGTAGATAATAATTACACGGACATAGCACTGACCTTATCGCATGACACTACACTAAACCCAATATGCGGACTGATTGCCATCGCTATCTGTTGATGTAATAACCTAACACTCCCCCTTGGAGGGAGTTCGATATGCATTCCTGCACGGATGATTGGGGGTCGAAGTAGTCGAGGAAAAGACTCGTAGTTCATCAAAATGACGAGAGACAACAAATAAATTAAAGTGTAACACAAATTGTTTCTATCAGATTGACCTTTTTGTTTTACAAACGCTTGACGTTGCCAAGTTCTACAATGTGTAGTTGATCAAGTATGTAATTAAAAAAACACTTTTTAATTACATTTACATTACAATAAAAAATATAATGAACAACAAATACCTGACTGCAAAGCCATTTACTTAACTAAAAAGAAAAAAACAAACCCTCCAGCAACAGGATTTCCTTTGAATTAAACACAGCACACGGGAACATTGTTTTTGTGTGCTTTGTAATTTAAGTTTGTCCCCGTGTTTTGGGCTTCCCCGCAGTCGGGTAAAAGCAGTAAGACCGATAGTAATATTGACTTGTAACTGAAAATTTTTTTTGTAGTTTTAAGCCGTTCAAAGAACATTAAGTAAAGGAAAAATATTGGCTGATTAAAGTGGTAACCACTTATTTAAATGATGCTTATTCCGTCCAAAGTAAGTTGAATAGTTACTCTTAAGTTTTATAAAAAAACCTTGTCATTAAAATATTAAAATACCTACTAAATTACACCACCTGCTGATCTGTTCTTTTCGTAGTGTTCAATAAAGAGTAATTGTATTGTATTGTATTAATTAATTACATACAAAGGTGACGTATTGAATAAAAGTGATAGTCTTTACCAACCCCCCCTACCAACCCTGGATCTCGCAATGTTATGAGTACAAAGGTTAAAATTACATTATTCGTTAATACCCTTTCTAAATAAATCAACTGCAGAAAAACCCACAGATATCTTTGATATTGTATCTAAACTTTGTTTTCATATATAATACCTATCTATTATTTATTACATCTTATCGGATTAAGGGTTACAAATTTATTGTGCTGCTTATCTTGATTGAAGACTCAATAAATAGTTCATTTAGAAATTGAGGTCGTTCGTTATTAATGCACTTACAGCCAACGTGATATTCGTTGCTTTATGATTTACGATCCCTTTAATAATCTGCTAGTAATAGTGTTCAAAGTAACTACAAGCTGGTAGCTCGCTCAGAGCAAGTACTAGGGCATCATAACACGGCACATTGTATATCTAAACACGTGAATAGCGCACAGCCGTATCTAATATGAATTTCTAATAAACCCCCGCCTCCGCTCCAATCAAAACGTTTGCGGAGGATTAGCGCTGCGCGTATCGCGTTAATTTCGACAACTTTATTAAAACCATCAATCTGTTCGTTTGGCAATCTCATTGGCGTATAATGAACAAGGTAGGATTACGGTCTCAGGGTTTAGGCGGAGCGCTACCGGTGGGACTCGCGCGATAGCGACAGAGGGCGATAGAGCCGATAGCGAGCGATAGTGGCTATCATCGATACGCTTTGTGAGTCGCCGACTCATCCATCAAGCGCGGCCAACCTTTGCGGCACCGACACGCTACAACGTGTAAATACCGCAGGAACATGTGTTAGCGATATCGGAACACGGCCACTTCAACGGTGGACACTCCATTTGATAACGATTCCTTTAATGTACCTGGTACTAGATAGTCATGTCGTGTTTGATGACACTTATTGGTGTACGAGCCGATGGAACAAGACATAAACGACTAAAGTCTAACAGATACCGTATTTTTTTTCAAAAATCTGTAGCCCAGCCTCACAAACTACTCTAGACATTCCCTATCTTTTCAATCGTTAGTCTTAACTGTTACGTACTTCGTGTCAATTTACTCACACTGATTTATTTCAATCAGCATGTCAAAGACATAAAAAAATGTTAAACAAACAATAACAAATGCAGTAAACAGTTTGGCAAATTGTCAAAAGTGTACAAGCTAATAAGTTGCCGTGTTTATTGAATGGGTCTTGGAAATACGTGTTCATTCATAAATCTGTTACAACGGAAATATACGCGATGTGGCGTCCGACAGTACTAGTTGGTAATATTTTTATTGGACACGAAACGTGGCTTATACACTCATGTTTAATTTTTTAGTTCAAATGTAATTTTAAGTGTGATATAACGATGTGTATTTTTTCGACAGACAGATGTGACCTGTTAGGAACGCCACAGGTAAGTACCTATGAGTATTTTTTTAAATTTTCTTTCGCACACAGAACTAACATCTACCGGTCAAACTTTTTTTGTTATTTATGAATGCCAATATCTACCGGTCAATCGGTAAAAGACAAATCGAACACAAACAAAATTGTAACAGAGTAAAAATCATAAAAATGGCATAATAAGTGAAAGCCGCGCGCGCCCGGCGTGTTTGTGATGGCATTAGAATAAACGCTACGTTATTTGCCATAGATTTTCCGGCGCCCGCTCAGTTTGCTTTCAGTTTTAAGTTTGTCACTTTGTGTGGTCGCTTTAGCGTAAGTTAGAATTTTGCGCCGTTACGTTGTACCGGAACGTAATTAATCGGCAACTTTCTAAGCCTACGGGCTTAGAAACTTCGTTGAAGCGTAATGAGTCGCTTTTTTGACTTGATTGTTTGGCGCAAGTAGGCAAGATACATTTTTTACGTTTCACTGTTGATTTACGTTGTTTTTTTGTTTTATTTGAGTTATTACGTCAACTGTCTGTTAATTTTAGATTAGTTTTCCCATATTACTAATAAGGTTACCACGTAAGAAACATTACACATATTGAGTGAAAACAATTGTAGAATTTTGGTACATACCTACTACTATAATTCACTCCCTGTCTTTAGTACCTTATCTTTTCTTTTTGCTTCTGATCAAATCCTTTTCTTTTGTATGGCCTTCTTATTTTTCATTGTTACTTTCTCACATTTATTTTTTCTTAAGTATTATACAGTAATGTTATGTGTATATGTATGTATTAGTTTATTTTATTTATTTAGCTATGTATTATATTTATTTTGGTATTGTTGTTTTATTATCCCTGCGTTTATCCTGTCTATTTGTTTCCGCCACCTACTTAAACTGTCTCTAACTTATTTCCTAATTGGTTGTCTGGAAGAGATCGCTATTAAGCGATAAGACCGCCTGTTGTCTACTTTGTTCTTTGTTTCTGTATTGTTTTGTACTGATTTGTGGTGTTCAATAAAGAGTATTTGTATTGTATTGTATTGTATTGTACTATACTAGGTACAATTAGTATATGCGAACAATTAAAAATCCACCCGCTAACAGCGAATGACATTTGATTTATAGACCGACCGCTTAAATAAGTCCTCGCTCCGTGCTGCACAGGGGCGCGGGGTAGGACGACAATGGGGACCGATAGAGGTGCGGGCGAGTAATGCGCCTGCCGCCCGCACCTCTCTCGGCCCCTGCGGTCGTCCCACCCCGCACCCCTGCACCGCGCGGGCGAGGACTCATTCAAGCGGTAGGTCTATGCCGCTTAGAACCCAGTGTAGTCGACATTTTTGTTGTTGCGTGTGCACTCGCTGTTTTTATTTGCGCTTTGGGTGCGTCATAAGAAAAATAGCATATCAAATCACCTTGTCAACATTTTATCATGTAAGCAATAAATTTAAATTTAAATTAAATATTTGTCGTAATTGATAAAGGTCACGTGTGCGTTCACGGGTGTCATTGCTTCCGGTTGTCGGTTCCGAGAACTGGGAACTCTCAGAGGCTTGACATTTAGCAGACATATAGTCTGAGTATCATAGGTGTTTGAACTAATGAACTAACTTTTTTTTTCGGATGAAGCTGTTGTGGGCATTAGCTAAGTTGACAGCAGTGGTCGCATGTGTAGGGCTAGTTACGTCACTATAACTAAAATTGTTTTTTCACTCCAATTAGATTGCCCTTGTCCAATATCTTCTAATTTGAAGAGTGTTTAGACTCCTTTCATAGTTATCAAAGACATTAAGAATGTTGAACGCATTCGCTTCGACAATCGCAAAACTTCCCCATAAACCCCATTTTATAAGCCTAAAGATCATGACGTTGCCGTGCCTGTACATCTATGAGACTGTTAATTTTGTGAAAGCTAACCTGGATCTGTTTAAAACTTTCAACAGTACAAGACTTTGTGGCAAAATAAAATCATTTCCGTCAAAGAGTGCACTACTCTCAAAGGGAATTCTTGGGATGGCTCCTAAACTTTACAACAAGTTACCTAAAGCTATAAGAGATGTCGAAAATACCCCAAAATTCAAACTCCGCTTAAATAAAATGTTGATTGAAAAAGCTTACTACTCTGTGCAAGACTTTATGATTGATGAGGAAATTGTTTGACATAATAATAATAATAATAATAATAATAATAATATATAGTTTATTTCAATTAATAACAAGAAATTATGATTAGTAATAAAGTGAATTTGACATGAATATGATATTGTAGATACTTTAATTAATAGTAGTAAGTTTGACTGTTAAATAATAATGTAATTACTTATGTCAATTAAGGTTTAATATAGGTACCTACTTATTTGAATATTGCATGCCAGTACCTGGCGAGTTGTGATGTGCACCAATGTTTAGTTTTACATCTTTATTTATTCTTACTCACTTCTGTGCAATAAATGATTTGATTTGATTTGATTTGATTTGATTTCCGCATAGTTTTTGACATCCGCATTCACGTCCGTGTCCGCAATACTCGATGCGGAATTTTGCATTAAAATCAAGCAACAATTTAGGCCCTCGCGTTCTGAGAGCTTGTGCCCAGCAGCGGGAAATATAAAAACTGGACAGTGAGTTGTCAACATCTAAACTAGCCTAAAAAATCCATCCACATTCGCACACAGAACTTCCGCATTATTCCTAAATCCGCGGATGTGAACCCAAAAACCTCTGCATCCGCATTAAAAATACCGCATTTGCATCCGCGGAAAAACAAAAACATCCGCATCTGCGTCAATTCCGCATCTATATCCGCGATACTCACTGTCGTCGTTGTGCTTGCGGTCGCGGCGCGGGCGCGGCGGCGCGTACAGCGACTGCTCCACGCCCGACCCGCCCGACGCCAGCGACGAGTGCCCGCTGTCTCGGAACTCGCCAGTCTCCGCCCATACTAGAACACGAACAGAACTTGCTGTAGAAAACATTAAAGACACATAATCAGCTTGATAAATATACGACAGGGAGCGGGTGAAACCACGGCTTGCTATTAGCGCACTGGCGTTTATTCAATACATCGGTTTGTGGTGGGCGTAGCCACACACACATACGCGACACAGCTATACCATAGATTACTTCCTAAACTGGGCTAACATTATGAATTCGGAAGTTGGCAAGTAATTTCTGGGGCAAAGACCGATCATCTTTACAAGTCGTTTTCTTGTTAAAAAAGCTAAGTTCATAGAGCAAGTCTCATAAATTCTATTTAGAGCTATCTAGACCCTTGAATTGACTGTTGAGATCAACGCCATCTAGTAGCAGTAGCTGAGAATTCGCAGCCTGGCACTCTGTACGTTTATTTATTTATTTATTTTCTGAGAACTAACAGCTCAAAATTACAGAGTTAGTTAATTATAATAGTAACATTAAAGCCAATTACAGGCTCTCACAACAAGAAACAAATATAAACAATCAAATCAAAGTACGCGCGTAGTCGCTAACACACCACGCAACTAAGGACAAAAGAAAAACAGTATCAAAACTTGTTCACCATACACCAAAAACAATTTGTCGAGGAATAATTGCCACAATATTTGAAATCCACGTCACATTATTACATTATTGGACTGAAGCGATAAGTGTATTTCGAATGGCATTGATCGGAGTCAAGACGTCTCCGGTCTCCTCAAAGAGAGCGTACCCTTATAATTCAATGTAGTACTTTGTTAAATAAATAAATAATACAACATCATTTTTATCTGTATCTGTATAATCAACGTCTGCTCTTGAATTTCAGATAAGACACTACTTTACATACAAGTGTTTTATTTCTTAACAAGTTAATATCTGTAGACAATACATTAACTAAATCCCAGTAACGAGTGTTTCAGACATAGTTTGATCATTTGAAGAGCCGTAATTGAATAAGACCGCGAGACGTCTGAAACGCCATACCCGGGTGCTACGGGTACTAATATGAACCAAATTAAACCAATAACTTAATTAATAATTAAATACCTATTGGTATGTCTCGCTAAAACTCATGCACGCCATTTTGAGCTCTCGCAGTACGTCTACATATTTATTTCCAGCACGAAATTTAAATACCATTAATAACCAAACACTAAAACACTTGAAACCATAAATTAACTTCACATTATTTAACAAGGGGCTGTAAAGTAATGTGTTCGTCGAGCGACGATGACACTGCGCCGATTACGAGGTAATTAAGTGTCCCCGAACACTTGTTAACAAATTAGTCACTAGAGACACGAGTGTGCGCGCGCCCTTATTTATAGCACAGATGAGCGCACGTTACGTTGCTTACCTACCTATACATAAATTACAAAATTACCTAATAGGTACAAATTGAGCTTAACTTAAGCATTGAGAGCGAACTATAAGAAGGCTTATTGGAGTAAGTGACAGCCTTAGATTTCGAATGGTACCGTTCAGATTGTCGATGCAAGAGTACCTAAGTGGAGTAAGAGGAATAAGTACCAAGAGGAATAAATTGTATTTGACTTAAGACATTGTATTTGTCAGAGTAAAAAGTCCAAATCTGGGAACAATAAGATCTAAACATATTCAACGCGCCTACCATTTCTGAAAATATCAACAAATTGATGAGAAAAATTCGGTCACGCTGAAAAAACACTCGGTATCTATTAAGACCGTTTGATACCGTTGCGACATTCCGTTCTCACCTATTAAAAAGCTCGTTACAATTGTTAATTTGTCGTTTTTTCGTATGTTTATTCAAAGTCGTCTTCGCGCCGGCTTGATCCCATTGTTTTGAGCGAAGTCACGCCCCGCGCGATTGATAGCTCTGACAATTTACAATAAAAATTCGATGCAGAAACGTTTCTTTTAATTAAAATTGTAAAATAGATCTCTATAAATTACTACATTGGTACAGACTTTTTTTTGGGCGACATCAATTTCTTCACTCCGCCAAAATAAAGCCAGATGGATGTTGTTGGATTTTATTTTAATTCTCTACGAAGCTCGTCTTGACCATTCCATTAATATTATTAAAGATCCACAACCTGTTACTATTCCTGTAGTTATATTAGCATCTTTCATAGAAAAAAAATAGTAGATTGTTTAACTCCAATCCTTTACAACCCTACATTTTATATGTAAACCTATCATATCAACTAACAGTTTCCCTAATTTTGACATTAGCTAAAGCCCGCATAGCCAGCAAAAAGCTACATTAGGTTTCCGACAGATCCTTTTTATATTCCTAATTTATGCAATGGAACAACAAATTTGTATCCGCGGTTAGGGAAATAAGTACATGTGTAACCAATGTAACCATAAAAAGTATGACGCAGATCCTGTATCACGTTTCACACCTCGTTTGTATGATTTATCAATGGTATCTAACCACCCCAAATCCATTGACTAAATCAAGCAACAGTGAAACAAGTCAAAACTTCATACATTGCTCCTTTTCGAAGCCCTATCTGACTTCAATGCGTAGCCAGAGCGACATGTATTCTTACACTTTCCAAAACTCAATGTTGTAAATGTTTATGTGGTGAAAGCGCCTGGTGTTGTTCTTTGTCAAACAAGGGATGCACGTGCGTGCCTGAGATACACTATAAACAGTTCTAAATAACTCGAATGTTGGCTACTCAACGCAGTTTATCTCGTTGTAAACATAGTTTTTATTAATCCAGATATTACAACTTTTTGGTCAATCCAAATAATACCTACCTACTATTTATGCCATTCTATGGACCCAATCTAAAAAACAACTTCCCGAAACCTTGTGTGTGACCTTCGTATTTTGCTAAAAATTGGATGTAGGTATGTCACTTTTTTTGGAAATCGTTCCTTTCACTTTGGATCGATCGATTAGTTAGATGAAACCTCTATGTTATCACACCGTACAACCCAAAACGTTATTTATACTGTCAGTTGTGGCTCTTAACCTAAAGAACCAACTTTTAATCAACAGATTGACCTGAAATTTAGCAACGGAATAAAATGCCGTCAGTAAAAACGCAAGTATTGAAAAAGTGTCGTTGTCGTTCAAGATCACGTGTGACGAAGTAAAGGTGAAGACAACAACTAAGTATCAATAACAAGAAACTTTCATAATATTTTAAATCAGCGAAGAACTGCAAAGTCTCTTTTATCAAAAGATTTTAATTAGTTATAAATAATTGAAAAAATCCTGCTTTTGATAACTAAATGACTTGCGTATGAGTCAGATGTGTACTTATAAATCAGTGACGCAAATACAGAAGTTTTAGATAATTTTAAGTAACGCATCGAATTAACAAAATTTAGTTCATGGTAGTAACAAAACGATAGGGTGGATTAGAAAATCGTACCTACCACTAATGACTAGGGTACTAAGGCATGGATATTTGCAAATGGTGAGCAAGCTGACGAATGAAAAAGGGCGTGTTGAAATCACTTACTGTCGATATATTTAACAACGGCTTTGTCTTTACAATGATCTAATATTTATCGCTGACCGATAAGTTTTTTTATTAGTTGTTGTTGAAGTTCATAATTTCACAAATTAATCTTTAATTTATTGTTGACTGCAATAACGAAAGTATGACATTTGTTCATTTAGGTTTGTTTTCGCTATGGAAAAGATAGGTAAGAGTTTGCAACTCATTGGTGACTATTGATTTAAACTAACATAATTGATAGCAAATAATAGTTCGTCTATACATACATACACATGTACACAAATCACGTCTTTATCCCTTCGAGGTAGACCGAGCCAAAGGTGGCAAGACCTACAGGCCACGTTTAGCAAGATTGTGGGCGTAAAGGTGCATAAAGGAACCAAAATAGTGATGGGTTGCAAGCCGCATCGCCTATAACATGATTCCTATGATTTTCGCCCCTTCCCTTGCGGGAAGAGAAGCAACTGGTACATTCAATGTTTGTTGCTCCCAGACCAGCATGGAAGTGAGCTTTCAAACAATAACAAAACCACTCAATTCTTCGTAGATTATGCATTTCTAACATAAAATTTGATTAAATCCGTGAACAAATAGGACATGATATTTTATAATGATGTGTTATCACGGGCAAATGTCGGGAGGTACAAACGTACATGCGCGCTCAAATAAATTGTGTTTGGACTGATAAGGCTGATAAGAGTACGTTCATTGTTTTATTGGGGCTGTAAACCTCTCGGCTGGTTTACAGTGATGAACTGGGTGCAGTCGGGGGCGAAAGTGTTACGTCTGCGCCACTCGACGACGAGTTACTTCTTTTTAATAAAACCCCGAACTAAGCAAAGCTTGTACTATGGGTACCAAGCAACGGATAAACATACATGTATAATGTAGATAAATACATACAACATACATGACTCGGGCACAAACAATCGAATTCACCATAGAAATGCAATACTCTTATTGTGTATATTAACTGGATTATTTTATGGTTGACTGTCTGCTTAATGAACCTATAATTATTGAGGCTTTCACTAAGTATTTGTAATCATAAATAGTTAAATGGTCCACTCGCAGATTAACTTGTAGAGATCCCCTAAAGCAATGAGTTCGCCTTTGAACATTCTACTTTAGTTGTTATTTCTTAATTCTTGTAGGTACAATAGAGCATTTCCTTACCAACATGGAAGTCGGTGAGGAACAGAGGCAGAGATATGGGGTGGTTACTCGAGATACACAGTGTTCTCTCACTGTTTCTCTCTCGTCATGACCATCAAGAGAGAAGGGGGAATATCTCTATCACCATTTACAAATCTATGTGTAAAATAGCGACACAATTTTTAATAACACATTTTTTTCCCGTAATATCTTCGTTACCTACAATTTCCCCCAACAACACCCACCGACAACGCACTGGCATCGCGTAAAGCGCTGCGGGTGTCTATGGACAGTGGTGATCGCTTACCATCAGGTGACCCACTAGTTCGTTTGTCTGGCCTCTCTAACATAAAAAAAAAATATATTGATTTACGATCCGACTGAAAATCGCCGCCGTGGCACCCCGTGCACTATTTTTTGTAATATTTTTTATTTTTTACATTGTAAAATATCACTTGTGTCCGCGACTGTACGAACACCTGTCACAATTGTATCACCGCCATTATACGACGAGTCATAACCTTTATGGCGCCCATTATGCCGTTTTATTGTAAAAACAAATACCTACTCGTAACACAATGGAAATTGATTGTGTTTAGGAAAATGTTGACACCGACAAAGTAGTAATTAGTGGAGTCCTTTTCGCGAGTGGAGATCAGTGGCGTGGCGTCCATATAACTCTATTCTCACCGGCTTGCCTATTTTAAGGCAGTTGGGCACTTTTATTGTGCAGAATTAGTGGAAAAGGCTAGTTAAAATCCCTTCGGCTTGCCTTCTCATATACTTGACTCCACGCCACTGTGTACACCTACATAATAGTTGCCTAAGCTACGACTATGCAGGAGGGCTACTCAGAATTTAAATTTTCGAAGTTCGTGACATACCACCCGTCCCTCTCACTCTTGAATTATTGACTATTAGTATGAGCGGAACGGCACCAAACGTACTTCGAGAATCGAATAACAAAGTATAAAACCATCATGTTTTTAAGTTGGCATTTTCTAACACGTCTTTGGGCTCTATCATGTATCAATAAAAATATTTTTCAAACAGTTTGCATTTTTTTTGTAAAAGTGAAAAAAATATGATCATCTTGATCGTTATCCTTCGTCACTAGGCAAAGTCAATTCGATGCTATATATAGCGACTGTTACTATATTTCTTAAATAGAAAATTCCAAAACTCCCTATCCCATGGAAATTTCGCAAAATCCTTATTCCTTGTCTTTGTGATTAAAATAGTCTTTCAACATTTGAGCTTCGTGTGTCCACGGGGCGTTGATGATTCAGTCAATGAGTAGACTTTAACTGGTTGCCGCTAGCGTGAGTTGTTTTGAATTTACATACATACATACACACATACATAATCACGTCTTTATCCCTCACGGGGTAGACAGACCCTAAAATAACAGGCGTATAGCTGGAAAGGGAAATCAAAATAGTGATGGGTTGCTAGCCGCATCGTCTATAACATGATTCCTGAAACTTTCGCCCATTCCCTCGATGGGCTTTTGCAACATGGAAGAATTTATATTTTAATTTTTTTTAAATCACTTACTTTTGGATAGCACATAACTTACTTTATACCGTTGTAAAAGAAACAAATGACAATAAAAAATTCTTCTTTAAAAATATGTTAGTCACCAGCTCTATATTTATGTACATGTGTCTCAACTAGTCTAAGGCTTGGCATTCGCACTGAATGTCTCACGTAAAAGATAAAATCACATGAATGGGAGCTATCGTCAAATCCCGAAGCTTATGTCGCATTACTAATATTAAGATAATGTTGAACGAATCTGTATACTATTGCAATAAATAGCGCCACCGTAACATTTATATAATCGTTATTAAGCTACATTATTATCTATATTCGTAAATTCGTATTGTAAAGTTTGTTGAACTGTGGTATTAAATTAGCAGTTTTTTCGACTAACAATTACATACATAAATCACGTCTTTGTCTCTTACGAGTAAGACAAAGCCTAAGGTAACAAGGCCTAAAGACCCAGTGCGAAAAAGACGTTGACAGTGCGTTTACGCAACAACATGTAACGGTGAGAGAACGTGACGCATGCGACACGTCACTGCGTATACGCAGCGGTGTAATCTCTCCTTTAAAGCTAATAATTAGTATGTACATTTTTCGATGAAACAAAACCATTCATTGTTATCTATACTAATCTATACTAATATTATAAAGAGGAAAAATTTGTTTGTTTGTTTGCATTGAATAGGCTCCGAAACTACTGGACCGATTTTAAAAATTCTTTTGCCGTTAGTAAACTACATTATCACTGAGTGACATAGGCTACTTTTTACCGCAGGAAAATACCTATTCCTACGGGAAAATTAATTTATCGCGGGCGAAGCTGCGGACGGAAGGCTAGTGTTAAGATAAGAATGAACACTAAATACTAGATCACTTTTTTACCATGTCTAAAGCAAAATAAATTATTTCATTTCATATTTCATTTCATTTCATTTCATTTCAGGGTATTTCACCAACGTGACAATTGTCGGTGACAATTCCGTTTACATTACAAAGTCGACAAGAATCCACGCCGGTTGGCTTCATATTGAATACGCATTGCAATGCGAATTATCAATTGTCACCGATAATTGTCGAGTTGGTGAAATAGGCGCCAGCTCCATTTACCCTCTAACTAAACAAACCTCGTCGCTTCAGTGATACGCTTGAGTGCCAACCAATGACCATAGTTTTACTTTCGGATTTTTCTGAGTTCTAATTTTCAGTGTTGTGTAGAAATTTAATTTCTAACGGAAAAACCGTAAAAGTAAACATAAAATCAAGAAGTAAAAATTCTTGATTCATCTGATAGAACCTATCATTTGAAAAACAGCTCTCTCGTCCCTGGTAAGCAGTAGACGTTCGACGGGAGTTTGTGATTGTGTCGTATTAGACACATAAGTCAAATAGATGACGCTTAGCGATAAAATACGCATAGTAACAAAGTCACGTGACAGCTAGTAACAAATATAAAAATTCGAAGGCTTACCCACCTGCCATGGGTGGTGTAGAGATAGTAAAAATAACGAATTATATGTATAGCCGTAGGCTGGAAGGAGTCGTCTGACACATGGCATCTAGCGCCACGTAAGACCGCCTACCGCCAGCCACCTTTGAAAGAGGTTGCTTCCAGACAATATATTATACAATAAATTAATGTTATACTCCCTGGTATGAACTATTCCAAATAATCAATCAATCAAATACATTTGAACGATTTGAATTGTAGTCCGGTAATCCTCGCGTTGTCTTCTAGAGCATTGTACTAAATCCACTGTGAAATATCGACTAATTCATATCTTTTGTCTCGTTGTATCAACATCAACACTCATTTTGTTCAGCAGGAATAAGCATAACAAATTGTGGTCCATTAATTGTCCAAGAAATATTGTGCCACTGTTTTGTCTAGCACTAAATTACGCTTTTTGATGATGCTTGTTATTTCTTGTTCAATTGGAATGTGTTCTTCAACTTAGAATACAAAGTGGGTTAGTATTTGGATAATGGGGCCGTATTTAACACATTTTATAGAATTGTCCGACGCTTGAGAGGCGAAATGGGATAAGCGACATTTTTTGTGATATTGAGATATATATCATTGAAATCAGCATTTGTCTGCGTCGAGGTTTTGGCTCTCCTGTAAAATTACTATTTTGTCGCTTATGCCATTTTGCCTTTCAAGCGTCGATGTGCAGTCTAAACATTTTGAACTGAGCTCATCCAATCACCTGTTTTCACGATGGCACTGTATCCATACAATGCCATTATCTGCCTTGTACTCGCGCTATATAGTTGGTCACAAAAAATGGTTAGAAGAACATTGCGTGAATGTTAAATTCCTAGTAGATTCATTACTTGTATATTTCATAACTAGCTTCTGCCCGCGACTTCGTCTGCGTAGAATTATACATAAAAACCTTGCTCTTGAATCACTCTATCTATTAAAAAAACCGCATATACATCCGTTGTGTAGTTTTGAAGTTATAAGCATACATAGGGACATAGGGACATAGGGACATAGAGACAGAGAAAGCGACTTTGTTTTATACTATGTAGTGATAACCACCTTAGCGACAAGGACGTACAGGGGTCTACAACATAGGTTTTATTATTCAGACTACGGGTTTTATCTACCTCTGATACCACCTCTTTTCAAGTCCTATAGATGATTTATTTTGTAAATAAATACAAAAGTATTAACATAAATAAGAAGTGACAAAAATGACACTTACTAAAATTTTGACCTTTAGGTAGAATCACACAGGCAGCATTCCCACGCTGTAAGTGCTGTAAGTATTGCATTTGCAAGTCTTTGCGCGAGAAAGCTGCTTGCGCGAGGGTCGTCCGTTGCTTCCTTAGTTCTTCATAAAACAGTTCAGTAGGTAAGCGTTTTTAAAAAAAAACTCTACATGATCATTTTCTCCAGAATTTAACTATTTTGGGTTTTTTTTTACTCAGAATCGTTTACCCTATCGATCCTCGTACAAGAAAAAATGTGTCCCAAAATCTTCATTACAGTTCGTCACTTTTTTGAATATAGGTATGTATGGAACGTGACTAAGAGGAAAAAATCCATAGTAAAATTTTGGACACATTTTTTCTTGTATGAGAATCGATAGGGTAAACGATTCTGAGTATGAACAACCCAAAATAGTTAAATTCTGGAAAAAATGTTCATATGAACTTTTTTTTTGGAAAACGCTCAGGTAGGTTTTAATTGTATGTAACACGCGACGGGTCGAATTTTCAAATTATTGTATTAAATAGTTGTTGTTAAATATTTGATTGATTTATATCGCTAAGAACAGTCTACCTATACCTACGTATAAAGAAGAATATGACTCCTATGATCCTTTTCTGTTGTATGGCCTTCTTATTTTTCATTGCTTCTCACATTTATTTTATCTTAAGTATTATGTTATGTGTATATGTATGTATTATTTTATTTTATTTATTTAGCTATGTACTATATTTATGTTGGTATTGTTGTTTTTATTATCCCTGCGTTTATCCTGTCTATTTGTTTCCGCCACCTACTTAAACTGTCTCCAACTTATTTAGCTTTTTGGTTGTCTGGAAGAGATCGCTATTAAGCGATAAGACCGCCTATTGTCTACTTTGTTCTTTGTTTCTGTATTGTTTTGTACTGATTTGTGGTGTTCAATAAAGAGTATTTGTATTGTATTGTATTGTATGACTGCAACAAGAGTATGACTGATTCACTATAGTTGTCTTAGTTTTCTTGTTCAGTTATGTACCGTGTACCACTTAACGTTTCGTTTACCAAATTCCGTCTCGACAGATGCCCAACTTCCTTATCAAACCCAGAGTTAAACAAATCCAGTGTTAAGCTGCGCGAGTGGACCACCGCCTGCGTCTGCGCATCGTCTCTGATAACGGTAGAGTGCTTGCTTCCGCTACCTGGTCAGGAGGTGGTCAGGAAGTGACGTCATAATGAACTTTGTTTTATAAGTTGCTTTACTATGTACACACCAACAAGGGCTATTCTATTTTTGAATGGTCTGCGTTATAATCTAGCTGGCTACTTAATCTAAATGATTGTATTTTTCTACAGTTACAAAATTAAACTTCCCGCCTTAAATTGTTTTTCAAGAACTGTTTTTTTTTGCGTTTTAGATTGGAATTCGGGTTGGTCCGATATGCCAATACGCTCCTTCACGCTTCGGTTACTAAAACATGAACTATTTATTCATTAGTCTCGATGACGTGACATTTCTCTAGCTTGTGTCAATGCCCTTACGACATTATGAGCTACATGAATATGGTATTACTAACTGTTGCCTGTCTATCATATCCGGGATAAAAACTGTCCTGTCTTTCCCCGGAACTGAAACTAACTTTATACCGAATCCCAACTTAATAGGTTCAGAGGTTACAGGCTGACAGATAGAGTAACTTTCGCATTTCTATTATTAGTAATAATTTTCCATTGGATTACTCGTAAACATAACATTGACTAATTGTAATAAAGTTTCACACGTCATACGTCTGTCATTTTAATACTATAGTTTATTGACGCTTCGCGAGTACTTTATCAGTTTCCGAGGTCAGCCCAAAGAAAACCATTATTCACTACATCTGGGCCTCTATTCGGCGCTGACACGCCCAAGCTATGACCAACCATTTGCAGTGCCTAACGTTTAATTTGCTATTCGGGGTCGCCCAAATGTCAGTTTGCCGAACACAATCCGAAGAGAACGCGATGCGTTTTTAGTAAGCTATTCGGGGCGCCTCGTCATTTTTGTTGGGGATTTTCAACAGCTGTCAAAGTGTGTCAGAAAAAAGAGGAGTTCTGACCGCATATCCTATCAAATCTATAACGAGTTATCTAATAATTATCTATTCAGTGCGATCACATCAAATTGATCAAAATTTAAGCCATAATTAAGAAAAACTAAAACCCCCGAATCCCCAAGTAATCCGAGCCTTTGCAACATAATCGCAGATCGCACAACGCATGGTCAGGCTAGCTGTCAATTTTGGAATTCAATGTGTCAAATCGCCCACTGATTGCCTCACTGATGGATGGAGCAAAGGTGGATGAAAAAGGTCCCAATATTACGTGCGGCTTACTCACGGCAAACATCATTTTTTTATTAATTCGATCGAAAGCTATCCCAAATTATTAAGCGTAAAAAAATATCGATTTTGAATCGAGGAAATATATCTGGAAAACTCAGATTGTTGTGTAATTCGGTAAACAAAAACGGTCTGTGCAAGGTGAGGTGAATCCGCGATCTCAGGGCAATTAATTTGTTTTCAATAATTATATCGAAACCTATCCCCAATTAAAAAGCATAAAAAAATAGCGATTTTGAATCGAGACCATGAATGTGGAAAATTAAAATTGCTACGTAATTTGTGAAATAAAAACATGATGAGGTCATTGAACACTATTCATGAGGTGTTAAGATCGGTCACCATTTTTAAGTTTTTTTATCAGTTCGTCCCTCAAAGCAAAGGAAAAAACACGTCTCCTATTTGGTCTCGAAACGTCCGTCTAGGCCTTCCCCTCCCAACTTTACCATTCACACTCCGAACATATGTAGGTACATAGATCATATTGTTTTGATAGGATTTATTAAAGTACATACAAAAAAATACTGCATTCCGATTTAATAAAGGATATATGTTAATTTTCCAAAAGTTTAGCTTATAATTAATAAAATTCTCATCAACTCAACATATTGAAGGTCTGATTTATAGAATTAATAGTCATCATTTCCATAAAGGATAATAAATCAAATAGTTATTGAAAGGAGAGTTCATTAGAGTAGAAACTGTGTCGGTATTATAGATCTTTAATTAGCACCATTTTTAGTGCATAGTTTTTCAGCAACATGATTCTTCATGAAGGATTATTTTGTTAGCTGGTGGCGTAAGGGTGGGAATAGGGGAAGGATGGAGTCCCACGCAGGGCCATTGTGGCCCCAGTACCGTCTGTAATACTGATACATTTCTAAGTAAGAATAGCCCAGTTAGGTGGCAAATTCATTAGCTATTTTTAGTGTTTTCAAATGTTAGTTTAATGTAATAGGAGGTAACAGGAAATAACTCTCAAAGAACTTTTATTAGCTATAGTAATGATTGATAATTCGCATACTTAATGTATAATGGAGAGCATGCCAAAATATTAATTTTATTTTGAAACAAGATAGTTGCATAAAGGCCGCAGGCAGACAACATAGGGAAAGCGGTGACAGTACAGATCTTGAGAACTTCACGGGTATATACAACTTTAAACTTCAAAACGTGTGATAGTAAACAGGCAAAATGGTTAATCAGATGATTCGAGTTTTAGAAAGTCAAACTATGCATTCAAGCGCAAATAAGTAAAGTATTTTCATGAATATCAAAACAAGAGATAAAGGGCAAACTATATCAAAAATCGGTTTAGCTTTTTGGAATGGCATTCTCTAAGCATGAACAAGCAGACATAGAAAATGTTAATAAAAGTCTGTCAGCAGTCATTTTGTCTTGGCAAGATGTTTTAATTCAAATATTTAAAAAAAAACTAGAAAAGAAAGGCATTTAAGTGTAACATAATTGTTTGATATCATTAATTTATCATAATAAAGTTATAAAGAATAATAACACAGACAAGATAAGTAGACAGATTCAGTAGGTTAAGTATAATAAGTTTAATGTAATAGGAGGTAACAGGAAATAACTCACAAATAAGTTTTATTAGTTATAGTAATGATTGTTAATTACATTAGTTCGCATACTAGCATGCCAAAATATTAATTTTATTTTGAAATAAGATAGTTGCATAAAGGCCGCAGGCAGACAACATTGGGAAAGCGGTGACAGTACAGATCTTGAGAACTTCATGTGTATATGGTCGTAACTTTTCGCCACTCCGTCTGTGCATTTAGCATCCAGGCATGTTTCAATGATTGAATTTAAAACCCGACAATACTGTTCGAACTTCCAGACAGTTGGAGTATCTGTAAACAAAATAAATGTTCATTTTGTTTATATACAACAGACAGACGATGTACAGAAAACAAATTCAGGTTATAGTGAGATTATTACATGAAGGAAATTACAGCCTAGATAATTGTTCATGAAAATTCTTAGAGTGAATAGGCTAGCAACACATTGGTTTTACAAATTTATACAGAGGAAAGTATTGTTTGTTTGTTTACATTGAATAGACTCCGAAACTGGACCTGGTATTGATCCAGTACTGGACCAATTTGAATAATTCTTTCACCATTAGAATCCTACATTATCCCTGTTAAAACATAGGCTATATTTGATTCCACACAGACAAAGTCGTAGGCAGAAGCTAGTTATACATATTTAACTACCCTTGAAGTCTGACAAGATAATCAATGAAATAGTAACAAACAACAATGAATAGAAATGATTTAAGTGATTATATATATATTGCAAGTGGGATGTATTGAAATACTAGTGTTAACATGCAACATTGTCAGCATACAAATTGGTTGTCATTCTTATATATGAGTATGCAAGTTCCTGGCATAAAAGTTTAGTCTATTTTAATTTAAACCTGCATGGTATTATAAGTGCTAAATTTCAACTTGGACAGAGTCATAAATATAATGAACAATCAGCGACTAGTAGTTCTTTAACTTATGTACATACCATCACACCTAAATTTCCGTAGGGGTAAACAGAAACTACTTTTGTACATGTCTGACATACTTTACCATGTTACAGAAAATATATTATATGACTATCAATAATAAAAATAAATTATTGGTTAAGGTAACTTACTTTAGGAGTTCAGTAGATTGGTCTACAGGTTTCATTTAAGTTCGGCTGTCAACCTAAGATCCGTAGTATTTTAACATAATGTGACACGGTTCAAGATGTGTGAAGGACAGTTGCATCCTTGTTATTCATGTAATAATTCACAACATTTCAATTTTTTTACCTTGTGTTTTCTTATGCTCAATAAATAGTACTTTGAAAACTAGGAGACCCATATTTTTTCTTTTCGCGAAATTTGTATTCTAAGTTAGTCAAAAATAATATTGAAATCTCGAAAATTTCAAAAACGCTTGTAAGGTTGAATCTACACATTACCTTTGCCTGGGTCATAAAAAAATAAGATAAGATTGATGTCTACATTGTCTACTGGTTGTCACAACGGGTTGTCATTTTGAATTTTTGATTGACGTTTGGTGATTTGATATTGGTTTTTTCAACACACTTGCTCGTAAATTGAGTCTTATTGCACTGCATTTAAGCTCATAATTGAGCTTATTACGCACAAGTGCTGTAATATATTACCGCACGAGTGCGGTAATGTATATATTTTTTAATCTCAGCAAAAAGTTCAGTTATCTATAGGAACAAGGAATATTTTCGTGAATATTAAACTATTTTAGGGAAAAGATGATAAATAAACATTTAATTTCGACAAATTATTAATTTTTATCTAAAACTGAACATAATTTGCAATCTCAGGCATTGATTAATTATTTTTTATTATAATTTGAATATTAGGCTGTTTAGCAGTCTGTGTCAGTGTCTTCGTCACGCGCGTGCTAAGTGCACAGCGCGCATGCGGAGAGTGCTGCGCGCGGATTGGCGCGGAGAAATAATATCTGCCGCCATTTTTCACTGATATTGTTGATTCAGACTTTGTTATTTTATTACTTTAAAAATTACGAGTTCGTAGTCGGTCGTAGTAGTGTCCGTCGCTGGAAATACTAAAATATGTTCGGACAATGTTCGGACAGTTATATCAGTAAGAAATCCAAGGTGTTAATTACCAAATGATAAAGTAAAGTTCTAAAGCAGCTCCAGGTAAGCAATGTCTGGTAACAAAGGTAAACTAAAGTTCTAAAAGTCCTTTTATTAACTAAATTTTATATATTTTTCCTCGCAAATGTGTTGAAAAACGTCGTATGCGACGCGTGTGCTTTGGTAATTACACATCTCGGCTCTCTTACCCGCGCTCGCTATCGCTCGCGCGTACAATACGCCTCGTGTGTAATTACCAACATAGCACACTTGTATCATAATGTACTATTATTGGATTTTAATTATTCGCATTTTCTGGACTGAATTGGAAATAATTGACAACAAAATAAGCCACATAATAAAACAAATTGAATGTTTGCATCCACCCTGACTTGCAGCACAGTCTTCACATTTCACATCCAATATAGTTTCTTCTGCCTCGTTAATGCTTGCGACAACAGAGTGCATTTTAGTACGAACTCGGTGCTCAGGAGTTACTCTGCCCTTGATAAAACACACAGCATTCTCTCGTTTACTTCCACATAGCCTACAGAAGTTTCAACGTAAGCATCCCCTGATGACAACAAAACCTTAGCTCCCCGGATTTCGGCAACGTTAAACGAGTCGTTTTCACGCATGTATTGCAACAACATCATATAATCCACCTTGGGAAGGTTTCGGCTGTCTGCCATGGCATAACCGTCCGAAACTTTCATCAAATCAATTTAATAAATATAACAATGCTTTTTCAAAACAAAACGAACAAACAACATCGATCGGCAAACAACACTGATAGTGATATTTGACATTGACACCTTTTTGACATTGACATTTTTATTCATAAATAATTAGGAAGGCAAAGGTATACTACGACGATGCCTTACTTCGGATTTTTTGAAGATTTTTGTGAATATTACGTTAAATAAGTAATAAAAAAAATCAAAAAAATATGGAATGGAATACTTAAACACAAAGCTCGAAATGGTTGTCGTTACTTTAGTAATTATTTAAAATTGAAATGTTGTGAATTCACTTTGGCACATTTAGTACCTTGATTGCAATCTGGAAATAGAAACGTACAATTATTGATTAATAAGTCACAGGGACACCAGTAGTTAAATTTAGTCCTTTTCGAAACGAAATTAAGTTCCTTACCAAAAAGTATGTTTAGAAAATAAATAATAAAATACGATGAATAACCGGTACTAACCTGTAATACAACAAAGGATAGTTGTTGATTTAGTTCATGATGCCGACAATGATTCATAAAACATTTTGATTGAATATGAGATATATAATAGCTTATTAATGTATACATTCTCATATTGGCTTTGTTCGAACGAAATATTTATCAATCAATAACGTACCTATACCATAATGCACGGAATGTCATAGACAGAAGATGACAGACAGATACGCTAGGATTAGAAACTTTTTTTAAATTATGACAGCTAGTCAGTTAGAAAAGCAAAGGGGTTTGTGCCCATACAGTAAAGTCGTAGGATAATTAAATGAATTTTATAATCATCAAAGGCGGTAGAAACATTTTATGACATGTTTTAGCGTTGTCTTAAATAAAATAGCGTTGACAAGTAGAGTGATCGTGCGTGACAGTTCAAACGGTTGATTGGCTAAGTAAAGTTTTTGGAAGAGGTGCAAATTATATTTTTTTTCGACAGTCGACGTCTTAATAATCGAGGAACTGCAACTCTTTTATTTTTATTTCCTATCATTAATTAGAAATAATTTTTTAAATGCTCGATATGACATTTGTGAGATTTAACGGCCGATAAGCTCTGTTGCCTAGAACTAGCTTGTAATAAAAAAAAACTACGTCAACTGTCACGTTTGACATTGTCAAAAAATAATACCGCGGTTCTGTTTATTTGCATTTGCGTGTAATCAGTGTTAGCAGTGTGTTTTTAATAATATTTCAACGACCTCAGCACAACCTCCTGCCTTTCGATATTGCCGCACTTCTCTTCGACCTTTGCACGATATTTGGAATACGATTTCAGCTACTATCGACGACTTAGGCACTTCTTCTTGGACAACGTTTTTCTGCTTTACGGCGACCCCCGCCTTGACTGTTGGACTGATTTTTTTAATACTGAGGCTTCGCTATTGATCACAAAATGAGCGAATTTGTACGAGCGGATTCAAGAAACTTGCCACACATGGATATGTTCATGATATTGGAATATTTCTACACAAACGATAAGCACAATGTTGCTGAAATAAGAGGTGTGAAGACACTCATGTACGTACTGACGAATTTCACAAACATTCTGATGCATATAATAATCATGATTACAAATATTTAACACATACATACATAGTGTATTGTTGTACATCAAATTAAATCAAAATCATTTAAATTTGGTTACAAATAAGCCTGTGCCCAGCAGTGGGACATAAATAGGCAGATGATGATGATGAAAGATCTTGTGTTATAATGTTTTCCATTGCATTTTAGGTCATCAAGAGGTGGTTATGTTGATAACGCAGTAGGTTATGTGGAAATTAAAAGAGGGAACACTGAATGCTTTGTCAGGGCCAAAGTTGTTCCGGAGCACAAAATAAGGATGAAATATTATCTTGTGATTATTCATTTAGAAGAGGCGAATAGTAATATAATTGATGCAACATGTGATGTTTGTCCTGCATCAGCTGGTAAATACTTACACTGTAGAGTAAATATTTATGGTTATTGAAGATTATATTTTCATTGATTTGTTTTACTTTCAGGTGGATGTAAACACACATTGGTGGTGTTATATTGGTTACAAAAAAAATCTACAGAACCATAGCTAGTGAGGGAACACAGCCAATATCCTCCAAGGATATTTTTCCACCCAAGAAAAGAGGAATAGAACTAGGACCAAGAGATCCGGAGAAACTCAATGCATTTTATGAAGAATGTAAAAAAAGAAAAATTGGGGACTTTGATTTTGTCATTTTTACCGGATCATGATAATGGTTTAACAAAATGGTGTACATTTGACATGATACTTGATTTTACAACTAAAACTAATAATCACAGTTTTGAAAATTTTAAAAGCAATGTGTCTGTGACCCAATTTGTGATGGTGATTTTTTTCATAATCTATCACATCAGGTATCGTTGGATAGGTCTTTCAGAAATATTTTTGTTAACAAGTGTATATTTATAAAAATAAGGACTAATTTGTACATTTTAAAATAAAACAAACAAAAATTATTGTATTTTTATTATGTCACCTTGCAAATTGACTAAAGCACATTATAACTGCTTCGTCCACATATCAACCAAAAATATGTTTTAGGAAGACCAAGATACATTTTGAAGTTTCCTTAATAATTCTTAAGATATGTGTACATCCTGACATATTATTCCCTTCCTTTTGTCTCCTTTGTTGAGCTTGACGATGAGGGGCTCTGGGTTCATATCACGTCGGTGTTGATGAACGACTTGCAGTTGAAGATGACAGCTTGCTTGGCATGATTTTTTCAGTAATATTAGCTGAACAGGCTACACATTTTACTGATGGTTTCACCAAAATCATATATTCAAACAAAGCCATTGTTTGAATATATGATTTGGGTCCGAGTCGAAAAATCACACTGGAAAAAAAGAATCAAATTAATTTTACAAACCAGTCCTTTATAATAACTACTAGCTATTATATTGTTTTACACTAACAATTTTGTCAAAATTTTTACTATTTTGGGTTTTTGGTTCCTACCATAGAAAAATTGTTATCACTCAATCTGTCACTTAATTTTTCTTTTTATACAGGTACATAATTTTACCTCTGAATCTGGCACGGTCCCAGGGTAGGGGTATGTTGCAGTAACTGCTTTGAGCCAGATCTTTTGTGTTAGGCTGCTTTCATCATTCAACATTTCCTAAAAATAAGCACATAACGAAGTACATATCAGCGTCCAATTTACACTTAATTTTTTGCCTTAAGAAGACAGGAGAGGATTCACCAAAGAAAACAATAGGCGTAGCAATGAACTAAGGTGAATAAATTGTTCACATCTTTTTGTAGTTAACTGTACAATAATGGCAAGGGATAAATATCCTGTGTTTACATTCATAATAACACATTGAACATTTAAATAACCTTGTTAATTAATATAATGAAGAAAAATTACAAATTATAAAATAAGATACCTAGCCGACACTTACAATCTCATGGTATGCTTTGGTTAATATCAAGTTTGCAGTATTTTTTAGGTGTAATTAGCCAGATTTACTTTGGTAGCAATCTTCCTCAATCTGTAAATATAATAAAAGCATTTTACTAGATTCAATAATCTTAATTTCTTACAACATTAACTGCAATATACTCACATTGATATGTTCCTCACAGACATATGACTATATGAGTTCCGTTTCGGACAGTTCATTTCTAGAGCTTGGCACCAAGTCGCTTGTAAAGCCTTAGTTAAGCACAAATATTTGGAAAATCCCGTCTATACTTCTTATATGACGGTACAAAGCATTGGAGTACATCCCTGTAATACTTAATTTCCTCTGCAGTGCTTTGGGGATCGTCCAAATCCATTACACTCGTGTGGAAGTCCAAAAGTCCAAGAAGCAGTGCCTAAGTCGTGGAAAGTAGCTGAAATCGTAGTCCAAAATATCGTGCAAAGGTCGAAGAGAAGTGCGGCAATATCGAAAGGCCGGAGGTTGTGCTGAGGTCGTTGAAATATTATTAAAAACACACTGCTAACACTGATTACACGCAAACGCAAATAAACAGAACCGCGGTATTATTTTTGGACAATGTCAAACAGTTGACGTAGTTTTTTTTTTATTACAAGCTAGTTCTAGCCAACAGAGCTTATCGGCCGTTAAATCTCACAAATGTCATATCGAGCATTTAAAAAAATATTTCTAATTAATGATAGGGAATAAAAATAAAAGAGCTGCAGTTCCTCGATTATTAAGACGTCGACTGTCGAAAAAAAATATAATTTGCACCTCGTCCAAAAACTTTACTTAGCCAATTTTAGGGGCATTACATTTTATTCGGCTGGCAATTTCAGCGCAACGTTTGCCAAACAGAGGCTTTGTGTTTTCGACGCATGAATGCCAATCCTATGCCGTACCTATGACGAAGTGCGCCGTTACAGCGCCGAATAGAGGCCCTGTATTACTCCTAGCATTATCTCTGAAAGTCACTTTACCTCGACTGGTGAGACTGAGGTCTAACGCAATGTCACAAAACAAACCCTAGGGTTCACCAGCACTTAGAAATCTAACTACGAGTAATTAACACAAAAGTTGCAAGTACCTAATATATAGACCGATCGCTTAAACGAGCCCTCGCCCGCGCGGCACAGGGGCGCGGGGTAGGCGACAAAGGGGGCCGAGAGAGGTGCGGGCGGCAGGCGCACTACCCGCCCGCACCGCTCTCGGTCCCCTTTGTCGTCCTACCCTGCGCCCCTGCACCCGCAGGGCGAGAACGCGGTCAGTCTATAGCCATGCCAATACAGTTCATGAGCTCTTTGAATTCGCGTTTGAAGCATGAACCCCATAAGAGTGTATGAGACAGCAACACAAACCCGAATTGTATTCTAATAGCGCCTCCAAACTCACGCCGAGAACCCCCGAGAACAACCGAGAAGCGTGAATGTGATCGCTTTCTCGCCGTCTCGTTCTTGCGCTCGCCTGTTCTCCGATCGGTGTCGGTATTTTTGCCAGCTTCAAAGGGTTTCTCGGGGTTTCTATGAGAAGGTCGCATGAGTATAGATGCCTTCTCGGTTCTCGCGTAATTTCTCGGCAAGACTTCTCGCGTGAGTCTGTAGCCGCTATAAGAGCTCACGAACTGTGCTTACTAGTAAATGTACTATCAGGGTTATGCAACCCGTACTGGAGTACTGTATACGTGATAATATTGAATTACAGGTGTACCGGAGCATAATCATATCAGTTTCGGTGTTATCTCTAGTCTTATCTTGGGAAGAAATTAAATAAAACGTGCATACACGAACGGCTTAGTAGTGTAAGGAATGAACGCTCCAAAAATAGATCTAGTTGAAAAGTAGAGGTTAAATTTCGTCAGGATAAAATAGTTTTCTTCGATTCTATCAGATATAGATAGACATAGATTAGTTAAGCTCCTGCTAAATTACAAATGACAAACAAAGGCCCACACGTGATGGCTATAAGAATTTTTAACAAGATTCCTATGTGTATATCGCGGAAAGAAAAAGACACAAGATTTGTGTTACTTAAAACCTCATAGACAAGTTCCTTACGGGAGTTTACGGAGTAAAGAAAATATTTAAATACATATATGTTGTTATATAAATAATAAAAATAGAATACCAAACAGTGATAATTAATTGAGGATAAGACTTATGACGTGTTCTGTTTGTTAGATAGATTATATATTGTTACTTATTATTAGATTTAGTTTTATGTTTTGTTGCGCCCTAGTAGGGTCCATGTTTGTAGTGGCTAGGAAATAAGAACATCTTGTAAACACCATGGTTGTAATAAATAATTGATTGATTAATATTTGTGGGAACAATGTTACTACTCGTGATTTTGAGATTGTTAACGAAGCCACAAAAAATAGTAAAATAAATATCCTTAGTGCTCATGTGTTGTTATGATACATACATTCATACTCAAATCACGTCTTTATCCCTTACGGGGTAGACATAGCCTAAGGTAACAAGACATACAGGCCACGTTTAGCAAGATTGTGAGCGTGTAGATGGAAAATGGAGTGAAAATAGTGATGGGTTGCTAGCAGCATCGTCTGTAACATGATTCCTATGATTTTCGCCCATTCCCTCGATGGGCTTTTACCATCTGCGCGGGAAGACACGCAAGTGGTACATTATATGTTTCCTCTTTGCTCCCAGACCAGCATTGCTATAAAGGATGTAAATTTTTTGTGAACACGGGTAATTAGGTCACGCGAAATAACCAAATAATATAGATAGGTAGAGGTACAGTCAGCGCCAAATAGTTCGTGACACCCAAAGTGGCCAAAAAGTAAGCAACACGACCTTATTTCAACTGTAGCAATGACGTGTTGCAAACTTGGCTACTTGTCACGAACTATTTCACGCTGACTGTACCTAGTGCAATTTTTTTTTAATTTCCGTAACATATCGTTGAATCCTATGCGGTTTTCAACTTTAACGGCTTTTGAATAAGGTTTTCATTTAAAAAAAATGCATCGTACACCTTTACGACTTCAATAACTGCCACTTAAGTTGAAAACCGGACACAATTCAACGAAATGTCATGGAAAAACTTTATGTACTGCCTTTACAGCCCGTGAGGTCTTAGAATACCATTCGGTCTATCTTGCTGTTTCACTCACGCTTATGGGATTGATACTTGAAACGGAAACTCTAAGAGCTCACGGATATAGTCCAACAGTTAACCAAAACGTTGAATATTCCTTTAGAAACGCATATGACAGTTATTAAAACGCTTGATTGATCAGTGTTGTAATATTTGCTAATAAACCGTTATCTAATCTAATTTAACAGGCAGGTCAGGTCGAGTATCATCCGGGACCCAATATCTTCGGCCAATCGCTTCCCTATTCATGAATTATCACTCAAATTAATGGCCTGTAAGTTATAAATGGCCGAGGGATTAGGGCCGATCCGTTTTATTCCTATTTTACCTACCGTGAACCTTTCATTGAAAACCTACACAAATTCACGGGAGCATCCGCTAATTTTCCCCTCATCTATCTCCGTTTAGCCCGTGGAGTTTGAATAGTGCTGTTTCACTCCAACGGACCCTTTTCTCGCGCTCGATTCATCATCGTTTCGCGGTTTGCTGCCTTCCCATTCACGTTCGCTTCCCGCAGGAGGCTCGGCGAAACTCCGTATTGCTCTACCCACCGACCTGATTAGATTTATTGCTGTAATAATGTATACATAGACTTATAAAGAGTATCTGCCTATCAGCTTTGAATTTTAGTGTCTAGATGGAATTTGGGACGCGATGTGTTTACAGTACAACACATTTCTGTATCGGTAATGATAACGATGTCGCTGTGAACTTAGTGTTGTCGTTATGTGGACATTAATTATGGTTTAGTTTCGGGTTTCATGGGCAGGGGCCTCACCATGATGTCTTGCGATTCAATTCCGAACCAAAGTTGGATCGATCGCTCTCATTACCATAATACTTGGAAGTATCAAAAATGACAGCTAAAGAATCGCGGTAAGGCGGCCCCTGGTCAAGTAAGTTTGTATGTGTGATGGTGATATAATCGTAGTGTGAGAATAAAAAAATTAAATAGGTACAAAAGAAAAATGAGAACCTCCTCCTTTTTTTGTTTTCCACCTATTTTTGTTGTACTCCGCCACCAGTATACACTGCACTGCATCTATACTACTAAATTACTAATAAGTTATAGTTGTGTTTGACACCATCAATAGCTATCGCGAGGTATTCTTGGAACACAATTCATTAATCAGATAAGCGAAAAATTCAATTTCGCGTCTGTCGTACCGTAATCTCATTCAAACCCGTAACACGTGTTACGAAGATACTTCATATCGGCAAAAGTAAATAGCATTCAGTTGAAGTCCGTAGACATTCTCAATTAGTATTCCAAATAGCCCCGACATCGTACACGTATGTACATAAATGTAAAGAGTGGACCGCTCCCGAGGCACGAACGGGGCATAACTTTTGCGCGGGCGCGAGCTCTCAACCAAACTGAGACTTAAACCGTCAGCAGTAGGTCCCATACTACTCCGCCACACAGCCGAGACTTGGCCCCAGACGCGGTTTCTATTTCACCCAAGCAATAACAGTCTTACCGCACTCGTAGGTAGGTTCAAAATGATGAAGTCGCAACCATCGGGCGTGGAGTGCGGGACTTTGAGGCTTATGGTAATTGTAATAAAGCGGAGTGCAGCAGTTATGGGACGTGAGAGGTTCTAGACCAAATCCCGAGTAAGCTGTAACTTCCTTTTGGATTTTCGGAAGCCATTTATCAGTCTGATGTGGGCGTCTGGAAATTTTTCATGTTTCGTTATTGTAGCGGTGCGACATGACACGTACGAGGAATGCTGCTGTTTATTGGCCACGTTCGGTCTCAAGGTCGCCGCTATCTATTGCGAGTTTGCGGATCTCGGAACGTTTATGGTCTTCGAGCGAGCGGCGTGTTGATGTTTTGTAGTCCACTAGTTCTGACATGGTTTTGATAACAGTTCCGTTTTGTGGTTATCGCAATCTTAGATCTGGTTGACTTACCATTTTTGGAACGACTAGATTTATTGTATTGATATTCGTATACACCTACCTAAGTAAACCTACTCACCAATATACGAAATCATCAACGTATGTACAAAGTGTTTCTGTTCCTTTAAATCGATAGTACATTTTCAGGCGTTTTTAAGAACTTTCCCGTCAGCTGCAAATTCATTTCACAACAACCCCATTCAGAAACCCATAAGCATAAAAACAAACTAACTAAATGGCAACTAATACGTAAATAAATTAGTGCTTACAGGCCGCGGGAGACCGCGGGGCGGGCTAGTGGTCCCCAGACGCGAATCATGAGATAAATCAAGAGCAACCCTTCCGCCGCAAGCAAATTACCGACCACCTGAGACTTGTAAAAACGCGAAGTTGTTACTAGTGGGCTGAATTAGTGGGGTTAGAGCGGAGTTGTGTTCGAAGAATGTTTTGTTTTTCTGAGCAAGATAATGGTAACTGAGAGGCCATATTGTTAACACGTGGACGCTCGTAATCGCATCTACCATCTCTTTCTACCCTCATCCTATACCGTTTGACAGAAATAATTGGTAAATGCGATTACAATTTCGACAATATGACGAACAAAAACAATTTAAAACGTAGTTATTTGAAATTTGAACATATTTAATTACATATTCTTTCTATACAATTTATACTGTTATTTGTAAATTGTTAAACCCCCGTCGAAAAGACTGAAGAACCGTTTGAATCACTAAAAGTCATTGTTATTTGCCAAAACCCAAAACGCGAAGCCAAGAGGCTGCGTGTTGTTACTAACATTAAAAGTTTCAAATAAACTCAACCCTTACAAATTCGACCACAATTTTATCAAAATTGTCATAAGAAGATGTATTAGGGGTTGAAATAGCGAAAAGACCATCAGGCAATCACAACGGCCATATGGGCACAAATTACATTGCTGCGATGACAACTGGATGGGGACTCGCCTTGTTTATTGTAATAATCTGAACGAAATCTGTGGCGAAATAAAGGGATCATTTGAATTACGCGCCTTTGGTTCAAGAACTAGAAATTGTGAGCAAAAGGTAGGTACCATTAATGTGTCCGGTGAGAAAAGCTATCTACCTACTGTTACTTTCACTGTTAAATATTTTACAAAACCGCTAAGTACACAATTCATTCGTTCATCATAATGTAACATTCAGTCATTCAATCATTCAATCTTATAACTGTCATTCAAATCATCTCTCACTTGAATGCAGACCGTTGAACTGTCAACTCGCTTTTTATTAATATATTTCCTTACCTATTCCTATACTAAGGTTCTACAGTTCATTAGATCTCTCATCATCTGCCCTTTACACGTCTTCAATATTAAAACTTCTAGTTGGCGTCCTACACTGAAGAGTTCTGTACAATCTGTCGACACTGTAGGACCTACAGTTTCGACAGATTGTACAGAATCACTACAAAGTGAACATATGATCTCGCTCCCCGCATTAGGGTCCCGTAAACGATGCCATTCCGTTCGTTTTCTATTTGCATAAATATTAGTGGGAGCTATCACGTCATAAATATATTACTGTGGTACAGATTTTATGGTGATTACCGAATTATAGTCGACTTTGGGTGCTTGTTTAGGGGCGCTGTGTAATGGGTACGTTGATGTCATGGGGTTTAGTAACGATGGTAGAGTTCTATTTTTTATTTTTTTATCATACGGAATATTTAGCCAAGAAACCTGCGTCTTATACTTGAGAAAAAATTACATTAAATGAGCTATACATCGTAACTGTTCAATTTAAATGAATTACTTCAGCAGATGATATTGTTACTTCATCATAGGCATGTACGGTCGGTGCAGCTGCTCCCAGAATTCTATTTCTTCTTTATCTGGAAACTCTGATACGGTCAGATCGTTCCCAATTATTAAAAACTTCTGATGCTCCTGATCGAATGTTGGCCATTTTGCGCCCAGACTATTGTCAGGAGTTGGATTGCTAAAAAGAAAAAGTTTTGAGAAATGAAGTACATAATTACTTTTCAGTGTGATCTTGTAGAAGATTATGATAATTCTGAATTATAGACATTAATAAAATTTAATCAGATCAATAGAACGTACCCGAATTTGGCGAAGTCAGTCCACAACTTAGTTACAGTTTTGATGTTTTCGTAGCTCTTAGAATTCATGTTCACAGGAACGTCTTGATCATTGAACAAGTACACCAAGTCGTCGCAGTGACAAACACACTTCCCCTTCACATAAGGTCTAGCTTTGAAGTGGTCTGTGTATTTGTTTCTTTCTGTGTCGATATCAAATTGGTACAAAAACAATTTGTTATCTTTCGTCTGTACCAAGTTTTTTGCGTATTGCAAAACATTATACTGTACCAGCTGCATTGTAAGGTATTTGATGAGTGCGTCAACAGTTTTAGTTGACACTTTCTTGTTTTCGAAATAATATTCTTTGACTTTTTTGCCTATGGCAAGCTGATGTTTCAATGGACTTTGCAACACTAACTCTAACGGCACAAAACACTGTAAGAACTTGTTATAATTATCGAAAGTACCCTCTTCTTGCAAAAAGTTGAATTGTATGGCGCCTTCATGTGTTGTGTATCCAATCATGATTTCAACTCCCTCGTGGGTATCGTTACGTAATTTTTCGTAGACGTCACCGTAAAAGTACCTCTCATTGTCGCCGAACAGTTTCTCATCAGTGACATTTAACATAATATTTATTTTTATTCCACTGTTTTCCTCAACTGTTAGTGGTGTGACTATTCCTACTAATTTGTCAACTGGTTGAGATTTGAAAAACTCATAAAGTTCTTTATCATCCGTAATGTCCTTGCCAAGTGTACGTGCAATCGCTTCAGCTCTCAGACGCGGTTCAAAGCTTCGAGACCAGGTCAAATTATGTCCACTCTGAATAATTGCCCGTTTAAACAATCCTTTTGTCATAGGTGACACCAGGTGATAAGCAACAGACGCCCCACCGGCACTTTCTCCGAATATAGTGACGTTATTAGCATCGCCACCAAAATGTTCTATATTTTTCTGTACCCATCTTAGAGCAGCCACTTGGTCTTTCATGCCGGCGTTTCCTGGGACATCTTCTGTATCCAGGCATAGAAATCCGAGAACTTCTAGTCTGTAATTTATGGTTACCAGCACCACGTTCTGGTTGACGAGAAAGTCTGGGCCAAATGTCTGGCTGTTGCCGTTGCCGCTTAAGAAACCACCTCCGTGAATCCAGAACATAACGGGGAGGGGTTCCTTGGGTTTCATTGATGGTGTGTATACGTTTAAGTAAAGGCAATCTTCACTGCCGGTTTCCGTAGTGCCAAAAAATACATCGTGTTGGCAGCAAATTGGGCCGTGGGCGGCGGCGCTGCGGATCCCATCCCAAGGTTTGACCGGTTGAGGAGCCTTAAACGAAAATTATGGGAATGTTACTCTATTGGTAGCAAAATCGTGTCAAAAGAAACAACATATTTACACATACATACGTACATAAATCACGTCTTTATCCCTTACGGGGTAGACAGAGCCTAAGGCAACAAGACGCTACGCGACCGTTAATTACAGGCGCAGCCTACTTTGGTGTCCCTCAGACGTCCCTTTTTAAGCAACCGCATCGCCTAGTGGTTAGAGAACCTGACTATGAAGCTTGAGGCCCCGGGTTAGATCCCCAGTCGGAACAGATATTTGTATGAAAAATATGAATGTTTGTTATCGAGTCTTGGATGTTTAATATGTATTTAAGTATGTATTTATCTATATGAGTATATTTATCCGTTGTCTATTACCCATGTCACAAGCTTTGCTTAGTTTGGGACTAGGTCAATCGGTGTCAATTGTCCCAAGATATTTATTTAGATATTTTATTTTAAATAAATTATTATTAATAGATTTTAACAATATTCACAGGCAAGCTAGCATGAACACTTCTACGTATTTTATTTGTCTATTCAATCTAGTGTAGGTTTTTGACACAAAGAACCTCTCGAACCCGTTATAGTAAACATCTACATTAGTACTATGGACATTGGGAACGCACGGCAAGAAAGAAAGCATATTGTATTCGACACTTAAAAGCAAAGAAGTTTGTTTCTACAAAAAAAAATCACCAACACGACAATTGTCACAATGACAATTCACAGTGACAATTCTCTTTACATTACAAACTCGACGAGAATCTACGTCGCATGGCTTCGAATATTGGATACGCATTACATTAAGAATTGACAATGGTCACCGACTATTGTCGCGTTGGTGAAATAGGGGGCTGATCATACTAATACTAACCTTAAATCTCAAATTTCCGACCGGGGGTGCAGCATAAGGCACTCCCTTGAAGCTGTAGTACTTCCCTCCGACAACATTATCCAGGATTTCTCCCTCCAGAATACCATCACTAATTCTGACTTGCGCCATATCAACCGCTTTGTCTCAATCAGTCCCGACAAATGATTGCGTTGTTACATTGGTTGCAATCTTTTTAAGACTAAATGATAGTGTAATTTGAGTCGCTGGTTTTTTTAATTACGCTTTTATTGTTTCCATTATACGGCATAAATTTTAATGATCGTCACGCGTCCGATAGCTATCATTATACGTAAAGTTAGAACAGACAAATGACCTTGTGCGATAAACCGGTTTCGTGTGCAATGTAACGATTCTTTAAAAAACTCATAATAAGCAATGCAGAAAAAGATGAATAATAATTACAAGGTAAACAACAGGTGGCCTTTAGTTTCAGAGTTGTCTCTACCAGGGAACCTTCTGGATATTTATATTTAATTTTTTGTATTTGTAATTTTTAAACTCACTCGTCCGTCCCTAATGTATTATGCTCCATTTTTGTTTGTTATTACTTTCTAATGTATCTTTCTATGTATAGTTTATAGCAGTGGTTCTTAACCGGTGGTCCGCGGACCACTGGTGGTCCTTGGAAGCATCAGAAGTGGTCCGCGGGGCTTTTCTAATAAATAATTAGATAAGTGTCAACCAGTCGACACAACGCGTAAAGGTGCAATTCAGTCCATTACGGTCGATCGATCGATGGTTTATAGAATATGTGTAAATAAATGATTATTATTTAAGCCCAAACGGCACTACACCTACTGTGATCACTAAATGGTTGATTGACCAAATATTGACAGACTGACTGATGACCTATCGTCCGACCGAATGACCGACCGACCGATCTGGTAGGCCGACTGACATAGATATACTGACTCATTCACTCCCAGCGCAAACCTTTGGACCTGGAAAGTTAAAATTCGATATGAATCTTATCCTACTAATCCCACTAATATTATAAATCCGAGAGTTCGTGAGGATGTATGGATGTTTGTTACTCATTCACTCCAAATAGGCTGACAGAACTGATGAAAATTTGGCACACAGATAGATAGTCCGAAAGAAACAATTCTAAATACTTTTTATCCCAAAAAATTGTGTCATTTTTGCGGGATAGCGATAAACGAATCATCAACAACTAGTTAGCATTTAAAAAACCTGTTGCGATGTAATAATAACTGTATGCTTAGTGTAGGTTTTCGATTACAAAATATGTCTCGAATACGTCTGCGTTAAAATTTCAAATACTATGAGAACAGTTTGTTGCCGTTTCAATCCGCAAGTGGCGCTGCCAATTAGGTATTCCATAGTAATTGAGATGTTTACGTGAACGCGTTCGGGCCTTTTTTATATGCGAAAACTTACACTAGAGGCTATGAACCACGAATACCTACTTCTTTAAGACAATGTATTGTATATGTATTGCCGCAACGGATAAATTTTGCTAAAACCGTCACTTTAATCAGTGACATATTAAAATCACTCGGGGATTGAGGTGCATTATTTGGGGAATAATGTGAAGTCATAACATTATATAATTACGGGGCGGGGGCTTCATAAAGCGGCGTCATGCGCCATTGTTGCGCCGTCACATTTTACGTGTGTCATCATTTTATACGCTCCCGTGTAACCTTAGCCTAATGTTAGCGAGAGCGGTTCTTAAATATTCGCCGGCATTATGTTAATATTATATGTACATATAATATATGTATCTAGTCAAAGTTTTCAATAAAAAGTACCGTACGCTCTTACACCGGCATCATAAGGTCGTGGGACATGTTTTTGAGAAGTTAGTATCGATATTTATTTTTGCACTTGGTCGTACCTATTATGTCTTTGGTATAAGGTTTATTAAGCTAACACTGCTTAAAACATTAGAAAACAACAAACTCAATTAAAATATTGATTGATTAAAAAACAAAGTTTCAAATAACATTGTACAAAATGGAGAGCAACTCCGAGAACCTTGTCGTGTGCTCAAACGACACGGTTTCCTTATAGCAGAGGAAGAGAAGAGTTTGATCCGATGCACCCTAGGCAACATCGGAATTTGTAAATGACTGACTGAACTGAGACAATATTACTAAGTCCATCCGCCCTTGCCAACGGATTACAGAATCGGGCAGTACCTAGTTTTTGAAATGTATCAGATATTGAAACTTTTACAAATTGGCCACTTTAGCAAAAAAAAACATAATTTAAATTAAATTATGATTTATCGGGGTACTCACCCTGAAAGAATAACACACAGTGCAAGCTACTTCGTGTTAACTAACACCAAACTATATGTTGCCCATAATATCTACCCTGGGAGACGCTTGGATGGGGTGTGTAATGTTTGATATAAAAATATTTAATATAATTTCTATCGATATATCAACATTTGATATAATTTCAAAGGGTATAATCACTCATTGTGTATAATAAACGTTTGGTATAATTTTAAAATATATAAATTTATTTCGTATATTTATCGTTCGGTATAACGCTTATTTCTTATAACGATTATATGGTATAACGCTCATTTTATATACAAATCATAATATATAATAGCAGTTCGTTTTTGTTGGGGGACGCAGTTCAAACCTAACCTAACCTACTTTTTATAAAAATAACGTTATACCATAAGTTCATTATAGGAAATAAGCATTATACTTAAAGAATGTTATATTAAATGATATTATATCAAATGATCATTATAAGAAATGATAATTATGTCATATGTAAATATATTAAGTGTTGTTATATGATTTAATAATTATATCAAATGAGCGTTATTGCTACTAATATTATACCAAAAATTTTTATATACATCGTTACGCACCCGCTTGGATGACCTCTAATTCCAATATTGACTTATTTTTTGTCCAACCAACGTCAGCTACCCTAAATAATAAATTACAAATACAATGACAATATTTTGCGAACTGAAACCGATATTAGTGGCCCACTATTGTGTTTACGTTACAACTGTTCCATTATTTTGGTGTTTGCCCATCTCGGGCCATTATGTTGTTATTTGTTCTTGGGGTGACTACGTACAGACAGACAA
Organism: Pandemis corylana; assembly: GCA_949127965.1. Lineage (NCBI taxonomy): Eukaryota > Metazoa > Arthropoda > Insecta > Lepidoptera > Tortricidae > Pandemis > Pandemis corylana. Next base: position 10,830,961 of record OX421858.1, on the reverse strand, counting down.
TTTGTCATAAAATAAAGAGATTTATGGACGCGGGCACAATGCGCTCTTTAACAGCCGTTATCTGTTTTTATAGCGACGTATCAAATGAAATAAAAACGAACACCATGTTATAAGATACCGTAAAAATATGCAACGAGTTGAATCCGTAACAAACAGATTTGTATGTTTTAATTAAATCATTGTGTCTAAGTGAAAATGAAAATGAAAATGAAAATGAAAATTTATTTTTGCAAATTGGCCGCCAGGGGCTTTTTTACATGTCTTTTTGAAACTACCAGCACATTCGGAAAGACCATCATTGCCAAGAAGAATGCGCCGCAAGAAACTTGGCAGAAAGTCATTTTTTCAAAATAAAATACAGTAAGAATACTTAAGTTCTACTTAAATTAAATACATTTATAAAAGGGATGTATAAGGTCCCCGAGCCTTAAATTATATTAATCTATAAATAGTAGAGATGTATAAAGTCTCTACTACTCAAAAATAAAAAACAAAGAAAAGAAAAATAACAATAAGTTAAGTGGAGGTGTAAAACGCCTCTAACGTCAAATAAATTAATTGGAGATGTCTCCAATGTCGCAGGAAAAAAAAATATATAAAACAAAATTATGAAATATACATTTCATGTCGTAAGTAACCAATAAGCTTTTGGATTCCGAAGGCAAGCTTGCGTCTGCCGCCCCCAATGTTGGCTTCCACGCACTCATGTCCTGCTCTGAAAGCAGAGCGGTACCGAGGGCATGTTTCGCTTCCGTCCCCAGAGGCACACTATGGGAACGTTTTAGGAACTTCGACGTCGTTAGCCTGCAACTAAATAGTAAAAGAGAAAAAAAAAAAAAAAAAAATGAAAAATTAAACCGGAAATCCATAAGCTTAACAATATACCTACGCAATACCTAGTATGACATAGCAATATTTACGTCATTGTAAACAATAATAATTATGAAAAATAGAATAAATATTTAAATAAACAATTACAGTAGGTACAATATTTATATTGATAATACCTATCTTAATATTCATAATTAATAATAGCTATACAATTTTGAATCATAATAAAAATCTTAATTAATCAAGATCAGCTAACCTAAACAGCAGACGGTAGCAACAGGGCCAGAGACCGCCGTATCTAGAGACACTACACGCATACACACATACACACACACCCACATACACACGTATATACACACTACAGGATCACTCACAAAAAAAACACTGGATTCTTATGGTAATTTTTCCAAAGATGGCCATGTCATGTTCTCATCACACGAGTGAGTGGGTTACTCATTTAAATATTTGAAAATAGTACTTTATGTAACCGTTGCATAATGAGGGTCCTTAAAACACGAGCGTGGTTTTTTGAAACGAGCCTCGGCAAGTTTCAAAATAAGATCACACGAGTGTTTTAAGGCCTAATTATGTACAGTTGCATACATTACTTTATCTAGACACATATCATTATTGCTCAATAACTGGGCTTGGGCCTCATTTACGGCCGCGGCAGCGTGGCGGCGCTGCTGTCCGGGCGCCTGGGTGGTGCTGGGGCCGGCGAGTGCTAAATCTGTACTGTTATAACCATAACAGTACAGATTTTTGTACTGTAATATTATTACAGTACATACTTTATTATGGTATAATAATGCTGGTCATTTCCTACGGTTTCTGAACGCATTACAGAGCACTAATGATATGTGCGTAGATAAAGATCATTGTGTAGTCGATCATGAAACTTGTGCTAAATAAGTTACCTACCCACCTTACTTTACTGTACTGTTACTGGGTAGTAAACTAGTATTGACTTTCCTTAATGAAGACAAAGTTGCCACTGTTTTTTTATACAACAAGAAAGACAAACGAGCAAGTGCGTCACCTGGTGGTAAGTGAGCACACTAGAGGATTACAGATGTACTCGTATTGCCAGCCTAAAAGGGTAAAATAGAATACTGTATGAAATTTCTAAATGTCAGTGAAAATTAGAACACATAGAAAAATCCGAAAAGTAAAGCTATGGCCGGGAATCGAACCCGGATCCTCGTCATTCCGTGACGCGTGCTATACCCCTACACCACCCATAGCAGGTATAGGATTTTTCTATGTGTTCTAATTTTCACTGACATTTAGAAATTTAATTTCTAACGGTAAAACCGAAAAATTAAAACATAAAAATCATGAAATAAAAATTCTTGATTCATTTGATAGAATACTGTATGTTTGCTTATTGTTTTATTGCTAAAAATAGTAAATGCCACTACGGAAGTATCAAACTCCTATTTTGGCAACATAACCCTTTTGGTGTCTCGGTTCCTCACTGACCATTCGGCAACAGATGCGGCAGCGGCAGTGCAAGGGTTACACATCTGTCACACTATCAATCACGCACAGTAAACATTGTTTGTCTGCCAATACTCCCGATTTCACGCTGTGTTCCGTCATTACTTGACTTCGCTTCGAACAGGGAACTATCAATTTCAATTAATTGTTTGTGTTGTCACCTATTAGAGGTAGGTGTCGCTACGAGTCGGTAAATCATTCATCAAGTGCTGTCATTGACGACAGATTTTTGCTGTAAATTATTTAAGTAAATACAGTTAGTACGACATTTATTATTAAAATGCCATGCCTACAGACAACAAACTTACACAAACAGTTCCTGCTTCACTAAGTAGTGAACAAAAAATAACGATGAAGTCTGTAGCACCTATTAAAACTACTAAAGGTTATTTATATTTGATCCTGGCGCTCGAGAAGTACAAATTTTCCCTTCGTTTTTAGCTAAGCATGACGGTATAGCATAATTAGTATTAGTAAAGGTTAAGGTGTTAAAAACTTTATACGTAAAGCCAAATTTCACGCACGAAATAACGGTGTCCACATTCCAGCCCCGCACTCGCTTCAAAACCAAAAAAAGCACCGATTAACATGTGCACAGGCTATTAAACTTTGTCATCGGCAATTAGTGAAGTCGAAACTAAATAATTTAGTCGCGGCGGCCCGGTAGACATGTGACACCCATTCCGAACGCCTGTTAACAAATTAAACCGATTCGTTCTGTTATTCTAATAGGGAGGTATGGGAAGTGTTTGTGTCGAGCATATTTTGACAAAATTTATTGCTACCACGCCTCCTCGACGGCTTTTTCTGGGGACTGGCATCTGTCGCGCGGCGCGGTCACGCCCAATGTTCTGAATTTTTGAAAATGTTGACGGTTTTGGATGACACAAAATATCGGAGATGCATTGAAAATAATCGGGATCTAATCATTTCACCGACCATTGTCAAAATGCGTAATTTGGAAACCTTTATTTATCGCCTAATAATATTTTTGGATCCGAAAACCTAATCGAGACCCACTTGTCAAAAAGTTTAAATAAACATTAGCAGATAACAAACTAAAGGTGTAATGATGACTTTGTGAAACGATGATAAACCAAAAATGTCACAAAATAATTCTGTGATGTCTAAATGCATTACGGTTACGAATTGGCTAATTTAGGCTTAGGTGTGACTAGAGTTATAGTCGGCTAATGCATTTTGTTAAAAGAGATAATTAAATTTGTGTAAAGTTAAAATGTTATCGATTATCTGAGTGCTTCTTTATTATTTTCTAATAGAGAGGGTCTCATTCAAATTTAATTCTGATTCATTAGGACTTTTAATTTTTTATTGCTCTACTATTTAAATTCCTTCAACTTTACTCAATCATACACTTCAACTCTGCAGACAAATTTTGCGTTCCGCTAATTTTGTGACAAGTAAAAATAGCAACAAAAAATTGCACAAAAAAATAATAGATTGCACCGGAGATCAGAAGCGGCGACTCCGTACCTCATGTTAGCATAAAATGACAGAGGGGTGCAATTTTTTTTTGGCACAAAAAGTACTTTGTAGTGTCGCCGTGCGGGCCAGACGGTGTGGCACCGATTTTTTGTCACAATTTCTAGACATTGACGATGTTGATAATTTATTACTGCCAGAGATATTGGTCGGTACAGAATAATGAGTTGCAAAATTAGATAGGAATTGTACTGATATTAGAATTGTTTGATATTTGATCAGAACAGACACCGTAACAGAACATAACAGAATTATTATTCAACCTAAAGGTTTTTTTCATTTATTCCGTTTTTTATATATCAACTTTTAGGTCTTGTAAATATGTTTGTAAGTAAAATAAAAATCACCTAAAGATATTATTAAGCGTGACAAGATTATTTTTGATCATTTATTAAGATACAAGAGGCATTTGAGAGAGAGAGAGAGAGAGAGAGAGAGAGAGAGAGAGAAACATTTATTTACACACATTCGATACACGTTGATATATAATAGGAAGAAATACAAAATACTTAGCAATAGTACCGATATGGTGTATGGTGTGGTATGGTGCATTTCATCTTAATCCTCTAGGTTGGCAACGCATCTGCAATCCCTCCGGGGTTGCGGGTGTCTATGGGCAGTGGTGATCACTTACCATCAGGTAACCCACTTGCTCGTTTGCCTTCCTACTCATATAAAAAAAAAAAAAAAAAAAAAAAAAGATATTTATAATTCAAAATTAAACAAGAAATATTTGCCTTGCTACTTCAACTTTTTCTTACATAAATTGCAGAGTAGCAAGGTAAATATTTTTTGTTCATCTAAATGGACCTCCGTAACGCCTGATTCAATAAAATATTTAAAATTAAATGCAGGAGATTGCAGATGTTGAAATTTAAGCTTGTGGTCTTTGTTAGCAACACAGTCCTTACTTAGTTGTCATCGCAAACAATCGCTTGATGAAGAACCATACAAACTTACAAGTCAGAAATATAGAAGGCAATATTAAGACTTTTCCAATCCATTAATATCTGGTAATTAGTATCTATAATAATGTGCTTATTAAAACTAAGCTTTTGAGCTATAAATAACTTATTGACCCAAGAATACAACACCAAAACTTTTTTTGCCGACTGTTAAATTAAATGAGATCACCTAGTCCCGATAAAACTTCAACCTGCGTAACTTTGCTGAAAGACAAAATAAACGTTTTTAATTTATCTTAAACGCGTACTTTTGTAAGAAAAATAATAACAAAGTTGCAGGGGAAGTTTGCCGACCGCCAAGTTCGCGATCACACAGCTATCGACCATTTGCGACGGAAGGATTACAACACGACACCGCGCCGCCGAGTCGCGTCGCTCGTTTTGATCAATCACAGCCAAGAATTTCTTTTTCATTTATAGATACGGTCGGGACAGATCGAGTTGATTTGTTTTTTGATAAGTTCGGTATTTTGGTATTTTAAAGGGTTTAGGGATCATTTGAGATAGGAATCCTATCATATCCTATCAGGATGAATTATGTAGTACTAGCAATTTTTTTGCTCTCGTTGCTGGAGATTTATGAATGTAATGTTTTGTGTCAGTTAGAACTACGTAAATAGCTGAAACAAAAACATTTATATTTTGGTAACAAGTGTGATCAGTAAAGGGCCTGGCCGGAAGACTATAGTAAAATCGCCCCTGGCTGAATTTGAAGTATTGTAGTGCACGTTTTTTTTTTCAGGTTATATTACTGAATATTAAGCCTTAAACGCTTAAGGTTAGCGAAAAAATTAAAAAAAAAAAGTTTTTTTTAACCAAACTACGTTACCGATTCACTTGTCCTTCGGATATTTTGTACATATATTTAAGATACATTTATGTAAAAAAAAATCCTAGGTTTTTGGAAGTAGACAATTTTGGCTGATTCAGTTTTTTTTTTACTTGCAAGTATTACTTGTTTGGATCAACAATAACAAAATTTATGATCCATCCATCTGTAATAATAACCGCCAAATATTTCAAAAAGCTAGGCTGCAATCTGCAACAACGAAAACTCCGAACTCGAATCCCACCTTCTTTGTTGCTCTTCACTTTTGACAGGTTCGTAAAAAGACCATGTTAAACCATGGCCGGATAGCTACAATACACAAAAGACGCATGCGCAATACCTCAACCGCTGCTAGGAGCCTGGACAAATATTTGTAAGTCGGGCCGTCACTCGAGATTACCACTATCTCGCTGTTAACCTGACTACGATATTTCCTTCCTTACCCTCGACTAGACGCTAGATCCATTTAATATGAAATACGAGCACATAGTATTAAGGCTAAGCCGTTTTGTTCAAACTTGTCTAAGGACTAAACTCGGACTGCACGCGTGACACTTTGAAATAAATAAAAAAAAACAAAGCCAAACAGCTCGGAGATAGATATTAAGGAAAATTAACTAGCCTAATCCAAGACGAATCAGGAAATACAGTAAAAACATGAGTGATTAGATGAACTTGTTACGCATCGAGGGAATGGGCGAAATTCTTAGGAATCATGTTAGGCGATGCAGCTAGCAACCCATCACTATTTTGATTCCTTTTTCCACCTATACACCTACAATCATGCTGAACGTGGTCTTTAGGTTTTGTTACCTCAGGCTCTGTCTACCCCGTAAGGGATATAGACTTAATTTGTGTATGTGTATGTATGTTACGCAGTGGACGAGTGTCACTTAATCACAATTAAATTTAGATCACCCATTGATTACTAGAACTACTTCCTAATATAATCTCCTTTCATCCACTCAAAGGTTGGCTGGAAGAGATCCCTTAAAAGGATAAGTCCGCCTTTGTGCGTGTATCTCAGTGTTTGTCAAATGTATTTGTCTTATTTTTATTTTGCACAAGAAAGAGTTTACATACATGACTACTTCGTAGCTCTATCGCTTGTAGGTACAACTACGGTAATAGTACCACCATGTTCTCAATGCACAGAGTATGTCTGCAATGGGCGAAAAAACTGCTTAGTTATGGAGGTTTTAATCAATAACAGATGGTTTTCTAGCAGGGTCCTCGTAGCATGCTATATGGTTCTTCCTTAGCAAAAGAATGAGCTAGCCCATACCCTTCCTAAATACGTTGTTCCACACGCGCCCCAGCATAATTTAAAAAGGGTGAAATCCTCATAATCGAACACAAATCCCACGTAATTAGTTTTCCATATTTTTTTCCAGTAAAATAATGAGATTTGGCGCGGTTCGTGAAAAAAATCGCACACGACGGCAAAATCAACGGTTGGAAGGCTTAAGGCAAGATTCCGCAGAACCTGCTCAATTTAAAATTAAAGCCACGAAACGTGTTTTTCGTCTATTTTGTAAAAATTGCGGGATATGAAGCAATCTTCGGGGGATAAACTGCCGCGTTATCTATCACACGCAGAGCCAATACGATTACGAATAAGTTCGGGAAATTGGGTGGTGACAGTATGCTTAGTGTAAGTTTTCGGTCACAAAGTACGTCTCGAAAGCGTTTACGTTAAAATGTCAAATACGGCGCTGCCAATTATTCCATAGTATTTGAGACGTTTACGTGAACGCGCTCGAGAGGTTTTTATAATGCGAAAACTTACACTGGAGGCTCAGAGCGCAGAGACGCCATAGCTGTGTTCGTTGACATACCAACAGTTTTAAAAATTAGAAAGAACTGTGTTTTAACATCAACTTCGAAGTGGAGCGCCTACTTTTACTGAATTTATAAAATCATATAATTTGAATTTATATATTCCATGCTTGTACCAGTTGCTTCTCTTCCCGCGCATATGGTAAAAACCCGTCGAGGGAATGGGCGAAAATCATAGGAATCATGTTATAGGCGATGCGGCTAGCAACCCATCCCTATTTTGATTCCACTTTCCACCTATACGCCCATTGTTTTTCTAAACGTGGCCTGTAGGTCTTGTTACCTTAGGCTCTGTCTACCCCGTAAGGGATAAAGACGTGATTTGTGTATGTATATAAAATCACACTAACAAATTATCATTTTTCCTTATTGTACCTGCAGTTTGTTGACAGTACGTAGTTTATTAATTTACACACTCATAGCAGATTTCAATTTAAGTGGACTTCGTCTTAAAATTCCTTAAGTCTCCAAGTCTTTAAGTATGAATCGACACAATGCAGTGAATAGACAACCATTTACCATAACCGTCCCATCTGAAACAAAATCACCATAAAAACCGAAAAATAACAGCATAATTATTCGCGATCACATAATGAACAAAACACAATAGCATTAATAAAAATGCGCTGTGCATTTTAATCCCCTATTTAAATTCAATGACAAAAGCGGCAAGTGCAAGCTAATCATCGCAATATAATGCTTCGCCGATCTCGGAGGGTTGTTTTTTAACGTGCGAGCGGGACGACGGTGTTCTTTCTGTACGAAAAAGGCTGGGAAGAAAGGGATGCAGCACTCAATTCATTGGAATTGACTTTAAATGATTGCCCCGCTGCCCTTTTTTGTTCGTCGGTGATGGATTGCAAATCATTGCGTTTACGCCAGGTTTGCTGTGAGTATGGTACGTATGGTGAATTACTCTACATTATTATTAATTTAATTACTGCGGAGAATTTGTTTATCGCGCGCCCGCGGAATCTTTATTTTGAAACCATACGAGTATATGACTCAAACTATCTCCATATAAAATTTTATCACGATCGGTTGAATAGCTTACACGTGAAACCGTGACAAAAGAAGTTATATTCGCATTTATAGTATTAGTTAGGATAGGACACCATTTTATATTATTTCAACAATTTATACAACTGGACTCATTTACTCGATCCGTGAATTACTCTACCTTACTAATAAGTAGCTTTAAATATCTACTTACTATATAAATAAATGTGAAATCTTTTCATTTCTTTTACCTATATGCGAAACTAACTGATTTAGGAAAACTCAAATTTCAGGTTTTATGACGCGTCGAAACTTTTTCAGCGACAACAGTTTTTTTCTTTATGTATACTTTAAAATTTTAAAACTTTAAAACTTAGCGTGAAAAAAATATCTAAAAACCTTTTACATTTGTCACGTCCATAGAAATGAAGCGAACCTAAGTCTGTGCAACGTCATAATACGTTAAAATAATTAATGTAAAGCAGAGTACCCATCCATCCAGTCCAGGGCTGCCCCTCGGCATGACTAATTGCGCAACTAAACATCCGGGGGCGCGTAATCCGATATTGATGCGTCTGTAAAAACTATCCGATTAGCAGCCCTAGCCGTATGCAGGGTACAGGTGCCGATTTTGTTACGTTCGCTTTTTGAATAAAAAAAAAACTTTCGGGATTTTTTTTCGTTGTTAAGTAATTTTTGTAAAAAGAGAACTAGTACGCTGGAGACGATATCTTTACTGATAGTAATCTTCGTTAATATACATGTAAGTAAAAAGCCTTAAAAAGGTCTTGACCAATTGACTGACTTATCAACGTCTTGCTCACTTAGAGACTAAGAAGGCTGATGCTGTATATAATGTACCTACTGTTTTACGGTTATTAGTTATTTATTGTCTTATATTTAACTTGACGTAATTCCCTTGCAATGTTAAACAACCTGGAGCAGGGGCCCGATTTTTGAAAGCACATGTGAGAAAATACCACTCGAAAGTGCTGAATTTAAAATACGAGTAGCATAGAAGACAATCACAGCTCTCATTAATGTTGTGAACTAGTCAAAAATCTGATTAGAGCTGTAGTTTTGGAGATATAAGCTGATTTATACCTATACCACTTTCGAGTGATGTGCTTTCAAAAATCGGGCCCCAGGTCGCCTTAATTTTGAGCCAAATAATAACTTAATAACATGTATTATTTCAGTCGTAATTTTCACACATTAAAAATCATACATACATAAACAAATCACGTCTTTATCCCTTACGGAGTAGACAAAACCTAAGGTAACAAGATCTACAGGCCACGTTTAGCAAGACACTGAGGGCGTAGAGATGGAAAGTGGAATCAAAATAGTGATGGGTTGCTAGCCGCATCACCTATGATTCCTATGATTTTCGCCCATTCCCTCGATGGGTTTTTACCATTTGCGCGGGAAGAGAAGCAACTGGTACATTCTATGTTTTTTCTTTGCTCCCAGACTAGCATGGAAGTAAGTATTAAAAATCAAAAGGCGATAATTATAGACCGTTTCATTAGAACCAGATACGAGAGTTAAACAAAAGTTGTCACCTGCATAATAAATTAGTAGGTAGTAAATACACCTCATTGGGTACTTTATAATGGAAACCCCCATGGCTTTTATTACTGCACTGCAAATATTCATTGTAAAAAATAAATGACGAAAAATGTGTGTCATCAACACAGAATAATGTCTAATTTTGTATACAAACGCAAGTGCATCGCGTCACGGAACGTCACGCTCGGTCACGGTCCGTCACGCTGATGACGTGTCACGCTCTTAATTTAGACACAATTGTGTCATAACCTATCAAATTAAGTTTAAACCATAAAAACTTCTACGTAGAGTCCAAATTGAAGGAGTTACGTACATGGATATAAGCTATTTCTACAAGTCACGTCACTTGTGTCGTACATGGCGAATAAAGGCAACCAACACGTGTTTTGTAACAATCGACGATTATTGCTATGAAACTGTTATAAAAAGTATTGATACGTAATAATAGATTTTTCATGGCTATGAAGACAAAATTACTTTTCTGACCAAATGTGCGGGGTGCTTGTTAGGTATGTAGGTATACCGGCTGTTTTAAAGCTCTACATTCAGCTGATAGTACAAAGTACAAAGAAAATGTTAAAAACAGGTTCAGATATAGTATTCGAAAGAAAAAGCAGTCCCAGATAAATTAAAATGAAAAGACGGAGTTCTACAAACGGCACAGTGTAGCGCACACATTTGCAAGTTAACTACCACGAAAGCTGGTTAAGAACGCGCTTTTATAACTTTTGTATGGTATGTAATAAGTATACTATACATATTATTATCCAAAGTATTGCTGTTTATCTAACATTGGACCGTCGTCTGTAACAAACGTATTAATCGAGTGTGAAAACATACTATAGCAGAGCTATAGCTACAGATAATATTTGCCTTTCCTGTCCAAAAACACATATCTTTACAAATACGCACTTTTCTCACGCGTGACTGAAACTAATTCAACCAGCGGCAAGAACCCAATTACTTTTTTTACGTAAAATCGAAAGCACCCTATTTATTTACCCTCGCCAAATCCTCCCATCTCGGAGGCGCCACACATCTTCATAAAAATGAAGCGTAAGAACAAACGACTCTATAGGAGAGATGGACCCGCCGCGAATCAAACATGGAAAGTCCCCTTTATTTTATTTACAAGCCCGACGGAGTTTAAAACGGGATTTATTTGCCAATATAGAACGTTTCGGAATGGATCGTTCGATTGCGTTGTATTTCACTAAAATTCCTCTATCGGGGCTTACTGGTGATTTCCATTTCACGCTCGGTGCGAGTCGTCGTTTATACTTTATACCACAGTATATATATAAGCTAAAGCAGTAAGGAAACTACGAACAAATCGGTTGAAACGAAACACGCACACAGGCGCGCGCTTTACACGGCCCCTAAGCGGACCTGAGCCTGAGCGGAGTGGACGAGGTCCGCTTAGGGGCCGTGTAAAGCGCGCGCCTGTATGCGTGTTTCGTTTCAACCGATTTGTTCGTAGTTTCATTACTGCTTTAGCTTATATGTATACTGTGCTTTATACAGCCAGGAGTTGAGTAACTTATACAGTCAGTTGTTTTTAGAGTTGCGAAAAAAAATCAATTTGCAATGCATTGCGACACTGGGTCGACGGTTTTTAACCCGTTCGCATCACGGCTTGGTAATGTAATGGTAATGAAATTAGCAGGATTTTTCTTCTAAGTCAAAAGTGGGTTTAGGGGTTCCTGCTCTAAAGGCATTGCGCGCATATTATCGTTATCTCGCAGGCTTTTTCTTGCACATTAAAACGGGGCTTCAGATTTAGAAAGATTGGGGTTTGGGATTACAAGTTTGTTTAGCATTGTCCAACGCGCGGCACAGGATTACTGTAATTATATTTGAACACGGCTATATACTATGTCATGAACTATAACTGTGGCTATACTCAAGAGCAAAATATCCGAGAAGCGATGCAAAGGAAATTATGTGAGGCAGGCGATCTTATAGGGAGTAGGTATTATTCGTGCCATTATGTTTTAAGCAAAGAACGTCTGTGCCTTCCGTGCAATTACTCCAAAATATGCCTCTTCTGTTTGGTTACCGTGTCGTTATCAATTTATACATATCTGTACATACTTATTGTGAAACAGTACCAAGAGAAAAATTGTATCTGTAAATTGAAAATCATGGTGAAATATTGACCAAATGTGTACTTTATGCATTAATCTTCATAGTATTTTCCTAAAACTACATTATGAGCTCAGTTTCCGCGGAACTGGGTCTCGGGAAAAAGGTAACAATATTGTCTTTAGAAGTTAAGAAATAATAAAAAATTACAGTCCTTAAAGCAGAAAGAAAACAATCAGTTCCCATGTTACGTGTTATGTTTCAATGCACTGGCTATGCCCACACGACTTTTGTTAGGTAAGGTTGTGTATTATCTTGAGTTTATTTTACTATAAACATCATAAAATCTCTGCATCATTTACATATTTCTATATATACGCCATACCTGCGGTAAAAGGTTGTAATAATCTCGTAATCCAATGTAGCTCTCTTATCAGTCTATTAGGCTTAATTTTGTTTATGTAATGTTTAGCATTTCAGATCACCTTATCGCCTATCAATGACCCAAAATTGTTTAGAAATCTGTTTTATAAAGCTTAGTTTAGACTTACAAGAAAAGTTTCGCTGAGTCGACGAATTCAAAGCCGTTCGCATCTCGGCCTGGCAATGTAATGCTGGCCATACACCATCCTTCCTATTGTCCAATTGGAATGACGCTGCCGATTAGATCAGTTGGAACTGACCGTGTGTGGGAGTGGATGGGCAGCCGTCATGCCGATTGGACAATAGGAAGGATGGTGTATGGCCAGCATAATGAAACTTGGAGGATTTTTCTTACAAGTCTGAACTGTGCTTAACGGTTCGTGCTCTAAATATATCGCACGCATATTTTGACAATCGTGTGATTCTCTATAAAAACCTCAGCCGTGAAGTGACAGATGGACTCGAGAGATAATCATACATACATAAATAAATCACGTCTTTATCCCTTTCGAGGTAGACAGAGCCTATAAGGTAACACGACCTAAAGGCCACGTTTAGCATGATTGTGGGCGTATAGGTGAAAAGGGGAATCAAAATAGTGATGGGTTGCTAGCCACATCGCCTATAACATGATTCAGTCAATTAAAGAGTAGCGTAATGGGTCGGTGTGACTTGGGCAAAAACGGCTAAATAAGTTATAAAATAATTGGTTAAGTAGCTTACTTATTTTTACCGCGCAATAGCGGACATGTTTTAAAGCTGTCTTATTCGTCGTTGGCGAAATTGGCCTTTCATATAAATAATAGCAATTCCACGGTGTGTGTGAAGTGTTATGTACTGAATAAAAACCGCATATTAATTAATTACGTTCTTAATTGCTTACTTATACAACGCTTCAGTTTTAGATATAAAAAACAAAAGACAAAAGGGAATGGCCGTAGTCAGAGACTAAGGAAGCGGAAATAGGCAAAAGGTATTGACACACACTCCATAGAGATACCATATGAAGTTCTCAATCCGCAATGGGCCCGCGTGGGAACTATAGCCCAAACCCCCTCAGTTTCAGAGGGCCTATTGTCCAGCAGTGGGACGTATGTAGTTACGATTTGTTCTTTTAAATCCCGCAGTAACGGACAAGTTTTAAAACTGACTTACTCGTTATTGGCGACTTCCCTCTCAAGATACCTAACTAAAGCCGGGTACTCATCTGCAAGTTACAACCGTAACTATTGCATGTTACAGTAACCAAGTCCCCTAGTGTGGACGTGGCGTTGTGCTCGCGGCAGCCTTGAGAGCCTACACTACGATTTTTGGTTACTCTATGCAACAACAATACCCGGCTCTAAGCAATTCCTTAAATTACCCTGAAACGGAAAAACAAGAAAATTAAGGCAGCAAGCGTGTACTCACGTTTCAGCTTCTCGAGTGGCTCGTGATGGAGCGGCGGCGCGTGCGCATGCAGCGGCGTGTGCTGCGGCTCGTGGTGGAGCGGCGCCATCAGGCTCGATATGGCCGAGCCGACGGACGCCGCGACGGACTCGTGCAGGTGGCCCCCGTGGAGCTCCAGCTCGGACAGGCACAAGCCCTCGCCAAGCGGCTCCATGCCGGCGGCCAGAGCCTCCTTGTACACGCGTAGGTGAATGGTGAGGCCGGAAGTCGCGGTCGGGGGAACGTTATGCGATGCGCATACTGGAACAAGATGAGTTAGTATTAGATTGCAGTTTAGGAACGTGAGTGGTTTTTTTTTTTTCGCACACTGTCACTTCCGTGGAGGTTCCAACGTGGATGTATTTACTTTGTCTAATACGTCACGAGTTTACTTAACATAACATCAGCATTTTATGAAAAAGTTGAATGAGTAATTGCCTACATCCAGGGTAGTGACGTGATATCCATGAATGTTACTGTGCATAAAAATGAGAATGACCCGAGTATGGAAGAGCGTTGTGGTCTTGGTAACCACAGTCGGCATTTGGAGACTGAGGGCCTGTTTCAGTACTCTTTGTTAAGTTTCTGACATCTTGAGTGGTAGATACACGTAGGTGGTGCCATCTCTATTTATTACTACGAATGGCGTTAGCGGGAAAAAACCCGCGTGTTATTGGCCCCAAATATTATGAACACCTACCCCCAGATCTTAAAAATGAACAAAATGACGAAACATTTGAGCGTCGACTGAAAGTCCTTTTGTTAAAAAATCCATTTTATTCTGTAAATGAGTTTCTGACTATGACATTTTGATTTACCTATTTATTTAATTGCATAGTTTCGATTCATTTTGACATTACAATTATTTCACCCTTTATTATTTCATTATTTATAAGCAGTGATGATCCCTAGCGGAGAATTAATTTAATTGTTCCTTATTGTTTCATTATTATTACCTATTGTTCATGTCATGTTTTTGATTTTGACATTTTTGTAATATTCAATTGATTTGTATTATTTAATTTAATTTAATTTACTCTTGACGATTTCAATCTAAATTCTTCAAAATTGACAATGTACAATATGATGTAATTTTTATTGAATGAATAAATAATCTAATCTACAAAACGGACAGATACAACATCATAAATATCTAATAGGTTATTATTATTATTATTGTACTTCCATTTTCCACCTATACACCCTCAATCTTGCAAATTGTGGCCTGTAGGTACCTGTTACCTTAGACTCTTGTCTACCCTGTAAGGGATAAAGACGTGATTTGTGTATGTATGTATGTACTTATACAAGTTAAATTGAAATCTGCGTCATAGTTTTTTTATGAAGTATGAATTGTCATAAACATGGTAAAAAACGCGAAACACACACACAAGTAGATAAATTACAATTGATTCAAAGCGGCTTTCTTCTGCTAATAAAAATAAAAACAGTGTTAATTTTTATTATCTCAATATCAAACCACCACTAGCTTTAGAAGTTTAGCTTAAAAAAACAAAAGAAAGTCTCAAACGTGACACATTTTACGCTCATCAAGCAAACTATCGGGTTGATTTAAAGCGGTACACAGCGCAGATATATGGCATCATAAACAAAAGGTCTCGTGGATATACAACTTTCATATTTCATACGTCAGGCCATATAAAATTCACTCGTATAATAGCGTAGATAGAACAGAAGGCTGTTAAGTGATTTACGGCCTTAACGGCCTTTTTTACATATCTGCAGCCAGGATTCAATATTCAGCAAAAAGAGCGCTGCGCTACGTGTTGAATGACCTATTGAATGGTTATTAAAAGCGACTTTTTTAACAAGCGAATCGATTCTCTTGGCTTTTTTTCGTGTATGTTGGCCAGTACCTAAGGATGGAATTAGTGGTGTGCCGCTTCAGTTTTCTCGATGCGGGCAACATTACGAACGTCACTTCCATTACTTTGGTGGTTTTAATCATTGCTGGTAACATTACAAAATAATTGAAAAAAATTGTAGAGATATTATCATATTGTTATTTTGGGTAAAAAATGGCAATGAACAGGATTATAGGCACCGTTTACAATATAGGTGTGGTTATAGTTACTAACTTAGTTCGTGAGATATTCTTTGGGGTTTCAGTTCTGTTTTTATCCAACTAAACCAATGAATACTTACCCATTTTATATTAAAAAAAAAATATTGTTCTCTTATTAATACATGGAACTATGAATTGAAGGATGGATCATTGGTCCATTTTGCTGTCTAAAACTATTGAGTGTTGTGACGATTTGAATGCAATGATCTCCCATCTTTTGTGTAATTGAGTAACTTCACAAAAACCAACAAATATTTGTACAAAAATTGCGTACCTATTTACGAAATAGTTATCTATAATTGTAGTAATCAAATAAACCGCAACACATTGCTTCATATTGCGTAAGATAATATCTACGCTAGTATTTATCTTGTATTTATAAGGCATGCCTGCCTGACCTGAGTCAGCCTGCTCAGTAATAAAGCAAGAGTTAATTAAAACCAGTAGTTAAGCTCCTAATGGCTTTCGTAGGTTAGATTTAGTAGAACACTGCTCTACTGATGAACTTTGGAGATAAAATGTAGTATTTCACGGCCTTTATGATATAATGTTGCCGTTGTGAATCAGGATTATTATTTCACTCCAAGGTTGCGTATTACTTAATTTTCCTAATCCTGATGAAGGTAACTTATAGGGGGATTGTTTTTCACACGTCGATTAGCTACCTCCAAAAGGATTATTCACAAACATATGTTGGAACTTGTATGTGGCTGGAACTAATTTAAGAGACAGGTTTTAAAACAAGACAAAATACAAGAAATAATGTGTACTTATAGATTAAATAAAAATCTGAAGAAGCAGATTACTTAAGTTAGCGTTTGTTTTGAATATAAAGCATTCATCGCTTTCACGTGTGCAAGCTAATTAGAAAGAGATAAAATCATGTGTGCTTTTATTTGCGTCGATACCACTAGCTAGACCAAGAACCTGTGGTAAAGTATCCATCTTGGATATCATAAAAATGTGTAAAATGATAATGATATGTGTGTATGATCTACTAGCTGTTGCTCGCAACTTCGTCTGCATAGAATTCGTAGAATTTTCCGGGATAAAAAGTAGCCTATGTGTTATTCCAGACTATAATCTATCTACGTTCCAAATTTCATCCAGATCTGTCCAGCCGTTCTAGCGTGAAAGAGTAACAAACATCCATCCATCCATACTTACAAACTTTCACGTTTATAATATTAGTGGAAAAAACGTGGTATCCATGGTTACAAATCTTTTTAAATAGATACAGCCACAACCAAAGAGCACCGTTCCAAACATCCAATAATCGAAACTTCTCCTAAGGTCAAAGACCTTCCGGAAAGCAAGTAAGTGTCGCATCCGAAGCCAAACTCACAACGCGAATACGATTCCTATTTTCTCCGAGTTGAATTGAAAACGCTCTGGCGCCAAAAGCACTAATCTTGACTCGTCGGTGAGTAATTGAGCAAAGCCAAAGGCAGCAATCGAGCCCACTGAGCCTCTCTTATCCCTTTAAACCAACGCAAAGCCTTTTTTAAGCCAAAGATTTAAGTTGGCGAAAGTGGCTCGCTCTATTAAAACGCGATCTCATTCCAATTTTACTCGACATTCATTCGGATCCATTTCCGAGTGATAAAGAATCTGCAATATCACTATTTTTATTCAATCGAGTGCAGTTCCGACTTGCGGGTAACCCTTTCAGCATCGATTTTTAACTCCAATTGTGGAAAAAAATCGCTTCCATCGGATTGAATAGGAATAAGTTGTCAGTGCCTTAATACAAAAAAGTACCTGAAGTTAAAAAGTAGTCGAAGACTGTAGTACTTTGTCGCAGTAAGGAAAAAGACTAGGACGGTTTGGTAGGTATACGTTACAAATTACTGATAATGACTATATTTATCTATTATTTTCTAGCACCTTATATAGCTTTTTTGATACGGCTGAATAACTTATACGGAACAACACTACCTATAATCTGAGATTGTTCCAGTAACCTACCTACCTACTCATTTTAGGACAATTCGTCATTTCACGAATCAACAATATTTAGCATCATAAAAGTTATTTGGTATCTTACTTTTATTATTTGAGTGGAATTGCATTGGCATGCCAGACTAGACTTGATAGAATCCTAACCCATAACAAATAAATAAAACTGATTTTCTAAATGTCAGTGAAAATTAGAACACATAGAAAAATCCGAAAAATAAAGCTATGGCCGGGAATCGAACCTGGATCCTCGTCATTCCGAGACGTAGGTAGGCTCCGAATTTTTCTACCTGTTACTAACAGTCACGTGACCTTTTTGTTACTATGCGAATTTTTGTCGCTAAGCGTCATCTGTTTGAATGATGTGTCTGTACGACACAATTACAAACTCCCGTGGAACATCTACTGCTCACCAGGGACGAGAGAAGGCGCTGTTTTTCAAATGATAGGTACTATCAAATGAATCAAGATTTTTTATTTCTTGATTTTTATGTTTTACTTTTTCTGTTTTACCGTTAGAAATTAAATTAAATTAAACTCATTTTCCCACTAAAAGCAGTAAAAAAAATAGTCTGATTACAACTATTTGTCAATTATCAAAAAACGCAGAAAGATTAAAAAAATGTTTGGCATACTTAACTCTACCTTAACAGACCGTACCGTACGTTACTACATAACATAACATCTACAACACGATATGACTATTCCTTTATTAGCACTGTCATTTTATCAGAATATCGAATATGTAAACACTATGAAACTCTGTTCAATTTTATAAACATTACTTCACATTCACCAAATTTAATATCTCTACAATTGTTCACAAAAATGTGTTACACGCATTACAAGCGATATTACAAGTGACGGCTTAAAGAAGGGACCTATTCTAAAACAATAGAAAACTTTATTATTCCTTTCGTTTATCAGTCCTCGTGCGATATTGCTATCAGCTATTGTACTTGTGATGCAGTTGGCCGCGACTCCATCTACGCAGAATTCGCTTGTTGCTATCACGCGGGAACTATGCGATTTTCCGGGATAAGAACTATGCTATACCCTTTCCCGGGACTGAAGCTATCTGAGAGAGAGAAACATCTATTTACACACATTAAATACACGTAGGTATTATAAAAGGAAGAAATATAATATACTGAAGAATAGTTCTATACCAAGTTCAACTAAACCGGTTCAGCGGTTTAAGCGTGTAGAGATTACCGACAGACACACACTTTCGCATTTATTGCATTTTGTATGTATGCATGTGTAAAATGATATTTAGTTGTGTATTTTTTATGATTTGTTTACTGTATTTAGATATGTACGCTCTATTGTGGCTTTCACTATCTGGAATTTTAAACTCACACTTTGTCGGTCCCTCGTTTAATCCTCCTCTCATCTACTCAAAGGTTAACTGGTAGAGATCCCTTATAGGGATAAGTTCGCCTTTGTGCATTTTTTTTTGTGGATTGCATCTGTTTCTTTATATTTGTACAATAAAGCATTTACTTACTTACTTTCGCATTTATAATATTAGTACGGATGCAGCTCTATTTACAACAAACTTTGTAACATCATTGTCTCAAAAACTTCTTGCACTTCCGTTTAACTTTCTAATCGTTCTAAATGCATATCGACCGCTTTAAAAATAGTTCTCTGGTACTTCAATATTGACATCATCCGTGTTGGTATCGGCTGATAGGCTATCGCATTGTCAATGATCTGATAGCGTGTTCGACATGCAAGGAAACGGTTAGAGATCTTGAGAGCATTATTTCGATATGTCTAAATATAGTAGCTGCAGCTGAGAAGTACGAGTACATACAGTCCGTTAGCTCTTAGAATGCTATTCGGATTTGTATTGCTGTCTCACTCGCACGGCCGATCCGAGTATCAAGCCCATAAGAGTGAGTGACAGAGATAAACACTAATGGTATTCTAGGAGCTCACGGACTGTACATAAGGATGATATGTTTTAAATGAAAAATTAAGATAATAACTTTTACAGAAGTGTTCAATTAAAATATTCCGCACTCATCGGCTGAAATATTCTGGAGTATAGAGTATTGGGACCGAGCGCGACGACAGCGCCACGTGATAGGCGGCCATTATGGACAATATTGTCACCGCTGTCAAACAAGAAGTAACTAAATATTGTGAAAAATGTTAATGAAATCTTGTGTTATTTTACTATATTACACAATTTTGGACAACGGTAGTCCGTAACATTATTGCCAATAATATTAAAATTGTTGTTTTCAGTGAAATTTTAGAGGTTAGGTAACTTACTTTTTTTTTCTTACGGCAAATATCCACTTATTTCTTTGGTCTCGTTTCCACCATGGTCTTGGAAATTGGTAAAATTTACAGTCGCTATTCTTCTTGGTGTTATTACAATTCACAACAACACATATTACCAGGACCATATTTTTATCTCAAAAACGATTAGAAAATGTTTACTGCAATATGGATTTGACAGCTCAAGTCAGCGACAAAAATGACAATTTTAGCCATAGCGAGCGCTGTGATCGTTTAGGCTACCCCCTCCACCCGCTTTGCACTCTGCCAATAGAGTTCTTAGACACGTTGTAGAGTTTATCGATTTATCTATAGATATCTACCTAATCTATCTATCTAATAACCTTTAAACGAGCAATTCTTGTATAATTACACATAAACGGATAACTCACGTACAAAAAGTCGAGTGATGCTCGACATTTTTCTGACTATTTCGTAGTCTTTCTTCTTTTCTTAAATTTTTGTATATTATACTAATTTGTGAAAGTTTGTGACGACGTGAGTGAATGAGTGAGTGTGTATGTTTATTCGTACTTCACGCTGAAATGACTAGATTCGGATAAAATTTGGAACGAAGACAGCTGGTACTCTAGACTAAAATATAGGCTTTTTTATCCGAGAAAATTGCATAGTTCTCGCGGGATAGCGATAAACATGTCGAAACTCGTAGCTGTCTAGAGTCGCAACGTAAATAGGTATGTATTGCAGAACGTACTATAAACATCACTTCTTAAGTCTAATTCTCCGCGGGCTAAGCCGCGGGCAGGAGCTAGTAATATGTGTAATCTGAATCTCGGAAACGGCAACAACGATTTTCATGCTATTCTGTATGTTAGGGGTTTCGAGGGCGATAAATCGATCTAGCTAGTTTTGATTTTTAGAAAACGTGCCAAAAAAAAAGTTGATACTGGTATTAGAACCACTAGTCACAAACCAAAGGCCGTCCCATCTTCCATCTTTTTATTGTTACAAGTGTAAAGCTCAGATGCTAATGCAATGATCGAGTACTGTCAACGAAACCAATCCGATGAACTGAGGACCTTCTTTTTAGACATACACATATACACATACACAAATCACGTCTTTATCCCTAACGGGGTAGACAGAGCCTAAGGTAACAGGTACCTACAGGCCACATTTAGCAAGATTGTGGGCGTATTGGTGGAAAATGGAATCAAAATAGTGATGGGTTGCTAGCCTCATCGCCTATAACATGATTCCTATGATTTTCGCCCATTCCCTCAATGGGCTTTTACCATCTGCGCGGGTAGAGAAGCAATTGGTACATTCCATGTTTTTTCTTTGCTCCCAGACCAGCATATATTTAGAATTCAGTTAAAAAGCCGTGGTAGTCTAGTGGTTTGAACAATGGCATCTCAAAGAGAGGTTCGTGGGTGCGTGTTCCGGGCTTGTACTCTGAGTTTTTCGGAATTTATATGCAAAATTACATTTAAAATTTACCATGCTTTCCGGTGTAAGAAAATCGTTAGAACTTTGCCTGTATAGCAATTCAACGGTGTGGGTGAAGTTCTCAATCCGTGCTCCGCGTCATAGAAACTTTAGCCAAAGGAGGAGGAGGAGGAGGCTCGACATAAAAAGTGATTTTTCCTCTGTTTACACATACATACACAAATCACGTCTATGTCCCTTACGGGATAGACAGAGCCTGAGGTAACAAGATCTAAAGGCCACGTTTAGCATGATTGTAGGCCTATAGGTGGAAAGGGGAATTAAAATAGTGATGGGTTGCTAGCCGCATCGCCTATAACATGATTCCTAGAATTTCGCCCGTTCCCTCGACGGGCTTTTACCACCTGCACGGGACGAGATGCAACTGGTAGATTTTATGTTTTTCCTTTGCTCCCAAACCAGCATAGAAGTAATAAAATCCTCTATCTTTTTATGTACCTAACTAAATAAAAATGAATGTTGCTAAGCGCCAAGCTCGAGAATGGCTGGACCAATTCGGCTAATTCGTATGTTCCTGAAGTTCAACGCAGTTTCTTTATGGCAAAAAAATGGAACAAGGGGGAAACCGCGGAAAACTTACTATTAATTTACTATTAAAAGAAAACAGCAGCGACGCCGTTTGGCTTCGATGATGGTGCTGCCCTACCACACACCGACTAACAGACTGACTTGACAATTTTTTTATAGTTAATTAATTTAGTCTTCAATTTTTATTTGTTATTACTTTCTAGTGTATCTTTTTATGTTTAGTTTGTAGAATATGTGTAAATAAATTATATTTTCTCTTAAAAAAAAAATTAAAAGAAAACAACACTATGATTGGACTCATGTTTTTATTCGCTACAATTAGCCTGTACAGTGCGGTAGATTTGTATTGAAACACGAAATTAATCTTATCCATAAACATTAAGATTTAATCAGCTGATTAATTTATATTATTCGTGTAATGCTGCGTGTGTACCTAAAGGCAATACTACTAGCAGTCTAGTAAGTTTTTATTTAACACTATTTTAGTATATACTACTACTACTACTACTACTACTACTACTACTACTGGTACTATTCCTTAGTATATTGTATTTTCTCCTTTCTTTCTTTTTTCTTTCTTTTCTTTCTTATATCATAAGTGTTAAAATATTACTTTATTCTAACTACTGAAAGTTGTACATGCTTAAAGAAACTTTTTATTGTGGGCTAAATGACAGATCAGAAAAGTAGACACTTTTCTGATCTGTCATTTAGCCCTCAGTGAAAAGTTTCTTTCTGTTCTGTTAGTTTTATTTATTGCTTGAAATGTTCGCTTTAATGCAGATAAAAATATGTGTAAGGTGCTTTCAATTTTCAGGCAGTCTAGGGAGGTAGGTAGGTAGGGAGGTACTTAACTAAATTTGGTTCTTATAGGCGTGTAAATTATTGATAACCGTAGAGTAAGGATTCGAGAAATTTATTAATTGAACCGAGGTGTAGGTATTTGCCATAGGTAATTGCCCATTTATTGAAAATTCAATTTTAGCTCTATATTTTTTATTTGCAGGTTGAGGTTGGTATTTAGTAAAATTTTGGTACCTACGCAGTTTTTGCCTTTATATTAATTTATGTTGGTAACCTTATATTTACGTTTTCCATAAAATTCAAAATATTGAAACTATGAAAATCAATATAGCGTAATGTTTATTTCTGACGTAAGAATTAAGAAATTCAAGTGAAATGCTGATTTCTCTGTTAAACAACAACAGCTGAATGAGAGGCGGATATAAAAAAACAGAATTATTCAGTAATTAATTATAATAGTAATTCAGCCTGATAAAACAGTAAAAGAAATCCTTAAAAATTCAATTAAAGTGTGAAGAGTGTTTTTACGTAACGATAAATAAATAAATACCTACACAAAAACACCTACCTAAACATACTAAACATTTTTTATTTTATTTTTATTGCACTATATTATGTATTTTCACATTCTGTGATCTGTGATATTCTTAAACTAATATTTTCTTTCACTGTATTTGATATTTTGTATTATTTTCGTTTTTTTTTATTTTACTGGATAGTTTAGTTAGCAGCAGATTTTGATTGGAATTGATATTGCCTTTTAATAGTTCCTCTCCATCGAAACTCAATCTACAGATAGAGAGTTTCGGTCGAAAATTTAGCCTCTAAATTTATTATAATAATGTGTGAAAAAATTGCCCTGGTTGGGATTAACTTGTAATATTTTTTACCCGAACCTTTACTTTATTTACATGACATGACCGCATGGTTATTAAAATAAACATATTATTATTTAATTCAGTTATTTACTAAAACTTTCTTTATTAACTCAACCGTCGGCCCTTAACCTACTCAAATTTTGAGTGTATAAATGACTCTACATAAGTGACAAACTATTCTTATTTCATTTAATACATCGTTGTGTATCTCAGAAGTTTACTTAACCCGAAACTTAGGTTTTAACCTACCCTTGTAAGTTTCGAATCAATCTCTCTAGTTGAAAACATTATAGGTACTGCCGAAACGGCAGCTTTTGTTTTTCACCAAATAACGACGTACACTACTATACAGAGACCGACGCAAGTCTTGCCCATCCATAATACTACGTCTTGTAAGAGCATTGACCCTGTATAATTTGTTGTCTTTTACCGTCCAACTTTGTTAGTTACATCGAGGGTATAAACAGTGCCAGCTCCAAGGGATTACGATTTTCAGTAACGTTGTTTATGCAACACCCACTGAATTAAGATGGTACTCACAATAATCGCGTTGCGGGGCTAGCCGGGCCGCGGCCGTCACAGTGTACGAGCACGAAATCCGATGATATCCGTCATAATCTGGTACAAGCCGCGGGATTACTTCGCCGGTCACCACTAGCGTAAACACCAGAAACCGAAACCGAATTCGAAACCGATAAATCAAAGCGCACGATCGCGACGTTTATCCGCTAAATCCTGTCGGGATCGCGTAAAAAATACTAGTATTAAAAACAGTCTTAAGTGGGCTTTAGCGGCGGTGCGGGCCGGGCTCTAATCTCGGCCACTTCCCGGCACAATTTGAACCTAACTCCACCACTCTATACATCATCCGCCGCCGCCCACCGCGCGCGCACGCACACATATGGTGCTCTCGCTCGCTCGCGCCGCACGCGCCGCGCTCTCTCTCGCTCCCGCTGAAATCTCTCGCGCGGGGCGCGGGGGCGCGGGACGCGGACAGTCAGCTGGCCGCGACCGAACTCGCGAAAATCGACTTTTTGTCGTGACGCTCCGTGACGTCACTGTTTACTCGGCCTGCGGACAGCCGTCACGCAACGTCATTGCAATTCATGGCTTGTTGCCGATTTATTTGTAGTTCGTAGTTTTGTTCGCGTATTGGTTATTGGGTGCCAGTATCTAGCCCCAGCCGTTTGGTGAGATCAGTCAGCAAAGTGTCTACCTATACCTAATCGTCTCACTGGAACTGAAAGAAATGTTCAGAGTAGTATTTTTATAGCATAGTCTATTTAGCATTTTTATTCCCCTAGCTCATTTAACTGTGCAATATGTTTTCCTTACAGCGTACAGAATAATTGCAGTTTAAATCGCGGGCCGGCTGCACCGTCCTCCGCCATAAATAAGGCAGCCACGCAAACAGATCGCGCGCATTAACCGCGTCGGCGTACATAAAGAGACCGATATAAATATAAAGTTCCCACTCGCTACCGCGCGAACTTAGCTAAACAACGCCATAATTGCCTTCATTACTTAAATTACTGAAATTATTTATTCAAAAAGCTGGCAACATTTTGGCGAGTTACGCCCCGCCCCCGTCGGGTTTTAAGCCAATCACGGGGCACGGTGGAGTGAGGGGCGGGGCGCGAAACAATATGGCGGCGAAGCGTCGTCGCAACCTCCGCCGCGTCCGTTACTTGCCGACGCTTCTCTGATCGGTTTGTTCTACGTGTGTCATGTTTGAGGTGTTTTGGTTTCAATTATTCAAAGCGGTAATTTATTAATGAGCGGGTAAAAGAGTTGATGGTCGGTGCTACGCGGCGTGCGGGTGCTACGGGCGGCTACGGACCTCTACGCGCTACGGAGCTACGCGCCGCCGGCGGCCCGCACCCGACGGCACCAGAGTGTGAACCTTGTGTTAGTTGTAAACAGACCTTAAGGTATTCATCATCTGGTTTCAAATGGATATGATTATCTTTTAATGACCCTGTCCGTGTTAAAATGTCTTAAAATGTGGATTGAATAGGATAGTGTAATATAATTAGTAGATAGAATTGAAGAAAATTAACTAACCTGTTGACGAAAAATAAATTTCATAGTTACTGTTTCTAACTAGTTATTTTTAAATTAAATTAAGTTAATTTTCTGAACTTTTTCAATATTGTCACACACATTTCTCAGTCATAGGTACCTATATTATTATACCTACTTATGTAGATGGTTTTTTGGACGTGAGCTATACTAAAATCAGTTTAAAAAATCCAAGAGGTAGGTAATCGGTGCAATTTAGTTTAACCTAATTATTTTTATATCAAAAAATAATTTCCAAGAAAAAACAATACATAAAGTTCACTTATTATTTATTTGCATTTTCTCAACGCACGCAAGTACTTAATAAAGGGCTTTTAATCTTATAATTTAATGTTATTATTAACATCGTATTAGATAACAAATTATTTAAATTTATAAATATATGGATAATTTAATTTTTACGTGATTTATGAGAGAACCGCCGCTGTCTTAACTATCACTTATAGGATGCACTGCTATAATTTTTATTTGATAGTAATAGTACCCTTAACTTAAGTAAAGTGTTATTTTCCAATAAAAATGTTCAAACATAATTCGGATTTTGCATTTATATCTTCAACGTTATTTCTCGTGTGAACATTAAACAAGGAGAAAGTGTTTGCAGTTTGACTGGTGTTAATTGTATGCAGGATAGGTAATTAATTATAAAACAACACATAAAAATGGCTCAAGTGATGCTTTTGTATGAAAGCACCTTATAACGGAAATAAATGCTTCGCACAGACGTTTTAAAACCCTGTAAGTTTGTAGAATTCATTTAAAATACACGTGAACAATATATTTTTTTAAAAAGATAAACAATGTCGACTTGTCTTTTTTTTAATAATTGTACTGGAACGTATATAAGCTGATAATGATGATGATTTATGTTATTGTATCCCATTATTGTTGCTGTTACTTAGTGTGTTAAAGGATTTTTCAGTAAAGACAATACAAGATAGTTTACCTAGTTTTTAAAGCTGAAACTAAAACACGATTCCTATATCTATATTCCATTTCAAGAGAAATTAAATACCTAACAGAACTAACCATGTATGCAATCGTTCCGTTACTTATATAAAAATTAAGTACATAAACTTACCTACTTTTAAGTAAACTATGAAATATTTATGGTAGGTACTCCAGATGTGGCAAACCACATGAAATTTCACCTCTAACATAATATATACCAAAAAATTCGCATAGTAACAAAGGTCACGTGACATCTAGTAACAGGTAGAAAAATTCGAAGACTACCCACCAGCTATGGGTGGTGTAGGGGTATAGCACGCGTCACGGAATGATGAGGATCCGGGTTCAATTTCCGGCCATAGCTTTACTTTTCGGGTTTTTCTATGTGTTCTAATTTTCACTGACATTTTGAAATTTAATATATACAAATCATTTATCTTTATTACGAGTATTACCATTACATTGCACGGCCGATTAGCTAATGCTTGATAATGACCAATCAAACGCCGCAGTGTAACTCTAGATTACTAATTGCATTATACTATGCAATTAGTAATGAACTGAACTTAAGCACGCTTCTAGAGCGTAAACGCCGCCGCTGCGCGTCACTTCTAACTTATTTGAAAGAAGCAACAATCCGAACGTACATAATGTTTGTTTTTATTCATATAAATCTATAGAAAACGTTACAGTAATCTTCTCATACGTTCAGCTTATAGTAACAGTGTTTTCTCGCTAAATGAGATCACAAATGCCCCCGTATTAACCCGTCAACTAACTCGATATTTTAATCGACACGTCCCACAACAATTTGTCAAACTAATCGAGCGTAGCAGATGCCTCTCAAAAAAGACTATTCGCCTCTGTACCACGGCATCCATCAGTCGACGGTATACTATCACTGTCGCATTAAGTTGCTGGTTTCGTTACGCAGCTTTCGATGAGTAATAACAGCTAGAAAGCAATGTATTGCGTAAAAAAATAGGGCTGTGGTTCTTGTGCGTTTCGTGGTAGAGGGCATAAGAATGAGGGTGGAACCCCTCGTAATACGATATCGTAATGTATAGTGTTTATGCAATTTTAGCGAGCGATTTGCATTGTATCTGAATATTAAATTTAAATATTTAAATCGGTTTACGCTATGATTATTTTTGCATACTAGGTTTAAATTCTGTTAAATTACCGCAGTGTACCGATTTTTAAATCACTCGAAAGTGACAAAATTGTGTTGACAATTACAGCTCTGATCAATCTTGCCAGCCAGTTGTAAATTTTATATGACCTAATTTTTTTCAGAAATGTGTAGACTTGTGTCTATTTGTCTATAGTAAGATAAATACTTCAATAGTTGGCCGACTTTGGAACTCACACCCGGTCACATGTAATGATTCCTATATTGTTAACATATGAGATCCAAACCAACATTTCTGAACCATTTTCACTAACATACCGACAAGAACATGCATTTCCCAAGCCTCGAACTAATTCCGCATTCTTCCCGCACCGCGGCGTCCCTTCGTCTCGCCATAACGAATATACTTGCGACGATATTACTAGATGGGATAGCCAACGTAAGAACTCTGCCGTGGAGAACTCGAGATATAATTTAAAGTTAGTATAGTATAGCTCGCTTGGAGGCACCTATGCATTTGAGGCGTTTGGAGTCGAAACTGTGCTGGGGCCATGGGGGCCAAGCGCGCGCCGTGTGTATAAAGATATCTCGGCGCGCCTTATAGAGGCCTCCCGTGACCAGAGGGCTGGCCAATATTTCGCTCTGCGAATAAGCATTGCCATACAACGTGGTTTGCTGTTTGTTAAAATTGGTCGGTTGTTTTAGTACTTAAATTAAAAAGAGGTAAAATTCGCTGGTTTGTGAAATTGTAGGGGTAACCTCTGGATTTATTGAATCGATTTTGAAAATTCTTATATCAATTGAAAGCTACATTATTTGTGAGTGTCATAGGCTGTCTTTAATTCCACGCGGGCGAAATGACGGGTTACAGCTAGTGATTTATATTTTAGGTAGGCGTACACCAAGCGGGTTCAGCCCTCAAAAGCTAACAAAATGACCTAACCATGACCTAACTGGAAGTCAAACAGCATTGCTCTCAATGTACACGAATATACACGACGTTGTCAAGACATGATATGTAGGTATACACGGCGCATGCTGTAACCGGCTGTAAAGATTATCTAGATTACCGTTAAGGCACGTAAGCCTGGCCGTCGTCAGTGAACTTGACCGTTAGCGTAGGCTTTCACTGAGGTGGAGTGAAGACAGCTATGCCGAATCAACTTGTCACGGAATGATTGTGAGGATAATAGACGAGTTGTGGGCGAGGTTGGACCAGATTGGGACTATAGGAACCCCCAGGGGGCGCTATAAGTATCCGTGAAGGTGAGAAAGGTAAGTCTCTAGGAAAAAATTGGGAGGCTGTCTTTATTAATGAACTAGCTGTTGCCCGCAACTTCGTCTGCATAGAACTCGTTTATCGCTATCCCGCAGGAATTACGCAATTTTCCGGGATAAAAAGTAGTTGTTATTCCAGATGTTATTTCCAGATTTTATATAGACGGGATAAAAAGTAGTTGTTATTCCAGACTATAATCTATCTATGTTCCAAATTTCATCCAGGTATGTCCAGCCGTTCTGGCCTGAAAGAGTAACAAACATCCAAACATACTCACAAACTTTCACATATATAATATTAGTAGGAAGTAGGATTAGTAGGATAATTCAAAGATTTCAAAGTATAATTTATTAAAATTTTGATAAGTTTTATAAAATTGATTTGACAAACAATGTATTTTTGTGTTTTCACAGCAGTCTGTGTATTTTTTTCTAAATTGCATTTTTTTAATGTTATCCAATGTTCATAGCCAACTAAAAAAGGGTGTTCACGTGGCCAGCCAAAAAGGCCTGATTAGCTATACCTATGATTTAAATTAAACTAAAAGAGTGGATAATTTTACACGTCTTCGTTTACTCCGCCTTAATAAAAGCATACCCTAACGCTAATCGAATACAGTCGTGGAAGTTAA
Organism: Pandemis corylana; assembly: GCA_949127965.1. Lineage (NCBI taxonomy): Eukaryota > Metazoa > Arthropoda > Insecta > Lepidoptera > Tortricidae > Pandemis > Pandemis corylana. The sequence continues at coordinate 10,800,892 of OX421858.1, read as the reverse complement.
AACCAATATAATATAATACTTACATGACTGTGCCTATATAGATGAGCTTTAAGTATTGCATGGATTTTTATAAAGTAGTTGTCATAGAAAAAAATATGAGGGTGGAAAATAAGAGGGGAAAAACAAATGGGTAATTGCCGAGATTTTGGTTTGAAACGGATAACATTTTATCGGTGTGTACCAACATTAATTTAGTAAAACCCACGAAAACACAAAAAACGTGTGCCGCTTATATGTATGGAGGACCAAAAAAGTGACGACATCAATTTGAAAGGAATAAATGCCAGCGATAACATTTCTCTTCCCCTTATTAGTTCTGTGTACGAAAAAGTATGTAAGGAAATTATTACTTTGTTATTTAACATCACCGAATACTTTTAACTCTCCACTATTTACCAAGTAAGTCATAAACATACACAGAGTAAACTGACGCAAGTAAAAATCACGTAAATGTAGGTACGTAAACAGTGACTTTAGGCAGTAATATTAAATGTTATCTGAGCCATAAATAATGAAATCTAAACTGATATAACTGCCACCGTTTTCGATTGCAATGCTGTCATTGATAAAGAATCAATCGGTGCCGAATGTGACGTTTATAACCAAGGTTTAGTACCTCGGTACTAAACCTATCAACTTGTATCAAATTGTTTTCCGTGTAAATTAAATACACCGGGGTACTTTGACCATATTGGGGCTACTTTGATAGTTTTAAAGTTGCTATAGGTATAATTGGCATTGTCCATGTAATGGCATGTAGAAGAAAAGAAGCTTGACGAGGACATCGATATAAGACAAGTAAACGAGAATAAAAATGAGTGAGTTCATCATCAAAGTAGATTGATGATAACGCATATTTAACTTTAATACATAAAATCAAGAACTACTGTAAATCGGGGTGACTCTGAACTTCGGGACGACTATGAAATACATTTTAGATGATGATGATGATTGCAAATATTATTATGATTATAAGAGAATCATGCTAAACGTGGCCTTTAGGTCTAGTTACCTTAGGCTTTACCTATCTACCCCGTAAACGATATACCTAGACGTGATTTATGTATGTAGGTATCTATGTTATGAGAGGTGATTCTTGTGTACCTATGTACAATTAACTACTTCAAAAACTCTTATTTCTTTTTACAATTGTTCATGATATGAACGAGCGCAACCTGCTCTGCGCAGGTATTATGTACTAAAACTAAAATGTATCGTTGACCGATTTTTGAAAGCACGTCATTCGAAAGTGGTACAGATCTGTGTAGGTATTTCTATAAAACTACAATTCATATTAAATTTCCATTTACGAATGGTATTTTCGAGTCATATGCTTCCAAAAATCGGGCCCCGGTTGCAGACAATTTCCACCAATAGAAAAGCAGCGCTGAGCGAGACAAGGAAAATGAAGTAATCTCATTGGTTGATTACTTCTCGCAGGCCTCTCCGCTTCCTCGCGCATCTGTGGTAGATGTCCACTGAAAATGAACTAACAAAGGTCTATTCGCAGCGATTGTCGGCATGATAAGTCATTACATACCTGCCTACCTACTTACCTACCTGCTAACTACAAAGGCTTCAGAATTATAATACCTACCCCAGGGTATTTTCCCGTTGGGGTCCAAATAAACGAGTGTGAGCTCGCATAACGTTTAGGCAAGGCATTAATACCTTTAAGTATGAATTAGTACGCTAAGATTGAAAACGGGGTGTTATTATTTATTTAATATAATGGCGTACGTGCGTACTATAATTTGTCTTCGAAATTCTGTTTGGCGTCGGTGCTTAATTTATTCTCTTTGAATATTCAACGCTTGGCTCCTCCAATACTCATTTAATTTTCTAATATAGGAAGTCGCTTGCTAATATTTTGTAAAATCGCGCCTATTGTATCGCCTTGGGTAGGGTGGCAAAGATTTTGCTAGGAATATTTTAGACCGTCAAACACAACAGCAAAAATTTTAACTTCCAACCAAAAATGAAAAGGATCGTGCACAGAATTTTGAGAATTTTACCTTACTAATGACAACAAACTACTTCTGGTTACGTTTATCATTTGCTATCCCATTTCGGACATACTGTATCAATATTTCAATCCACGACACACTTCCAGTCGTATTGAATTCCTCTTTAGAAGAAAGTGTAACGGTAGTACTATAATTTTAAACTGTAAAATCTATACTGAACTCTAAACGACTGCGTTGTACCTTTTTAATCCATCAATCTTTAACTAAAGTAGAAGTTGGGTTTCAGATATTCTGCCATTCCTGTGGAGTATTCCTAGACCTCTTAACTCATGGTCACCTCTCTCTCGGGCTATATGATCCCTATTATTAATCATTTCATTGCCTTAACGAGGCGAAATTATGCAGATTCGCAGTTATTGTTCGCACAATGGGCATCTTTGCGGGGCTCGGCGCTAAGATAAAGGCTTTGTGCTAATGCCCACTCTTAGACGACTCGTTTTATTGTATAAACCCATTGTAGGCTAACTTAGTTGGGACTTAGGAAAGGCCACTGGGTTTTTAAAGGTCGGGCACGGGTTAAAAATGGGTCAGCGAAAACCTTTAATTTCGTCGACTTCTATACCATTCTCAATATTGCTTTGTGCACGATTTTTGGATGTATGTACATACATAACGTGACCTGACGCGAGTTTAATAATCTTTACCCATCCCAAAAAGTGCACGTTTTCACTTCAAAACTCGGTTTACGGGACGGGTTTTGAACCTGCGCTGCACTTCAAACTTTCTTCTTTCTTTTTTACTAAGCTGTAGTTTGACAGAGTATAAGCAAATCAAATCACATTCTATGTCACTCATTTAAATACTAATCTGTATTCATTCGCCGCGATTCTTGGCTTTCATTATTAGCCCTACTAAAGGTTGAAAAAATAGATACATAATTGAGATTATTCATTATTTACATCTACCGCGTGCTACCAATATTGGTCATATAGCTTTTAGAGCAGCAGCAGGGAGACTCAGTAGTGTAGAACCGACTTTAAAGAGGGATGAGAGACCCACTATTACAGACCGAACTTAAACATGTCATAACTTTTTGCGTTGGCAGCAGGGCTCCACTAAGCGGACCGACGACATCACTTTTGCACGCACGATCTTTCTCCAACTGTTTCTGTCTCTGGAGGTGTGGTGAGTTGAGAGGAACCGGTGGATGCAGGTGGCAAGTTATTAAGTCCTAAACGGGAGGCCTTGGTAACAGTAGTCTTCTGGCTGATCCCTTAAGCCCCGAGTGTAATATTAATTACTAGCTTCTGCCCGCGACTTCGTCTGCGTAGAATCATACATAAAAACCTTCCTCTTGAATCACTCTATCTATTAAAAAAAACCGCATCAAAATCTGTTGTGTGTAGTTTTGAAAATATAAGCATACAAAGGGACATAGGGACATATGGACAGAGGAAGCGATTTTGTTTTATACTATGTAGTGACTATGATGAGTAGAATTGGTGGAAGCTTAAAATATTACAGAGAAGAGAAGTACCTATAAGTACTTGAACCTAAAATGTGCGTACGTGACCTTGTGTTGTCAATGTTGTCATTATCATCAAACGATCCTGAGGAATGTGCAGTAGATATTTCTTAGATAAAAATTCGTTCAAAGTATCTGAATGCCGATAAGCTAATTACATAATCTCCTTGCATTAATTGAATGTAAACATGGTCTGACTTGTAAGAATAGTACATTACACCCCCGAGGGTGATGAAATAAACAATGTTTCAGATCGCAGGAACTGGTCGTACGAGCCAAAGGCGAAGGCGATAAATAGGCGACCTGAGGCTTTCTTTATCACCGCCCGAGGTGTGTACATGATTTTACGTCTTCCCTTGGTCAGGAAGTGGAAATATCCGCTCGCGTAGCGGGCGGTAAATTGCTACTTACGGCCCGGAGAGACGTAAATGATTTTATTGGTTAATCCAGTTAACTTTAAAAGTTAAATAAATAAGTGAGCTTTTAGAATGCTGTCTCACTCACTCTTATGCGTTTGATACTTGAATTGGTCGAGTAAGAGAGACAGCAAGAGAAACCGGAATCGTACTTTAAGAGCTCGCGGGCTGTACAAATTATTAAATACAGGTTGAGGTTTATTTTTTTCTTGAGTATTATGTAGGTACTTGTTTACAAAATATTAGGAGACCCTCTATAAGAATGTCACTCACACAGTGACAAGTGATATTACTTCGTTCAACCCATTTGGGCCAGCTCTTGTGAATCGACCTTGTACTTACCTAAACAAAATCCTCCTCCACCCTCCATCCTTTCGTCCACTCAAAGGTTGACTGGAAGAGATCCCTTAAAGGGATAGGTCCGCCTTTGTGCATGTATCTCAGTGTTTGTCAATTGTATTTCTCTTGTTTATTTTGCACAATAAAGAGTTTACATACATACAAAATAAGTAAATATATGTAAGATAATTTTGCTTTAATTATCTTCATGTTTCCATTAGCTATTCCAAGGTACATGGGCCTTACCATGACGTCTTAATGCGATTCAATTCCGATTCAGTTTAGGTTCGCTCGCTGTCAGATCCGTACTAAAAATGACGTCACGCCAAGGCCCCCGGTAAGAGATTCTACTAATTGGCCAAATTTAGAAATTTTCCGTCCGTGTTTTTGAGTTTGTCCCGGTAATTATGAGGCTTTGAGCCCCGAACGCGAACAAACTGCTGAGCGGCGATCTGAATCCAAATTAATTAACAAAATGCCGGAGGACAGGTAAGGTTCGCTAAATGTTTGTCATCTTGAGCTTTTCTCTGCTAAAATTAGATTTAGTAGGTACATTTTAACAAAGACCCTTTTCCCCGCGCGAGACTTAAAAGAGGGCTATTGACCGTAAACATATAAGTATAATGTACCTATTCATCAATTTATCGTACTAATATTATAAATGCGAAAGTTTGTGAGTGAGAATGTGAGTGAGTGTGTAAGTTTGTTCGTTCTTCACGCCGAAACGAATGGACGGATTCGGATCAAATTTGGAACGGAGATAGTTGGTACTTTAGATTAACACATAGGCTACTTTTTATCTCGGAAAATTTTATAGTTCCCGTGGGATAGCGATAACATATCAATTGCTAATTCTACGCGGATGAAGTCGCGGGCAGAAGCTTGTATTATAAATGCGACAGCTTGTGAGTGAGTGTGTATGTTTGTTCCTTCTTCACGCTGAAACGAAAGGACAATTTTGGATTAAATTTGGAACAGAGATAGCTGGTACCCTAGATTAAAACATAGGCTACTTTTTATCCCGGGAAATTTCATAGTTCCCGCAGGATAGCGATAAACATGTAAAGGGTCGTAGCCACCGGTCACGTAAGTAAGAGCGAGACAGCGCTCTACAAAGCCAAAATTAGCCGAGCAGACTGATGCTATGTTTATGGCCGGGAACTGTAACAGTGCATTTACTGATTAAGTATGAGATGCGCCAAATCACTGGTTCTTAACCGGTGGTCCGCGGACCACTGGTGGTCCCTGGAAGCATCTAAAGTGGTCCGCGGGGCCAATCTAATAAATAATTAGATAAGTGACAACCAGACAATCCGTAAAGGTGCAATTCCGCTAGGGCTGATCGAAGCCATTCGTTAGATATGTAGTTACTAGGTGGTCCATGGCAAGACAGAAATTTTGTCAAATGGTCCCTCGCGTCTGAAAGGTTAAGAACCACTGCGCCAAATGAACCTTAACCGATAATTTTGACGTTTATTTGACAGAAATCTTATGAAATATAATGTCAAATGTTCCATGCTGGTCTGGGAGCAAAGAAAAAACATAGAATGTACCATTTGCTTCTCTACTCGCGCATATGGTAGAAACCCATCGAGGGATTGGGCGAAAATAATAGGAATCATGTTATAGGCGATGAGGCTAGCAACCCATCACTATTTTGATTCCATTTTCCATCTATACGCCCACAATCTTGCTAAATGTGGTCTGTAGGTACCTGTTAACTTACCCTCTTATTCATAAACGCTCTATAGGCTTCTGCTAACTTAGCAATCGTTTGTCTTTATCTGTGAAAGGTAAATATCAAAGTGACAGATAAGGACAAACGATTGCTAAGTTAGCAGAAGCCTAGAGAGCGTTTATGAATAAAGGGGTTTGGCTCTGTCTACCCTGTAGGGGATAAAGACGTGATTTGTGTATATGTATGTGTCATGTCAAAATCGTGTTACAGTTAACGTTATTGTTAAAGTTACTTGGTACACGCTAAGTTGAAGATTACTCTATTCTTAATTAAATCAACTACTAAGCATTCAGCAGTTACTGCAAGTTAATCTCCGGGTACTAACCGTCGTGATTGCAAGGATCAATGCGCTTAACTAATTAAGCTAAACAAACCTAGCCGTATAACTTAGCATTGCTTAGCATTTAAAGTAAAATGTTGCTAAAATAGAACTACAGATGTTGACTGAACTTTATAAATGACTTAGCAAAATCAATTGTTATCAGAGTTACAAAGCATAGCACGAGACATCAAACCTAAAGTCCACTAATAAAGTATCCGCATTCAAACGTAAACTGAGACTTTTTGATAAAAATATGCTATTTATAAATGATTTTATTGTTAATAATACTTCGTAGTTTATCATTATTATTGTTTAATAATTTTCGTATGTTACTGTATTAGAAATAAGGTGTTATAAACTATTATAACACCTTATTCCTAATACATTAACACACTAACACTATTTAGTTCATATTGATGTCCAACACAATGTATTTTGTTCTTCCTTGCTGGTTTGGGAGTAAAGACGAAACATAGAATGTACCAGTTGCTCCCGCGCAGATGGTAAAAGCCCATCGAGGGCGAAATTGGCGAAAATCTTAGGAATCATAATATAGGCGACGCGGCTAGCCACCCATCACTATTTTAATTCGCTTCCATCTATACTATACCTAAACGAATACTAATTTTGCCGCTATAAAAGCTTATCCGATGCGTATTTGTTACTCATATCGCTGACCAATCGCGTGCTTTCCGAGTTTTCTAGTACTAACTCGTTATCTTGGACGCAGTATAAGTAGATAGAATTAAAATTACGAGTCCTTTTTTAATTTCTGAGTCGCGTGACCATGAAAGAAAGAAAGAAAGACAGAAAGAAAGAAGACATTTATTCCTTTTTGCAAGACACACAAATATAAGATAATAAACACAATTTTATAGAAAATAAACAAGGTAAAACAAAAAAAACATACATGAAAAATAGATCATCAGCGTTGTGTGTCTTCGCAAAAGTGAAACGGTCGCTGGACGTCTGAAAAAGTCCATTGTAAATTCTTAACACTGAAATTTGTAAAACTGCAGTTTTAAATAACTCTTCCAACCTGATGACAAATAATTTCAAACGCAAATTTTACCACTTTCAATGGTATTTTCACAGATGCGATTTCAGAAATCGGTACCCTTATTCATCAGAAGTCCTGTTCTGTCTCAGGAATCAAATCACACGCTATTTAATTGCGAACAATCAATAAAGTCCCAAGTTGGAGACAATCACACGGCTCGTAAACCCCGATAGTTGTTTAGTTACTTCCGCTACATATAATTAGGTACGTTCAATTTATTGCCCATGTTATTGTCGAGGCGGTGTTGCCAGTAGAGTTAATAGTTTAGTCCAATTAAGTTTTAGGTCTTACTACTAGTCGTCTATTAAAATTTAGACATTTGCGACGCTTTTCTAAATCAAATTAAAATTATTATAAGTTCCGGGACTTCACCAGGGATCTCTTTTTTATTACTATACAAATGTATAATTACTACGTATACTATAATCAGCTTGTAAAAGTATCTTTAAAATTATCACTATACCATTTTATACTTTGCTTAGCCTAAGAGATTTTCAAACTTTTCAATTGACTATAAGTTGCTGGCAAAAAAAATTACTAAGTTGATAGTGTTAAAGTGATGTTACTGCAACACAACCAACGCTACAATCTAGCCGTGTTCAAATCAAGGATGAATTGGCATTTACTAGACAAGCGTGATCTACCCTAGATCTCATCTTCGCTTACCATCAGGCGTAATTGTGATCAAACGCATGCCTAAGTATTAAGCATTAAAAAAAATGACCGATTCATTACAGACCCGAAGATTTTCTTAGAACAGCCACCATGCGAACTAGTGATGTTCGGATAGCGAGTAAGTAAGTATAAACTATCAAATAAACCGAATAATAAATCAAAACAGCCACAAGACCATATATTAGGCTAATCCTGCACGCCACACAAATTCAATCTATCCACAAATGTGACAAAATTAGCGTGTAATATCCCTGTTAGAATTATGGACGCCCTCTTTTCCCGCCAAAATACTATGAGGACAACTAGAGATGGGACAGGGTACCATCCGGCACGCGGCCGACGCGCGACCGCCACGCGACGGACCCCCGAGGACGGAACCCCAGGTTTATTTAACGTGAGGATGTTGGAACCCGTGTCATCGGACCAACGCCCTCGCTAATTCAGTTTAGATTTCATCAGTTCGGGTCGTAAAGCAAATACTCAATTGCATTGTTTTTTAATTGATCAAACAGGCACTCTATTCGTGCGTTTTCGGAGTAAGTGTTTGTTGCTTCGACCATCGGAACTACGAAAGAGCATCGGAAATTTTAAATTAGGAAGTGAACTGGTTTTAAATTACTATTACCTTGAGTCGTTGTCAAATATACTGGGTAACTTAACCATTGCTGCTACGGTAGGTAGTTAAAAAACTAGCGCGTACCTATCTAAAGACAAAATGATAACTCGACTTCCTTCAAAGTCCGTTGCGGATGATTCAGGTTTTCTCTTAAAACACCCAAAGTGAAAGCAAATGAAAAGTCGATTTTACGCGGCTGTACGAACCTTCCTAGCGGAACGCAAGCGAAAACTATTCTCTCAGTGCGAACCATAAAAACAACAGTCGGTATACTCGGACTCGTTTTTAACAAACTCCTAAAATTCCCAAATCCGCAACACGCTTTTTCGAACATACCCTCACCTTCCACCCAGACACCCACAATGATTTCGCACAAAGCCATTAAAACCGTATAGCGCCGGCCATGCGTCAGCCCCTATTCTAATGGTAATGCCGCGCGATATTGTGCCCTCCATAACAAATGTTGATTTTATACACAACGCCGTAACAATAGTGCGCAAATACCTAGACACTATAGGAGATGCGATTTGGATAATGCTACACCAGAAATAATAATGGGCGTGCGGTGTTCTGCTTGTTTACTCAGCGGACCGCACTGATTTTTGTATATGTTTTGTAGTGTCGTCGACGAAAACATTTTGGACTGTGAGAAAATGATTCAATTACTAAAAAAGTACAGTCGCGAACCGGGTTTGTTGAGCACTCACCAATGTAACTTAGCCACTAATGCAAATCGAATAGCTGTCACAGTCAGCAACCATCGGTGATTGAATAGAGACGGCTAAATTGTGAACAATGGCAAGCGGCTCAATGGCATTGTACGCGAGAAATTGCGAGTGGGACTTGTTCTTGAAGAGCTCCTTGCTGTCCCACTCGCTCTTATGGGTTCGATACATGAATCGGCCGATGACACCTGGAACCCGAACGTCATTCTAAGAGCTCACGGGCATTAACACTCACATACACAAATCACGTCTTTATCCCTTTCGGGGTAGACAGAGCCTAAGGTAACAAGACCTACAGGCCACGTTTGCAAGATAGTGGGGGTATAGGTAGAAAATGGAATCAAAATAGCGATGGGTTGGCAGCTGCATCACCTAAAACATGATTCCTATGATTTTTGCCCATTCCCTCGATGGGATTTTACCATCTGCGCGGAAAGAGAAGCAACTGGTACATTCTATGTTTTTTTTTTCACTCCCAGACCAGCATGGAAGTCACGGACAGTAAGTATAAAAAAAAGAACGGGTCGTACTCCGGGAGTGTCGGTAGAAGTGAATACTACACACTCACACTCGTGCAAGCGCCCAGCACCGCAACCCAGCAACAACTCTCCCTCCGTCTTACGGTCACGCATTTTCGATCACGTGATCCTGACGCGAGTTTAACATTTTTTACCCATCCCAAAAAAGTACACAACGCCGCTAAAGAAGTTTTCTTTTTTTTTTTATTACGAACTGACCAGTGATTGACCTCTATCTCACTTGGTGGAAGGTGCAGATGAGGCCAAAGGTGTAACTCCCTGGTTCAGTAATAGGCAATAGCCTATTCACTCTAGCCTTGAAGAGCCCTAGGTTGTATCTGTCCGGAAATACAGACGATTTCACTTCAAAAAAAGCCAAGCCAAGTGTTGTGTCAGCCAAGTTCACTCTTTAAATAGTACCTCAGCAGTGTTGTTTGATAATGATAACCGTACAGACATACCTTACCTTATATCGTCTATATAACATCGCACGGTAAGTATACATACAACACCAATTTCAGTAACAAAAGACCGCATGTATTATAGTTGTGGCTATGTTTCATTTAATATAATTTAAAGGTGCCCACCTGCCAACCCTATCCTCATACATATTCATGTTGGCGATTAATCACACAGCTACCTACAAGTTGCTGTTCTCCTGGTAAACGGTGGCGAAATTAAGAAAATTTACCAGAGAAATTAGTTATGCGCGTATGTGGTATGTTATAGATATGGAAGGGTTGGACCCGTCTTAAAGGAGTTTAAGTTTGGTGAATAAATAGCCAAGTTTGTATTATAATTATAATTTTTAGGTTCTAGTCACTGTAACTAGACCTTTCAAGATTAGGATTTAATTAAATAAAACTGTCTAGTAAAGATTAAAACATTGTTTCTAATAGATGTCCATCGTGTTCATAAAAAAATAGATTATTAGACAGTTTTATGGGGTAATAGCAAATGTCAAACTGACAGATACTACTAAAGTACGATTAACATGACTTAATAAACATTTAGAATAAAGGGATAAGCGGTTCAAAATATTACCTTTTCATTAAAACGGAGTACTTTACAGAACTATAAACCGACATTAACCAATTCATAAATTACGTAGTTTAAAGGCGTCAAAATGATTTTAAACGACCGTGAAAGAACAACTATTAATTCCCACTAATAGTCTTATCACTTTTTAAAACGGTGCATTACGAAACAAAAAAATTAAAAAAAGATTTATGGTCGCGGCGCGCGTGCCCACAGTTTTTTACTGCTTCCATAAAAAAGTAGTTTACAATGTCACCATAAAGTCTTCGATGAAATGTAAAAAAACATATTAGCATACAGAATGCATATTAAAAATCGCATAATACGTATAATACCTACATCTGTCGGTGGGCGGGCGCGAGGCATATGGGTTTTATGCTAATTAAATTTGGCTGCGCTTGTATCGCAAACACTGCAAAAAACAGCTAACCGCAACAAGTTATGTTTCTTAGGCACAAGCCTTTAATTCATTAGGCCACCGCTCTGATAAAAAAAAAGCACTGCAGGTCCTTCATGAAGAATATGAACAATTTTTAGTAGATGTAGAGTTCGTGACCTCTTAGAATGCCATTCCGGTTTCGGGTACCATTGGTCGATGTAATTATCAAATAAATTCTTATTTAAGCGAGACAGCAAGACCCGAAGGCTTTTATAAATACTATCGCACTGTAGATGTACCTACAGTGCCCGGCCATAAAGATTGCACATCAGTCTTCTCGGCTAATTTCGGCTTCGTAGAGCGTTGTCTCGCTCTAACTTACGTGACGCCAATTGTCTCTTTCCAAAGGCCGAAGTGCAATCTTAATATTAGGTAACTGTCGAAAATTCATCAATAAGAAGCTACCTACATCAGTTATTGGGCATGAAAACAAAATAGAATCGTGTCAAACAACATCAAAATGTTTATCACGAAACGCAGGCGACGGACGCGTGCGCGTCACTCGCAATCGCGAAGCAATCCGTCAGCAAACGTCAGTGAGCGTCAGCGGGCGTCAGTAAACGTCAGTCTCAGGGGACGACGCCGATTGACGCTCGGCGACCTGGCTAATTTGACGGGTAATGCGAACGGCACAACGCGTATGAATTTATTTATCCTTACTTGAAAACTTTTGGCGAGGCGTGCCCAGTGCTCTTCTTTCCGTGGGTGTCGTAAAAGCAAAAGGACCTGGTTCAGTGGCCAGCGACGCTCTCTATTATGGACTATGAACTCCGGACTCCTGTACTGAGATGTGAAAGACGGGGATACCTATTTAACTGCACACTTTTTTCGAAGAAAAGCGCCATAAAAGTTCAAATGAAATACCTATATACCAAGAGTGTACTAGTGTAGCGACATACAGAAGTAATAGTTTTGAAGAACTTGATATCTCTGCATTTTAGCCTTCTAAAAACGTTGATCACTTATCAATCTCAAACTAATAATCATACCCGACCGCGTACCACGGCACTAATTTAGTCCGTCGACGAAAAAGCATAATGAAACATGAAGTTTTTTTATACGACAAGAAAGGCAAACGAGCTAGTGAATCTCCTGTTGGTAAGTGAGCACCACTACCCATGGCCATCTGCAACAGTAAATATTGCAATGCGTTGCCCATCCAGAGGGTTAAATTTGAATGCCTCATGTTCCAGCAATGGGGGCTATCGCGCGTGAATTTGCCACTAGAGGCCCTAGTGTCGCGAGAGCGTGAGGTCCAATAACATTCATTTTTCACTGGTTGGCTTGCTTCGTGACATAAATTATAATTTCTTTCATTTACCTGTTGAAAAGTGATCTCCATCGTGAAATTATCGCAAATATGGATTATTAGGTGAACAATGTGAACGTTTTGAAAGCGGAATTAAAAAAAGAGGTGCAAAAATAAGGTTTGTTTATTTGCTGTTTACAAACTTATTTTTTGCCAAAAGTATGCGTGTTCGCGAGGTAACAGCTACGTTTTTTTTTCTAGCTATACCTCTAGACCTTAGTCAACAGTGGCGCTAACTAGTGAGCAAAGAAACTATAGTCCCCATTTCGCCAGCTGGCTCCACGACGGAACACAGCAGCACAAGCACTGATGCTTTAATGGCAAGATTAGCAAGTACAGTTAGTGAGCTCTAAGAACGCAGCAAAACAAACCGAATGGCATTAAGGTGCGGCTACACCAGTGCGTAAAAGACATCGACGGTGCGTTTACGCAACAAAATATATGAAGAATCGGTGAGAGAACTTTATTCTTCATTCTTGCTTCTCAATGTGTCGCCTATAATCTTCTGAGATCGTGCTTTCAATCCATTACGGATTACGGCGTGCCATTCGTTTTCAGTGTACCTAATTAGTACGTCATGAAATAGCCCTTGGAACAGTTAATCAATTTAACAGGTGAACTTTTTGTACATCGCTCATTCGGCCGGGATTAAATACCTACCTGCGAACGACGCACTACACCGGTCAGGAGCGACCGTAGCGCAGCCCAGGGATCCGCAGCGAAGAGGGCAAATGCTGTCTATTATTCGTGATACCTGGGATGTTCGTAGTACATTATATTAGACTAGCTTCTGCCCGAGACTTCTTCCGCGTAGAATTAGACTTAAAAACTGATGTTGATAGTATATTTTGCAATAATTATTTACGTCGCGACTCTAGGCACCTTTGACATGTTTATCGCTATTCCGCGGGAACTACGCAATTTTCCGGGATAAAAAGTAGCCTATGTTATTATTTAGGGTACTAGCTATCGCCGTTTCAAATTTGGTCCAAATCCGTCCAGTCGTTTCAGCGTGAAGAAGGAACAAACATACACACTCACATCGTCACATCTCTAATATTGGATTTGTGGTAACTCGACAAAACTGTTAAAGGTTTAAATAAAACTTTTTATTTAATATTGGATCAAGAGATTGAACAAGATTAACGGATGACCTGTAAAGTCGCGGGTTCACGGTGGATGCAAGCCGCTCCCAACCGAGGCAACTGGAGGTCTATGGCGAAGGCCTATTCCCAACAGTGGACGTCCTACGGTTGATATGATGATGACGATGATGAATATTGTTGATCCTCTTGCGTCGATAAGAGGTCAGGGCAGGGGGCCTATGTGAAAATACATATTACTAGCTGTTGCTCGCGGCTTCGCTCCCGTTTTTTTTTCTTCTAAATTTCAATATGAAAAATAGATAGTAGCCGATTCTCAGACCTACTGAATACGCATATAAAATTTGGTAAGAATCGGTCAAGCCGTTTCGGAGGAGTACGGGAACGAACATTGTGACACGAGAATTTTATATATAAGACTAGCTGTTGCCCGCGGCTTCGCTCCCGTTTTTTTTTCTTCTAAATTTCAATATGAAAAATAGATGTTGGCCGATTCTCAGACCTACTGAATACGCATATAAAATTTGGTATGAATCGATCAAGCCGTTTCGGAGGAGTATGGCAACTAAAACTGTGACACGAGAATTTTATATATTAGATACTGAATTTGAAATACAAGTAGCTTAGAATAAAATTTCAGCTCTTATTTATCTGTCGTTTAGTATTTTAATTTTTAACGGGTAAATAAAACCGTAAAAATTATTATAATCATGAAGAAAAGTTTTAACAATAAGCCCTCTCCGAGAGGAGGCCTGTGCCCAGCAGTAGGACGTATATAGGCTGTAGATGATGATCATGATGAAGTAATAATAACCTCTTTCAGCCTTTTGGAAAAGAACACTAAAGAGAAATACAAAAAGTGAATTTGGTAGAATGATAGACATTACATAGGTACGGTTCTCGCCCGTCCCGAAGGCCGCCCCCGACTGCGGGACTCCACTCATATTTTCCGCAGCGTTGAGTCAACACACGACCTATTCATCGACGCAATGAAAATATTACCCTTTATCTTTTTGTTCGGTTTAACTGCTCGCGCTCGAATGTGTATGCACTGACAGAATCCATTTTTGCAACTAAAATGGATTTCGGCCGGCGACGCCTGTGTGCAATCACTTTTTTTCGTGTTGCCAGTCAATTTTTGTAATGGGTTTTCTGAGTGAAATGTTTTTTCGGCGTCCTGATATTTTGGAGATTATTTTTATAATTTACTTTTTTTGTAAAGTAGCTTCTGCCCGCGACTTCGTTCGCGTAGAATTAGCAATTGACATGTCTATCGCTATTCCGCGGGAACTGTGCAATTTTCCGGGATAAAAAGTAGCCTATGTCCCAGCCGGGGATTTCCTTGACAGATTAGTAAAGTTTTTATTAAAATACCTACAGCCGTTTTTACGTGATGCGCTCGCAAATATACAGGCACGCAGATAAAAGTTCTAAATCTTAAAATGTATTGGAACGTGTTCTATTACTAATTCAAAGTATCCCCAGCCAACTTTTTTTCGAATATCTTCCATGTACAGACTTTCCAACCTCTTCAGCCTTATTATATTTACCTACGGTACGGTTATATGCAATGTTTTCATTATGTGCAGGTTTTGTTGACCACGGAATTCCTTACTACTTACCTATTAGTACCTTTTCACACTAAGGTTCAATGTCATTTGTATCTAATCTATGGTATAAAACATCAAGGACTATTTTCACTTTCAATGCTTGCAAGCCAAAGGCTAGCCCTAACTGTTTTTGGTTTTCTGTTAGCTACAACAGGAAATGTAAAAAAAGTTTTAGGTGAACTAGGTACCACTTACAGTTTGGGTTTGCCTGAAATATGCGAACAGGGGACACGAAGTAGAGTGCCCCCGTTATAAGATCCTCCTTCTGTGACATCAAGTCTTAGTTTGTTCGACCAATGGGATTTTAATTTCACTTATTTTTAATTAGAGTAAGTACTAATGTACTGCCATCTAGTGTCGGAACATGGTACTTTGGTTTTAAATGCCATCTATTGTGGAGTAGCTTTAAACTTTAGTATTACTACTATTCGACACTGAATGTCGCTAGTTGATACTTTGCAGTTGTACTGCTACTTAATAGATGGCGCTGTTCGTACAAATCATTTTATTTAGCATCAATAAAATTGACAACGTTCGTTGTATTCAATCGATAAATTCAAGGTTTAAAAATATAGCCCAGCTCAGATTGTTTTTTTTTTAAATATAATGCAATACAAAGCCTTACCGCAGCGCTAAGAGAGTGTCGCTAGACGGTGGTTAGTCTAAAATAAAAAATACTAGAAATAAAAGTCAAATTTTGTATCAACGTTTTAATAACATAACCTTAAAACGACCCCATTCCGAGTAAAATTATGAGAAAAATAAATAATTTGTATATTATTATGTAAATGTAAACAATACACTAATCACAGTTAAAACAATCACAAGATTGCGATAAAAATTTTACTTAGTTACTTATATCGGAATAAAGGAAAAAAATAATCATTTTAAGTACAAGTAACTTAAGCGCTGCCTTTTTTAAATAAGTACAGATGCCAATAAGCAACAATATAAATTGTCATTTTATTCACGCAAAGAGATTCGCTCTACAAATAAAAATCACAATCTTTAAGGCTATCCAAATTGGAATATCCAATGGAATGTTTAGAATATTAGAATTGGCTACATCGTATATTTAGCCACTACAATATTTAGTTGAGCATTTAATTCGTTATTTTTATTCTATTTAGAATAATGTTCCCATAAATTAAGTGCAAGATAGACAAGATTTTTTAATAAGTATAACTTAAACTTAATAGACTTAGCGTAAGTATGATGCGCGGGGAGGGGGTAAAAGTGACAAAAGTGTCGTTTCTCCTCGCTCCTCATTCCCTTCTATAGCTTAAGTTTCAAATTTGTATGCGCGGTCTCTACATTATAGCTTAAGCTAGAAAGAGACGCAAATCTGCAAAGCCCGCGGCTAACCCCGCATGTGTAGCACAAAAAAGACAAAGAGAGAAATAGAGATGTAATTATACTACCTTGTCAGACGTCAAGTAACTTTTACAAGACAGAACTGAAGAAGAGCCCTGATTTGCACCATATCTATATCATAGCTGCATGAAAATAAACATGGAACGTTGTCATAGTGAGATAAAGCATGCCAGAATCCACTAACACATTGCCAGCAGATTGGCAATGTTAATATGACAGTGTTCCAGTAGGCTAGGATAGGAATCACCTTTATTGAAATTCGATAATTTTAGAATATTCTCATAGTGTTAGCGCAGCCGTGGTTCATCCTGTACTGGACGTACATCATGCCGGAGTTGTGCCAATAGTACAGGGCACCCATTACAAGCACGTGCCACCACTGGTGCGAGTGGCCAATGTAGTCCACTCGGCCGGGAAACCAGCGCTCTGGGATCTAAAAACAACAATCATTTAAATAAGAACCATAAAAGCTACCGTTACACTAAGCTATCAGAGGCTATCTCTGAGGCATGGGAGCTGCCGCGGACTTTGTAATTTTTCAAATTTCGTCAGTAAATACAGCATTCCAAAGCCAAATTGAAATAACTGGACTTTGTAGTAGAAAATTACTGCTCTTGTAAATTTGCTGGAGTAGTTGTTGGAAAATTTAATTTGAGCGTTAAAGGTGCGACCACGCCGGTGCGTAAAAGACGTTGACGGTACGTTTACGCAACAAAAAGTACGAAAAAACGGTGAGAAAACGTGGCGCCTACAACACGTCACTGCGTGTACTGTGGTCGCTCCTTAACGTGGTAGCAAACAAAACACAATTTTGACAAGTCGGTGATAGCAGCCTCCTTAGCGCTACCATAGCGTAATAATTTGCAAATTCTTATTATTTCACTATGACGCTAACAAACATATTAGTCAGTCCATTTTTAAATGCATTTTAATTAGTGGATCATTGATAATTTTACTCACCTTGAAAGCATAAATGAGGAACGCTACGCCGCTTATGAGGTACATCCCAATAACTCTAGGGTAGAACATCTGAAATGAAAAATAAACGTTTTCGTTACAAATACCTTATAGGCCGGGATGGTGACCGAAAATTTCTGGTAATTTGTACCAGTATGGCGGTTCTTCAGGGGTCTAACTACGTAATAACAAAAAGGAAAATGATGGTCATAGCCTAATCGCGTGGGCATCCGACGGGTTCGATTTATTTTTTCTTTACTCCCAGACCAGTTTGCATGGAGGACCGTTTTTCCATCCCTCTGGGTAAACCCTTATGATGTTATGATACATAACGAGGGTCATTAAAACACGTGTGTGGCTTTATGAAACGAGCCTTGTCGAGTTTTGTAATAAGAGCACACAAGTGAATAGTTGTAGCTGTAGATTACGAACTACGTTTGTAAAATTTTCTCACGTCTTAGCTTATGATGAAACGACAGCGAAATGTAAAGACAAAGGTGCGGAAGAGAAAAACAAATACTCAAAAGACAAAAAATGAGAATGGAGACTAGACAAAAGATAGGGTCATCTTACTTGCACCATAGGGTTCTCCAAGCCTCCCATGGCGTATATCCAATGAAGCGTGGGCAGCACGCCGTACGCCGCCCAGCCGATAAACACGCACATCTTGACCACGTAGGGCACGCCCAGCCGCGGGATCTGCAGCGTCATGGCCAGCACGAAGATCAGGGTCACTGACACCATGTAAAAGGTTTTCAGCTCCTGGAATTACGAGTAATTATTAATATAGAGCTCCACAGTGACGGTACATTATCAGAGCTCTAAGTTTCGTCCTCAAACTTCTAATAGATGTTAAGAATTTTGTAATAGCTATCTGCGGGATAGCTAATAACTATATTTGAGGTAAATGTATGTATGTTATGACTCTTTATTGTACATAAATCACACAGGACAAAACAAATGAACAAATGCGAACTTATCCCCAAAAGGTTTTCATCGTAGTCCGTTCAGTTTTTGTGTAAAGGAGTAAAAATCATCCAGACATCCTCAAAAACTTTCGTATTTATAATATTTATAGACATATTTATAGCTATTTTAAGCTTTTGATTTACATTTTCAAAAATTTAAAATTCTACCAACTACCTAAGTTAGAATTGTTCAAAACGACAAATGAGCAAAATGTAACCTTCTTCTATAACCAAATAAAGAATTTTGTTCTATCAGTGATGTAACTTGTTGAGTACACGCGCACTAAACATTACATAACTCACATAGTGACACCAGAAGGCGTAATAGACACCGGATGTGTATATGGCGAGCAGCGAGAGCGCGATGCCGAATAGGTCGTACATGAGAAACTCGTTGTAGTCGCATTCTGACCGGCAGGAGAATGTGTGGTATAGTGCTGACAGGGCCATGCATACCTGGAATGAGACAATTGAAAACATTAACACAGATCATCATTTATTAGGATATGTGGCTTACATATATGTGGTTGTGGGGCCCCTTAACATGACAAAGTTTAAAAAGTTCATAAGTATTTTGGGGTCCTATCAAATGAATCAAGAATTTTACTTCTCGATTTTTCATGTTTACTTTTACTGAAAATTAGAACACAGAAAAATCCGAAAAGTAAAGCTATGGCCGGGAATCGAACGAATAAAATTCTTGATTCATTTGATAGTACCTATCATTTAAAACCCAGCGCTTTCTCTCGTCCCTGGTGAGCAGTAGATGTTCCACGGGAGTTTACAATTGTGTCGTACAGACACATCATTCAAACAGATGACGCTAAATTAGCATAGTAACAAAGTCACGTGACAGCTAGTAACAGATAGAAAAATTCGAAGGCTTACTCACCTGCTATGGGTGGTTTAGCGGTATAGCATGCATCACGGAATTATGAGGATCCGGGTCCGATTCCCGGCCGTAGCTTTACTTTTAGGAATTTTCCATGTGTTCTAATTTTCAGTGTCATGTAGAAATTTTATTTTGGGGTATAAAGTTTTAAACTTCTATACACAAAAAAAAACAACAAGATGAAACATGGGCGTCTGCCCATGAAGTGTTCTGAAGAGTACATTGCCAAGTAAGAATAGTGAATATAGTGAAGTATACTGACTGGAGCTTCCTAGTTTGACAAACTCGATTTTGGCTAGATATTTAATTTAAGAAATCGGTTTAATTGTCAAAAAAATGCTTATTACTTATTTGAACTAATCTAAATTACGATATTTCAACCCATTAGGTGTGTATTAGCAGTTCTGCACGTGAACATAATTTAATAACGTTCAAAAACGATCGTATTGTTGCAGGGTGTCTAAACAAAACTTAGCTGTAATATATACTCACGGGCAAAAATAACGGGTCACTTTTCATAGAACTTTGTATGAAAAGTAACCCGTTATTTGTGCTCGTCAGTGTAGTTCGAACGACTCTCAATACTGTTAGAAAAGGCAGTCGGGAATCGGCTTTGTAGCCAAAAGAAAGTCCGGTACCGGTTCATCTCAATCATAACGGTGTGCGGACAACGGCGGAGTGGTGCCGTGAAACTAACAAATAGCACTTGTGTACAGCCATTACATGCAAGCAAAATTTGATGGCGAAAATTGTTTGGCGAGTAATTGCTTCCTGGAGCTAGAAAGGATTACTTATTGAAGAGTAAATCAGTGTTGAAAGTAAATAATACTAGCTACTAGAGATGCGCCGAGTAACACTTTTGCCGAGTAACGAGTACCGAGTTTTACTCGGCTCAATTTTTTTTCAACCGAGTACTCGGCCGAGTAACTCGG
Organism: Pandemis corylana; assembly: GCA_949127965.1. NCBI lineage: Eukaryota > Metazoa > Arthropoda > Insecta > Lepidoptera > Tortricidae > Pandemis > Pandemis corylana. Next base: position 10,780,369 of record OX421858.1, on the reverse strand, counting down.
TTCAATCAAATTCGCATTTCGTGCGCGTAAACAAGTACAAACAGGTTTGCGCCGGTCAAGACGTCGGCTCGCGTTGATACACCCCTCACCCTGCCCACGCCTTTCAACTACTAGTCACTTGATTGTTTGCAAACAAACACGTCACGTTGCGCGTCATAGTAAATAAATATAAATATATTGCTTTTCTTAAACAAAGTATGTATATTCGTTACTCGTTATCTAATAACCGAGTTATTCGGCCGAGTACGAGTATCAAAAAACCCGCCGAGTACGCAGAGTACCGAGTATCAAACGAGTACTCGGCCCATCTCTACTAGCTACCCAATTTTGTTTCATTTTGTAATTATATAATTATATAATATGACGGCGAGTACATTTACTTGGACCAGATAGCATCCTTCGAAAACAGGCACAGGCAGTCTAGAGAAATCGATAGGCGTATTGAAAATGCCTGGAAGAGCTTCTGCTCCATAAAAACGCTAATGAAGGGCAACCTTGCTCTGTCACTAAAGCGTAAACACGTCGATATGTGTATTCTTCCCATTCTAACCTACGGCGCTCAAACTTGTTCATTAACTGAATCTCAAAAGTCCAGGCTCAAGATCTGCCAAAGGGCAATGGAGCGCAGTATTTTGGCTGTTAGAAGAACTGATCAAAATCCGAGTCATGGATGTTGGGCAAAAGACCGCTAAGCTGAAATGGGTCTGGACTGGTCATGTTTGCCGCATGAATCCAGAGCGATGGGCCTTAATCACTACCCGTTGGGTTCCGCGAGATCACCATGGAAGCGTTGGCAGACCGAGAAGAAGATGGCAGGATGACTTGTACACATATCAAGTAGAGTGGCAGGAGCACGCCCTCGACCGGGATGAGTGGAGGAAAAAAGGGGACGCCTTTGGCCAGCAGTGAGACACTCAATTAGGCTAATATAATAATTATTTGTTCCATTTTGTAAGCCTATATTAGTATAATACTGGACAAATACCTTTCCTTTTTGCATGAAATTCACATCTACCTATTTATTCAGAAGTAAACTACACTATAAGTAATTGTGTGTTTCATTATAATTACTAGCAACCCTGTAGGCACCCGACGTTGGGACGATCAAATCCTGGTAACTTAATTATAAGGGTTGCGAAGACAACAGTTATTTTCCCTACTAGTCAACTTCAACAAAGACTTTTCTATACCATAAAATACTACAATAAGGTTTAGTAGTTTTATACGAAAATATGTGTAATGGAGAAACAAATTAGACATTCGTTCAGCTTAAATAAGTTAGATAATTATATCGATTGTAAGACTTTTGTAGGCCGCTTTCTTCCGTGGTTAACGTTTAAATTAATTACTTCGCTCGTAATAGGTTAGAGGTTACTAGAACGCTTGCTCTCTTAATCCTTTCCAGTCAACCGAAACAATTGATACTCTGGAGACATATACCAACTGTAGTCAACCCAAGCAATTAACACTCCGAGACAAGTAGATATACAGGCCTTACACTCCCAAATTCGATCTTCGAAGTTCGTTTCGTGCCGTTCACTCATTCTAATAGTCAATTTAAGAATAAGCGGGACGATAAGATACGAAATTGGAAAATCTAATTCCGGAGTAGCCTCCCAGGATTATTATACGCAGGTATAAGCTGTACATTCACGATCTTAAATTTGGAATTCAAACGTGTAACGTGTGGCTGAAGCGATACTACTGAGTTTAAACGCGATTTGCAAAACTTAGAAGTGTTTATTTTCATTTTATTTAGCTTAGCTCAGCTTAGCACGTGGAAACTCATAGCGAAACATTTAGCTGCTTCACTACTTGCTCTACTTGCTCGTTTGTCATCCTATCTCATAAAAACTCTGGTGGAAAAATAGCTCTAAGCGTTTTGACACATTATAAAGCGCGATTACATTGCAGTAGCTAGGCCCTAATGTAGACGAGACCTGACTATTACCAAGAACCGTAACATAATTAAATTAAACGTCGCGATCGAACCACATGCTTTTTAAACCACATATCTCCTTAATGTTACAAGGCGTTTCTAATAAGTAGATATAACATTCTGAAATTCAAACTAAGCGAATAGTCAGGAGATGAACCGCTCTTGCAATCTTATCCGGGTTCATTAACACTGGTTTGGCCCGATTATCGAACCTAACTTGAATATTCTTGAGATAAACAAACCGCAATATCACACATGTTGTTTTACGACATGTGTTGTTCAGAAGTGCTAAGTAAGAACACGATAGTGAAAGCATTCGGACAGCGCCACAGCGAAAGTTTTTGATATCTGTCCTAAAAGCTGAATAGCCTCACTTGAGCTTTGTTAGCTTTACCGTACCTACCTGTGTGGCGAAAGTTTAAACCCATCTTTATAGATGTTACTGGCTGTAACCCTAAATTTCATCTATAAAGAATTCTATTATCGCTCTCGGCGGAACTATGCAATTTTCCGGAGTAAAAAGTAGTGTCCAAAGTAGGTTTTCTTCTTGCGAATGATTCGGTAAAGGACAAACAGACGGACAAAGAGTCAGAGTTACAATATTAGTAAGGATAAGGATGATAACCTACAAATATTAATGAAGAGATCAAACAAAATCGATTAAGATAAAAGTTCACCAAGGTTATGAGACATTTTATCAGTTTTAATATTTGGTAAGTAGGTACATTAAAGTAGTGCGTATTAAAACACGAATAGCCAATCAACTATTAAACGGAATCTTATTATTATAATATATATAGCTGAATACCCACTCACTGACTCACTGACTCACTGACTGACATGCTGTTTTGAAGAACCCGTAAGAGGTAAGGCTCGACTCTATACATCGTCGTATCAGAAATGACCCCACGACCCCCAGAAAAATACGAAATCGACCTGAACGTGGAAATTGACTTGACACATGGGGCGGTTCTCCGCAACGGCTCGACCTATCGAGTTTGTCCGGAACTAAAGTCGCTCAGAACAGCCGGCCAATGGGTGAGCCGGTCCAAGATTTTTCAAAATGGCGAAAACAAGATGGCCGCCATACAAAATTGAAACGCGAATATCTCAGAGGCCAGTCGAGATGGATGGGTGGTGCTCGACCAAATGTCATTCAGAGTTGAGGGGGAAATTTGACTAAGCAATTTTTTTTCCAAGATGGCGGATTCAAAATGGCGTCCAAATTTTTTTTTGCTCCGATCCGATTGAAATTTTGCATCCGGGGCTCTTCTAGGCCACAGATTCCAACCGCATACTTTATTTTTCGATTCCGCCATTTTCCAACATGGCCGCCATACAAAGTAATTTCTGTATGTTTGACCTGTTGTTTTGAAGAGCCCATAAGAGGTGGGGTTCGATTCTATACACTGTCGCTTTAGAAATTTCATGCTCAGTACCAAAAAATGAAAAATTGACCTGAATGTGGAAACTGACCTGACACATGGGCCAGCTCTCCGCAACGACTTGCCCTATCGAGTTTGCCCGGAACAAAAGTCACTCAGAACAGCCAGCCAATAGGTGAACCAGTATTTTTTTTTCAAAATTGCAAAAACAAAATGGCCGCCATACAAAATTGAAACGCAAATATCTCAGAGGCCAGTCGCAACAGGTGGGTGGTGCTCAAACAAATATCGTTCAAAGTGAGCGGAGTAATTTAATGAACCTAATTTTTTTTCCAAAATGGCGGATTCAAAATGGCGGCCAAAGTTTCTTTTACTCCGATCCGATTGAAATTTTGCATCCGGGGCTCTTCAAGACCACAAATTTAAACGCCATACTTAATTTTTCGATTCCGCCATTTTATAAGATGGCTGCCATACAAAGTAATGTCAGACTCATGGGCTCACTTGTGTTGTAAAGCAGCTTTTAGGAATAGGGTTCGACTTTATGCACCATCGCATAAGAAATTTTATCACAAGAACAAAAAAAATGCAAAACTGTCCTGAACGTAGAAACTGACTTGACACATGGGCCAGCTCTCCGCAACGACTTGCCCTATCGAGTTTGCCTGGAACTAAAGTCGCTCAGAACAGCCAGCCAATTGGTGAACCGGTACTTTTTTTTCAAAATGGCGAAAACAAGATGGCGGCCAATTTTTTTTTGAGTCCGTTCCGATTGAAAACTTGCATCCGGGGTTCTTAGAGGCCACATATTCCAACGGCATACTTTATTTTTCGATTCCGCCATTTTCCAAGATGGCCGCCATACAATGTAATTTCTGTATCTTTGACCTCTTGTTTTGTAGCAGCCTTTAGAGGTAGGGTTTCACTTTATACACTATCGCATTAGAAATTTTATGATAAGTACCAAATAAAATAAAAATCAACCTGAACGTGGAATCTGACTTGACACATGGGGCAGCTCTCCGCAACGGCTTGACCTATCAAGTTTGGCTGGAACTAAAGTCGCTCAGAACAGCCAGCCAATTGGTGAACCGGTAATTTTTTTTCAAAATGGCGGGATCAAAGTGGCAGCCAATTTTTTTTGAGTCCGTTCTGATTGAAATTTTGCATCCGGGGCTCTTGAAGGCCACAGATTCCACCGAGTCGTACCGTTTCTCAGTTGTGCAATTGTGCAACGATCACGTATAATCATGTTAATACATGTTTTGCGTTAATTGAAATGCACTACAAATTTATATATCGTGTAGGTAGCACGATGACGTAGCCAAGGAAATTTAGTAAAGACATTCGGCGTTCACTGACGTGGGAAATATATTTTTTTTCAAGTTGAACGTTGTACCTACTGTATCGTATATAGCAATTTTTGGCGTCATACCACGTAGCGCACGCGAACGTGTTAAAATATGATGCCCACTTGAATTTTGAAGTTTCGTCACAGCTCAAGATAGTTAAATATCTGTTCAAATGTATGACCAAACGTTCGGATGAATCACGAGTAGTAGATAGCTGTTGTTTCCGAGGAACGTTTAAATGACGTGGTAGAGGCAGTAGGTGCGTTACTAAAAGATTAAAAGATATTTAGGTTCGGGTGAGGTGGCGACCCTAACGTTAAACAATTGGCTGCGCATCTCGGAAACCGACAAAGCGTTTTTTTCGACCAGGCAAAGGTAGAGTCCCTGCAACAATCTACGTCAAATCGCCGATGAAGTGTTCAACCGCTTAACGTTGTTGCGGATAGCCAGCCTCGTCGAATTAGAACAGGAATTTACGCCAAGTCCACGCCCCGCTCACCACTAGCCTTTAGAGCGCCGCCCGCGCAGCGCGCAAGACCCGCCCAGCCCACGACTACCGCGTCCCGCCTGCCACCCTCGCACCAAGCGCCGCCTCGCGTCAAGTCGCTGACCCACGTGACGCCCGCACCCAGTGTGGTGATCGCGCCTGCTCCCGCAACACCTGCCGCACGACCAGCCAAGCTCGAGTCCATAACAGCACCAGCTACGCACGCACCATCGCCCCATCCTGGCTTGCAAGCACTGGCGGAGGTGCTGACCATCCGCGTCCCTTCGCCGTCGTGCTTCCCGCCGCTAGCCAACTTGTCGCCGCCGTTCGCTACTACTACCACCACCAAGCGGCGCCCGTCTTCGTTTCCCCCTCCGGCCAGCGTCCGTCTATGCCACGGCTGAACTTGTCGCACATGGACGCCACGCCCTCTGAAGAGGGAGGACCTGAGGTCCGACGATGACGAAGAAGAGGCCCACGGACCACTGACGACAACGGCGCTGTCACCGACAATAACGCCGCCGAAGCAGCCCACCACGACCGCCGTCGCGCGAGAGCGCAACCCGCGAGAACATGGTGGTATATATTCATTTTGAAATCGTTAGAAATAGAAACTAAACTAAGCTCGTGTCTTCGTAAAAGTTTACGTTTTCCCCCTAATTCGCTGTCACTGCATTTTTTTTTAGGGTTCCGCACCCGAAAGCAGTGGCGTAACTATAGGGTGGTAGGGCTGGGAAAATGCCAGGGGCCCCCAGCTTTACGGGACCCCGAACTGGCTTGGCCTTGAGCTCAGAAGGGAAGATGATGCACTTCTTTATAGTGAAGAAGGGCCCCATCTGATGAATTTGTAGTACCTAACGCCACCACTGACGTTGTAGTTACGCCACTGCCCGAAGGGTAAAAACGGAAACCCTATTCATGAGGTTGCGCTGGCCGTCTGTCACCCGCGATAGCTAGGTAGACAGCTGAAATTTTCACAGATGATGTATTTATGTTGCCGCTATAACAATAAACACTAAAAACAGAATAAAATTAATATTTAAGGGGAGCTGCCATACCACAAACGGGGTTTTTTTTGCGTTTTTTGCTCGATATTAATAACGGCACCAGGTAGATTCACAAACTAGCGACCCGCCCCGGCTTCGCACGGTATATTATGCATGTATTATACATATAAACCTTTCTCTTGAATCACTCTATCTATTTAAAAAAACCGCATTAAAATCCGTTGTGTAGTTTCGAAGATATAAGCATACATCGGGACACGGGGACAGAGAAAGCGACTTTTTTATACTATGTAGTGATAGTGATGATGATAGTGATAGTGATGATGTATTTCTGTTGCCGCTTTAACTACCAATATTAAAAACCAGAATAATGTATGTACAATACAATACAATAGAAATACTCTTTATTGAACACCACAAATCAGTAGAAAACAATACAGAATCAAAGAACAAAGTAGACAATATAGGCGGTCTTATCGCTTAATAGCGATCTCTACCAGACAACTAATAAGAGAAATAAGTTGGAGACAGTTTAAGTAGGTGGCGGAAACAAATAGGATAAACGCAGGGATAATAAAAACAACAATACCAACATAAATATAATACATAGGTAGCTGAATAAGTAAAATAAAATAATACATACATACACACAACAATACTGTATAATACTTAAGATAAAATAAATGTGAGAACGTAACAATGAAAAATAAGAAGGCCATACAACAGAAAAGGATGTATGTATGTGTCTGTATATATATCATGACCAATATATAGTGATCCCACACTGGGTACATTTTGCTTTGGAGCAGGGCTCTGCTTATACTGGATTTGATATTAATAGATAATGGTACGGAACCCTTCGTGCGCGAGTGCAACTCGCACTTGGCCAGTTTTTTTTTAATTTTAATTCACAATGAGGCTATTTTAAATAAATAAATAAATAAATTTCTTGTCTATGCTGTCAAGATGGCCAACATAACTCGTCTAATCCATCTATCAGCAGCTCAACAACTAGCAGACTGCTGTCTAGCAAGCGTTTATGAATCATACTTTGAAACAACCGTCCAAGATTAATCAGTCTGCTAATTATCCGACCGATTAAACCTCAATGGGGTTGTCTACTTTGTTTAAATGAATTGTAAATCAAAACCTCTGTGTATTGGTAAATTAACAGCCTCCCATATTTCATACATCCCCGTTGCCGGAGCAACTCTCCTCCTCTCAACCTACATGCCTGGCCTGGTATTGAACCTGCAATTTCTGAATTACCTAAGAGCCTACCATTTCCACTAAGCCACAGACACTTCATACTAAAAAAAAATGAATATGCATCTGCAAATATTTCTTTATTATTCATTATATTATTGTAATATCAGTACCTAAAAAAATACATAATGCTCCTTATGACTTGTTTGCTTTTGCTATTAAACCTACATCACATTACTTGTATTGTTTTTCAGTAAAATAATGTTTTAATGTTTTATTAAATGGTTAACAATATAAAAACTACCTTGGCATTTATTTTTCCTTGTTAAACCTAAATCACATAATAAACTGTAAATATATTCATCCAAACCCATATCATAACTTCCCTATACCTACTTAATATATTCAAGGTGAAATAATAAAAAAAACAAACAATTTGTAATTATTTATTTTTAGCGCTTGCTAACAATTTAAGAAATATAAACATTTTCGCAGTATTAACCTCATTATAATCCTCCCAGTAAGTACATGTGGACTTTTTTGGTTCTTTCGGAGCTAGGATCTGCTACATAAAATCATCGTCCAGGCATTGTCCAGTAGCATTGTATGGATGTTGAAGATTTCTTCACTTTTCTTGGCCAGCCAAAACAGAAGCAATAGAACATTCTTACAACCACCTACAAAATGAAAAGATAATAAGTAACTATTTAGTCAAGTATGCGAGTATTATTATTTATTTTATATATGCACTCAATGTTGATGATTGAACAGGTAAATACTCACATGAGCATCTTAGCCCCCCTTATTTCGGCAATATTGTGCATATCGTTGGTAGAGCAATGTACTCCAAAGTACAGTAGATTGAGCGTAACACTCTTGATAAATTTTTCACCGGAGTCTCCACTGGTAAGCATTTTTACAAAAAATATCGTGGAAAATAGACTTAGAAACTTAAACAGAAACTGCTCGGCTCGGATCAAATGACAAATGATGACTTTGACTTTGACGTCTTTGACGTACGAATGACAGAGAACAGTATTTTTCTCTAAGCGGATGGGCAAAGGGACTTTGTGCCACTGATCACGTGTACTCGGTCGACCATATCTGGTATTTAACAAATTACATTTTTAAAAAAGCACGTGACCAAATTTAAAAATATTCAAATAAATTTCTCAAACTGGCCTAATCTGTAAAAAAAACATAAAAAATACATTTTTTTTTTCTAACCAAAGGCAATTAAGCAGCTTTGTATGCGTGCCAGATCAAACTCTGATGTCACTAGCCAAAATATTTTCAAAAATTTATTTAAATTAAAGGACTGAATTATATGAGAAAAAACCAAATTTAATTTCTTATAATTCACTTTTCTGTCAAATGACTTTTTATGAATTTATAACTGGCCGCCCGCAAAGCCCGCGTTGCCGAAAAAAAAAAGGCGATTGTCTTTTGTTCAGTTACTTTGCCGCGAAATTGCTAACAAGGTAAGCGTCTTATTGTTTTATTTCGAGAAAAAACAGTACATAGATATAATACAATAGTTTATTATGATCTATGTAACTAAATCTAACATAAGTACGTATATCTACTACCTACTTCAACAGTTTTCACTTAGAAATACAGTTAAATCTACTAGCATCATTAGACATCAATGGCGAATGATATCATGTACTTTGTTAATTAACCATATTACTTATTATTTTCAGATGAAACGAGGTGTTGAGATTATTACTGTGCAGCGTGCTGTTCGCAGACGTTCCTGTAAGTACATTAAAATTGCTACTTATTCTGTCTTGTTCTCGAAAGTTCCAAGAGAATCATGTTGTAGCAATGAGAGCTATCGCGTATGAATTCATTGTATGTGGTACCAAATGAGATGATGGCTTATTACTAAGAATCTTCAATGTTTTTCCTAAACCTATAATACGCTCGACATTGATACGTGCAGGTGTATTTTTTTTTTACTTTCTGTGTGGTTGTGAACTGATAACCAAATGAACCTTTTTAGGGTTCATTCAGTACTCAAAGAACAAAAACGGGACCCTATTACTAAGACTTCACTGTCTGTCCGTCTGTCTGTCTGTCTGTCTGTCTGTCACCAACACCAAGCTGTATCTTATGAACTGACCGTGATAGCTAGACAGTTGAAGATTTTTCACCATCGGGTTAGTTAGATGTAGGAGTTTTAGTAAGGACCCTTGATTTATACATACATACACAAATCATGTCTTTATCTCTTACGGGGTAGACAAAGCCTAAGGTAACAGGTACCTACAGGCCACATTAAGCAAGATTGTGGGTGTATAGGTGGAAAATGGAATGAAAATAGTGATGGGTTGCTAGCCTCATCGCCTATATGTTTCCTATGCCCATTCCCTCGATGGGCTTTTAACATCTGCGTGGGAGGAGAAGCAACTGGTACATTCTATGTTTTTTCTTTACTTTCCCTTCCCCTTGATTCCCTTGATTTATTTAATAATATAATATGTATAGCCTATGTTCATCACGGATAACGTAGGATTCTAACGGTGTCAGTCCAGTAGTTTTGGAGCCTATTCAACTCAAACAAACAGATTATTGTATTGTCATCTGACTTACACAAGTATGCAAAATTTCAGCTCAATCAGATGTAGATATTTGCTTCAAAATTGAGTCGCAAGATTCCTCCCGGACAAATATACATACATACATTCATACATATGTTGCAAGTTAATAAAAAAGCTTGTTATTATTTATAAATATAATGGTACTATTTTAGATAAATTATTATTTGGTTGATATATTTTCACGCCAGTATCTCTAAAGGGGATTTTTTTTTCTTTAACATCACATAGTAATTTTTTAAGTTACCTGTTTTTTAGATCCTTTTACAATAACCTCCCAGTTTGATAATAAATATTTGGCATACTTATTAAAGTAGTTCAGTCTTTTTTCCGATATAAAACGTCTTTGAATACACTTTCAATATTAAAATCTGAAAGTTTTTATTTTTGCAATTTTAGGCTGTCATTATCCAGCTACTTAGCTTTTCCATGCTGGTCTGAGAGCAAAGAAAAAACATAGAATGTACCTGTTGCTTGTCTTTTCGCGCAGATGGTAAAAGCCCATCGAGGTAATGTACAAAAATCTTTAGAATCATGTTATAGGCGATGCGGCTAGCAACCCATCACTATTTTGATTTCATTTTTCACCTATACCCCCACAATCTTGCTAAATGTGGCCTGTAGGTATCTGTTACCTTAAGCTCTGTCTATCCCGAAAGGGATAAAGACGTGATTTGTGTATGTGTGTATGTATGTATGTATGTATGTATGTATATTTTCACGCGAATATCTCTAAAGGGGTAGGCAGTCATTGTCCAGCTATAATACTTCCATGCTGGTCTGGGAGTAAAAAAACATAGAATGTACCCGTTGCTTCTCTTCCCGCGCAGATGGTAAAAGCATCGAGGGAATGGACAAAAATCTTAAGAATCATGTTATAGGCGATGCGGCTAGCAACCCATCACTATTTTGATTCCTCCTTGCCACCTATTCCCGCGCAGATGGTAAAAGCCCATCGACGAAATGGACAAAACTTGATAATCATGTTATAGGCGATGCGGCTAGCAACCCATCACTATTTTGATTCCTCCTTTCCACCTATTCCCGCGCAGATGGTAAAAGCCCATTGTGGGAATAGCTAAAAATTTTAAGAATCATGTTATAGGCGATGCGGCTAGCAATCCATCACTATTTTGATTCCTCCTTTCCACCAATACAAACATAATAATGCTAAACGTGGCCTTTAGGTCTTGTTACCTTGGACACTGTCTACCCCGTAAGGGATCAAGACGTGGTGTGTATGTGTGTGTGTGTGTGTGTGTATTATCCAGCTATAATACTTCCATGCTGGTCTGAGAGTAAAGAAAAAACATAGAATGTACCTGTTGCTTGTCTTTTCGCGCAGATGGTAAAAGCCCATCGAGGTAATGGACAAAAATCTTTAGAATGTAGAAATCTTTGCGGGTGGTAGGGCCTTGTGCAAGGTCCGTCCGGATCGCTACCACCATCTTACTCGCTAATCCTGCCGCTAAGTAGCAGTGCTTGCACTGCTGTGTTCCGGTGCGGAGAGTAAGACAGCCGGGGAAATTACGGGCACAAGAGGCATTTCATCTTAATCCTCTAGGTTGGCAACGCATCTGCAATTCCTCCGGGGTTGCGGGTGTCTATGGGCAGTGGTGATCACTTACCATCAGGTGACCCACTTGCTCGTTTGCAATCCTATTCACATAAAAAAAAAAAAAAGAATCATGTTATAGGCGATGCGGCTAGCAACCCATCACTATTTTGATTTCATTTTTCACCTATACCCCCACAATCTTGCTAAATGTGGCCTGTAGGTATCTGTTACCTTAAGCTCTGTCTACCCCGAAAGGGATAAAGACGTTATTTGTGTATGTGTGTATGTATGTATATTTTCACGCGAATATCTCTAAAGGGGTAGGCAGTCATTGTCCAGCTATAATACTTCCATGCTGGTCTGGGAGTAAAAACACATAGAATGTACCCGTTGCTTCTCTTCCCGCGCAGATGGTAAAAGCATCGAGGGAATGGACAAAAATCTTAAAAATCATGTTATAGGCGATGCGGCTAGCAACCCATCACTATTTTGATTCCTCCTTGCCACCTATTCCCGCGCAGATGGTAAAAGCCCATCGAGGAAATGGACAAAACTTGATAATCATGTTATAGGCGATGCGGCTAGCAACCCATCACTATTTTGATTCCTCCTTTCCACCTATACAAACATAATCATGCTAAACGTGGCCTTTAGGTCTTGTTACCTTGGGCACTGTCTACCCCGTAAGGAATCAAGCTGTTGCCCGCGACTCCGTCTGCGAAGAAGACGCTTATCGCTATCCCGCGGAAACTATGCAATTTGCCGGGATAAAAACTATCCTATGCTCTTTCCCGGAACTCAAATTATCTGTATACTAAATTTTAACTAAATCGGTTCTGCGGCTTAAGCGTGAAAAGGTAACAGACATACAGACAGAGTTATTTTCGCATTTATAGTATTAGTAAGGATAAGGATAAGGATTTAAAGAATTAGTTACTTAAAATATGTATCAGATACAGATACATGAATCACGTCTTTATCCCTTAACGAGGTAGACAGAGCCTAAGGTGACAAGACATACAGGCCACGTTTAGCAAGATTGTAGAGCGTATAGTAGATGGAAAAAGGGTACAAAATAGTGATGGGTTGCTAGCCTCATCGCCTATAACATGATTCCTACGACTTTCGCCCATTCCCTCGATGGGCTGTTACCATCTGCGCGGGAAGAGATGCAACTGGTACCTTCTATGTATCAATCTTTTGTAAAATGTTATTCTGAATTTAATTTTGAATTGTATGAATGAGTTCGGCTAAGTTTATTTTATTTTATTTTATTGTACACAATTTTGCATGATAATTGTATCTTTTGAAAGCATATATAAAGAAACTGAAACTAAAACTGAAAGGATAAGGATGTATGTATGTATTGTGTTCCATGCTGGTCTGGGAGTAAAAAAAAACATAGAATGTACCCGTTGCTTCTCTTCCCGCGCACATGGTAAAAGCCCATCGAGGGAATGGACAAAAATCTTGAGAATCATGTCATAGGCGATGGGGCTAGCAACCCATCACTATTTTGATTCCTCCTTTCTACCTATTCCCGCGCAGATGGTAAAAGCCCATCGAGGGAATGGACAAAAATCTTAAGAATCTTGTTATAGGCGATGCGGCTAGCAACCCATTACTATTTTTGATTCCTCCTTTCCACCTATTCCCGCGCAGATGGTAAAAGCCCATCGAGGAAATTGCCAAAAATCTTGAGAATCATGTTATAGGTGATGCGGCTAGCAACCCATCACTATTTTGATTCCTCCTTTCCACTTATTCCCGCGCAGATGGTAAAAGCCCATTGAGGAAATGAACAAAACTCTTGATAATCATGTTATAAGCGATGCGGCTAGCAACCCATCACTATTTTGATTCCACCTATTCCCGCGCAGATGGTAAAAGCCCATCGAGGAAATGTACAAAAATCTTAAGGATCATGTTATAGGTTATGCGGCTAGCAACCCATCACTATTTTGATTTCATTTTTCACCTATACCCCCACAATCTTGCTAAATGTGGCCTGTAGGTATCTGTTACCTTAGGCTCTGTCTACCCCGTAAGAGATAAAGACGTGATTTGTGTATGTGTATGTATGTATGTATATTTTCACGCGAGTATCTCTAAAGGGGTAGGGGTAAGGAATCAAGACGTGATTTGTGTACTAGCTGTTGCCCGAGACTCCGTCTGCGAAGAAGACGCTTATCGCTGTCCCGCGGAAACTATGCAATTTACCGGGATAAAAACTACCCTATGCTCTTTCCCAAGACTCAAATTATCTGTATACTAAATTTTAACTAAATCGGTTCTGCGGCTTAAGCGTGACAAGTAACAGACAGACAGACAGAGTTATTTTCGCATTTATAATTTTAGTAAGGATAAGGATAAGGATTTAAAGAATAGTTACTTAAAATATGTATCAGATACAGATACATGAATCACGTCGTTATCCCTTAACGAGGTAGACAGAGCCAGAGGTGACAAGACCTACAGACCACGTTTAGCAAGGTTGTGGGCGTATAGTAGATGGAAAAAGGGTACAAAATAGTGATGGGTTGCTAGCCTCATCGCCTATAACATGATTCCTACGACTTTCGCCCATTCCCTCGATGGTATTTTACCATCTGCGCGGGAAGAGATGCAACTGGTACCTTCTATGTATCAATCTTTTGTAAAATGTTATTCTGAATTTAATTTTGAATTGTATGAATGATTTCGGCTAAGTTTATTTTATTTTATTTTACACAATTTTTCTTTCTTTCTCTTTCTTTATGTGTTCCATGCTGGTCTGGGAGCAAAGAAAAAACATAGAATGTACCAGTTGCTGCTCTTCCCGCGCAAATGGTAAAAACCCATCGAGGGAATGGGCGAAAATCATAGGGATCATGTTATAGGCGATGCGGCTAGCAACCCATCACTATTTTGATTCCACTTTCCACCTCTACGCCCTCAGGGTCTTGCTAAACGTGGCCTGTAGGTCTTGTTACCTTAGGCTCTGTCTACCGCATAAGGGATAAAGACGTCCTTTGTGTATGTGTGTATGTATGTATGTGCTTATTTATACGTGTGGAGTGCTTTAGCTCAAATAGTTCTAAGCCGAATAGGTACTATATAGGCACATAGACTAGATACTTTCTGCCACGCATGCCACACTAAACATAATGATGTTATGATGGGAGTGTGGGTGGTGGCCCAACTTGAGCTGAGGCACCGACGTCAAACATATAAATAAGTAGGTAGCAGTCACCAAAAAATATTGTTAATTTGACATTTCTAAAGTAGCGTAATTAATACAATTTATTATTATGAAATCTATAGGCGGATTTAGGCTACATTTAAATTAGATGTTTAACCAAGTCTGTTATTTTGGTCAGTAGGTCAGTTGTATTAATAGTTAAGTTAATTTTATAAGTATAGGTAGGTACTGCTTTTTATTTGAAAAAATGACTTCCTACCAAGTTTCTTGCGGCGCATTCTTTTTTGGCAGATGATCTTTCCGAAAGCGCTGGTAAACTCAAAAAAGACATGTAAAAGAGCCCTTCGAGGCCTATTTGTAAAAAAAGTTTAAATCGAATTTTGCCTTATCGCAATACAGTCAGACGCGTTCATCCCTTACAGGCATATAAGCAGTGCTTGTAAGCATACGAAAATGTGCCCGACACTCTTCGTACCGATACGGATTTTGTTGGCAATATGCCTACCCTCTATCAAAATCCACTGCATGCCCCTGAATACAGTGGCCGTATCATCTAAAAGATATGGGACATACATGCATAGATTCATGTTCAAAAATATTTTTTTGCAGCGGGCGAGAGCTACGGAGACGGCGCTGAACCAGCCGGTTACTGCGTTGCCCAAGGTAAGGTTGGAGCAGGTCTCTGCTTACACTGGTTTATAGATATTTATAGATAATGGTACGCACTTGGCCGGTTTTTTTTTCAATTAAAGCGTTTAAATGAAAAACTTTTTTAACACATTTTATCTTAACTTTTATGATAGGCACGATGCACCAAGGGGCATCAGTTTTTAGAGGTAACAACTCGCAATGCGTAGCCATGTCAGCGTGTGCTTGCGTGTACTCGGTCTGTAGTTCTAGAAATTATCGCGATTTTGACGTTGATGTCATACTTAAGAGTGGCGACGAATTGTACATGCAGCTGTTACCTATGTTAGAACGAGAAAATCAAACATATTTACAGCCGGAACAATTGCCATCCCATATACGCTCCGGGAACTTTTCGGCAGAAATAGAACCAATGGACGATGGCAACAATTGGATCGCTAATGGTTTATATCCAGTAAATATTCATAACGTTAATGGAAAAAATAGAGACCTGGTGAATATTCTTCAGACGCAAGTTTTTACATCGGATCATATCGATGCAACCGATAGTATCCTTTTTACCGGTCAAAGTTACACCGTTTCGTTCTGGAGACATCAGAATTCATTTTACTTATTCAATAGTCATGGGGTAGATTTTAATAATCGCACAGCAGACGAATGTGCGCGGTTGTTCAAATGTAATTCGGTGCAAAAGCTGGTGGACTATCTTTTCACGAATAGTCGCTTTCCAAAGAATATACGAGATACGGAATACTCCTTGCACAGAATTCGTGTGAAAACTTTCACACCATCATCTCCCACGTTCACAGCGTCGTCGCTGATCAGCTCATTGTCGCATCCTACCACTGAAGTGATATCTCCGACATTCACGGAATCGCTTTCACAGTCGGATCTATCTCGGCCACGTTCGCCCACCTATGCCGAGGTTTGTGCGAAGAATTCTTGTGAGCGTGTCAATTCCGTATCGCAAACTTCTGCAACCACGACAAATATCGATGCCGCGCAACCCCAAACAAAATCAAAACGTACGAACTTTAATCCAGTGGTTGTAGTCGATAGAGTAGAAGATTTTAAACTGTACGTGTTAAATCCTGTTGTCATCGTCCACAATATGTTTTCGGAATTACCGTTAGACGACAATGAATCAAATGTCAATACGGCAACTGCTAACAGAGGTAGAGGCCGGCCCAAAAAACTAAAACGTGGAACGAAAACGAATGCTCATTTAGATGCGGTCAAAAAATACGCAAAAAAAAATCCTCACGTTCATCGTGAAGCGGTTAAAAAATACGTCGAAAAACATCCCGTAATTAATCGTGAAGCGGTTAAAAAATACGTTGAAAAACATCCCGAAATTCATCGTGAAGCGGTTAAAAAATACGTCGAAAAACATCCCGAGGTTAATCGCGCCGCAGTCGAAAAATATACGAAAAATAACCCCGAGGTTCATCGCGCCGCAGTCGAAACATATTCAAAAAATAACCCCGAGGTTAATCGCGCCGCAGTCGAAAATTATTCGCAACGAAACCCCGAGGTAAACCGTGGCGCTGTTGAGAGATATACCACAGTTAGTCGTGATGTCGAAGTAGAATTACGGCGGTCAACAAACTTGATTGGGGAATGGAGGGACGCGGAACTTGCCAATATGCCACTGTTTTCATTAAAAAAGCCGTCTTTGCTGGCTGCAGATATCTTTTCGTGTCCGAACTGTAACGCGCGTCTCTTTGAGGAAGAGCGGGGTCGTAAACAGTGGTGTTGCGGATCCGGAGCGTACAACGTTCAACAGTTTTCGCCTTTGTCGGAAGATTTCTACTCTGATCCCTCGTTTTTGCGTGCACCGCGAGCGTACAATAATTTATTTGCCTTCAGTGCCTTAGGCGTCTCTCACGGTTATCAGCATCCCGAGCAGGGTATATCCTTTTTAAAAATTCAAGGACGTATTTACCACCGCGTTTTCGATCTTTCATATGAGGAATCTACCAACAATATCGGGCTTTACATCAATGACAATAACGAACGCGATAATATAGCACAAAGTCAGCGGCTCAATAGGGATGTTATTGTTTCTATCACAAATTATTTGCATAATGTCAATCCGTTTATAGAATGCTTTAAACGCTTGAGTCGGGAAACGTCCGATCAAGCGTACATAAGGTTCGAAAGAACTACACGCGCAACGCACGGTAACATTTTGGGCGACTTACCTTTAGGCACGGAAGTGGCTGCCATAATAAGCACTGAGAGAGAAACTTTCCAACCTCATTGTATAGCCATCTGGAAAGTAGGCCATAAGAAACCGCACACTGTAGATATTATGAATCCATTGTACGAAGCTTTTCAATATCCGTTGCTTTACCCCGAAGGTAATGCGGGTTGGTTTCCGAATAAATTGGACAATAATCAAAATAAATTATCACAAGTAAAATATATCCGGTGCTTACTGCTGTCAGAGACGCGTTTTTCAAAATTGGGTAGACTGTCCGAGGAGTGGTTGGTAGATGTTTATTGTAGAATTTGTGAAGAGCGTCTCCGCTACATCACCAACATGCAGAAACAAAATTCAAATCATGCATTAAGAACTGCTCCACTCGAAGAAATAGAAATTAGTGTACAACAGATTCGCAACGATGAAACCATAGAAGGGGAAGGTTATGTCCCGGGTCGCATATATTTGCCTTATAGTTTCACGGGATGTCCGAGATATATGAAAGTGAAGTACATGGATGCGATTGCAATAGTAAATACGTTGGGTACTCCCACGTATTTCCTAACTTTTACATGTAATCGCAATTGGCCTGAAATTAAACAATCTCTCGAAGCAGGTCAGCTGGCAGACCCACTTATATGTGCTCGCGTTTTTAATTTAAAATTAGCGCAACTTTTACGCGATATCCGGTCCGGTCGGTGGTTTGGCAAATGTTTGTACATGTTTCATGTAATTGAATTTCAGAAACGCGGTTTGCCCCACGCGCATATCTGTTTTAAAGTAGAGAACGGCCCGATACACAATGTAGATATAGATAAAGTAGTTCGAGCGGATATTCCCAACTCGTCGGAAGCTGACGGTAAATTGAGAACGACGGTTTTGAAACACATGATCCACGGTCCGTGCGGTCCTCCACATAGGGAAAATTTACCGTGTTGGGATAAGGAGCTACGCAAATGTTCAAAATTTTTCCCAAAATGCGAAACTCCCGTTACGTTTGCTGACGACAAAGGTTTTGTAAACTTACGCCGCGACAGTAAGAACGAGGCTACGATCACATATAACAGGCGCGAATTGGTTGTGAGCGATTTATGGGTCGTGCCATACAATGCGGTTCTTCTATTAAAATACGATGCCCACATGAATTTGGAGGTTTCGTCGCAGCGTACGATTGTTAAATATCTGTTTAAGTATATGACCAAAGGTCCGGACGAATCACGAGTAGCTGTTGTGTCCGAGGAGCATTTAAATGACGAGGTAGAACAGTACGTCACTAAGCGATATTTAGGATCGGGTGAGGCGGCGTGGAGGACCTTAGAGTTTGACGTGACGGCCCGCGAACCTAACGTCAAACAATTGGCCGTGCATCTCGAAAACCGTCACAACGTTTATTTTCGACCAGGCACTGAAGTAGAATCCGCGCAACAATCGACATCTAATCTGCTCACATATTTTAACCGTCCCGCCGGTGAAGAGTTTGACCGCTTAACATATTGCCAATTTTATGAACAATATTTAGTTCACGCGTCGCGACCAAATACAAAAAATACCCAAATTTACGAAACCGGTAACAACAGGTTTGTGACGAAACGGCAACGCGGAGAGCTTGTAGCGCGTCTATTTTGGGTCGCGCCTAATAGAGGTGAACAATTCTACTTAAGAATTCTGTTAAAG
The DNA here is from genome assembly GCA_949127965.1 of Pandemis corylana. NCBI lineage: Eukaryota > Metazoa > Arthropoda > Insecta > Lepidoptera > Tortricidae > Pandemis > Pandemis corylana. Next base: position 10,761,126 of record OX421858.1, on the reverse strand, counting down.
TCTTACCCGGCTCGAAGTTACGCGGAACTAATTAGTCTTGGTGGTCCTAATTGCAGCACTTTTCAGGAAGCTGCTAAAATTGTTGGACTCGCGGATGACGAAGTAGAGTACGAAAGGGCCATGTTGGAAGCTTCAACTTTCTATACAGGACCACGCCTTCGTAGCTTTTTCGTACTTTTAGCTTGTAACGGTGCTCCAGTTGCGCTACTGTGGGACACATTTAAAAACCAACTTAGTGAAGATTTTCTTCACCGGAATCCAGGAAACGCTGATATGGCGTATAATTTAGCGTTGATGGAAGTTAATAGAATCCTCCGAAAACACGGGAGTTCGCTTATAGAACACGGTTTGCCGCAAGTGCACGATCTTACCACAGAGTTGAGCCGCGAACGCGTTGAATACAGTACGAACCGTCTCGAAGCCTACGTCGACGAGTGGCTGCCGCGTTTATCATCTGACCAACGCGTTGTTTTCGATTACATCAATAGGCTATGCGTTGATGATTCTTTTCGCGATACAGCAAATTCCGCGATATTCATCGATGGTCCCGCGGGCACCGGCAAAACCCTATTACTCAACGTCGTTACAGCGCACGTGCGTGGTGCTTTGAAGGGCGTCGTACTATGTACTGCGAGTTCTGCTATCGCCGCTCAGAACTACGAAGGGGGAACTACTGCGCATAGTATGTTTAGATACCCGATAGACATAGTCGACGACCTCGGTTACTGGAACATTACCAACGGCACTCAGAGAGCTGAATTGATAGCAAACGCGCAAGTTATAATTTATGATGAAGCGCCAATGGCTCACAAGTATTTAATTCATTTGCTAGATCGTTCGTTGCGTGATTTAATGCGAAGTGACAAAGATTTCGGTGGAAAAATTATAATTTTTGCTGGTGATTTCCGCCAAATTCCGCCCGTTGTTTCTAATGCGCGAAGCAATTCGGACATATTTAATTGCTCGGTAAAATCGTCTCCCGTGTGGCAAAGGCTTCAATTATTTTCTTTGGTAACGTCTCAAAGATGTAGAGTAGATTCAGTATTTGCAAACTTTCTGTTGGAATTAGGTTCCAACCGCTTAACTTCTGTCTCTGACGGTAACATTAAAAATTTAATCGATTTAAGTTTGATTGATCACGTAACAGAACTGAGTGATCTGATTGATTTCGTGTTCCCGTCAGAAACCATCAATAGGCCCGACGAATGCGCGCGTAGAGCCATTCTCTGCACTCGTAATGATGCCGTGAATGATATAAATAATGCCATCTTAGACCGGGTTACGGGAGACGTGTTACGATTCTATTCCTGCGACAAAGTAGACAACGATAATAATGTCGACCAAGTTTTCTATGGCATTGACGCATTAAATCGCATCGAGATCACGGGTGTTCCACATCACGAGCTAAAGTTAAAAGTAGGATGTGTATGTATGATTATGCGTAACCTTAGTTTTGAAGATGGGTTGGTGAACGGGACCAAAGTTATAATCGTTAGGTGTTCGGCTCGGCTAATAACGGTACGAAAACCCGAATCGTCGGATGAATTTCTAATTCCGCGTATTCTTTTCAAACAGCAGATTGATCCGCGAAGCCCGTTCGAATTGTGTCGCCGTCAATTCCCGTTGCGTTTAAGTTACGCGATGACTATTCACAAAAGTCAGGGGCAAACCATCGGTCGCGTCGGAGTAGACTTGAGGTCCGACATCTTTAGTCACGGGCAATTGTACGTCGCGCTGGGAAGAGTACGTGAATTAAATAATCTTAAAATTTTAGTGCACCGCGATCGTATACAAAATCAAAGACCCTGCGCGATAAATGTCGTGATTCCTGAATTGCTCTAACTTCCATCATTAAATAATCAGATCTTTTAGCACTTCCTGTTAAGTTGAATTGTTCGTCTCTATTATATAGGATGGCAATCGTAATCATGTTTTATTAGGTTAGATTATTCCAAAAAATCATGTTGACATGGCTATTCATGCGAGTTTTTATATATTTTTTTGTAGTACACACAAGACACTTTTTCATACACTACACTAACAGGATAGGATTTTAATTCTCATTCTATAGTCATGATACAATTGAATTTTTCAAAAGAGTGTTATGATTTAGATAATTAAATATTGCGTCACAAATCAATGGTAAATCGCGTATTCCAAGTAGGCGTGTACCACCTTGTGTACATTTTTCATTGATAATAACGATTCTTTATCGTTGACGAAGTAAGAACTGTTGAGACAATTGGATTTTCACATAAGACCGTATAATTTATCCGTCGTATGGACTCTAAAAGTTGGAAGGTGAGGGGGTTAGAGGGAGGTCGTGGGGGCTGTAGCGTCAAAGTGATGGCAATATGGTAAGCGATATAACGGATGGGTTGTAGAGGCCACCGATTGCCAGGTTACACTGAAGATGATCCAACCTCTAAGTCGACGGACCAGCCGGCAGATTGGTCAGTTCGGTTAGAGATCAGTTGAGCTGTCGAAGAAGCCACTGCTGATCATCACCTTGGGAAGCAAAGGGTGACTCAGTTTTCGGAATGACTGCGAACGTTGATATCAACACTGCATTTTGTGGCTGTCGGGCGTGTGGTGGCAGACACCTAGGTGAATGTTTATGTAGGTAGGTTAGGAAGCAAAAAGTAAAAAAAAAAACATATATTTTTAGGGTTCCGTACCACAGAAGAAGAAATGGAACCGTTATAGGATCACTTTGTTTTCTGTCTGCCTGTCTGTCTCTCTGTCTGTCCTTCCGTCTGTGGGGCCCTTTTCTCAGAATCACGTGGAGGTATCAAGCTGAAATTAATATCACATACTCGAGTCTGCAACCCCTTGGAGCAGCTTTATTTCTAACAGTAATTTAGCGCTCATTATCACAAACTTAATTTTTTGCAGTTATTAGTTGATAATACATTGTTCTTTTATTTTTTAGTTAACTATATCATAACAATAGATAATATTAAAATAATTCTAAACATTATTTCCCTGCAATAATTATTCAATTTAAATGTCAATTCAGTTTAAATGTCAAAATCTCTTTACCCGACTAGGGCTTCCAAATACCGGACCTTTCCCAAAACCGGTATTATTGTCGGTATTCGCTTTCCAATACCGGGATCCCGGGATCCCGCCCGGTATTAAGATTTTTTATGAAAATACACTACTATTACTAAACTAGAGACTATCGCATATATTCGCGTAATATTATGTTGAGGCGACTGTTAAAAAAAATTCACGTCCTCCGCTGCTGTCATAAACGCAACTTTAACAATTGAACTGAAGTCGATTTCATCACTCGAACCTATGATTGGATTAGCAGTATTGGGGCGGTTATTAGATGCACTAACTTTCTTTAACTCCCTTTCTAATTCTTCCTTAATAGTAATGTTTTCGTTTTCTTGGATTGTATCAGAATCAGAAGTTTGTGTTATTGTTGTCATCGTTGTAGTATTTCCTTTGCATATGCATATTTTTGTATTTCATTCATGTCAGCAACGACACCCGTTGGCTTTTTAAATGGGTCTTCACCTGAACGGCCGTTGTAAAAAGTTGCATTGTCATATAAGCACTCCTGATAAAAATGTACGCCTTTATTTTATTCGTTTTCTAAGTCCGGTTGCTAGGTTCTTGCTTAAATCATCTTCAGCTTCATCTAGCTTTTTCAGCATAAACTTTATTACTGCAGCGTCTGCTGTTAATAAAATGGCATCTCTTCTACAAAGTGCCAACACCATTGCTTTTACCACAGCAATATTATGTACACTTTTCAAAATTTCTGTCATCGAGCGGGAAATCTAAATGCAAGTCAATCAAGACTTTTGAAATAGGGTTAGGTAAACAGTTTTCGCGGATGCATAATTTACACCTCATTTCTCATTAGTAATCGATAGTTTATTTTATTAGTCGCCAAATTTACTAATCGTGTTTTTCGCAATTTGTTTAATTCTTGGTAGAATGTTTTATTTTAATCATATTTTATAGATCTTATAATTTACTACAAGAAAGTTTCAGCGGTCGGCGTGTTTTTCTTAGCATAACCTTAGAATAATAAACATTGGTAGGTTTTGCTTATGATAAGCTTTCATCGGCCCAAAGGGCCAGAAGCACGCAGAAATAGAAGCTCTGCGTGAGCGGAGCTCCGTCGATACTGCTCGTGTGTCGACGGAGCTCCGTTCACGCGAAGCCTCATTTTCTGCGTGCTTTTGGCCCTTCGGCCCGATGAAAACTTAACATAACCTAAACCTACTTATGTTTCTGTGTTGATTCAAGTCGGACATTCTTGCTTGTAGTAAATTATAAGATCTATAAAATATGATTAAAATAAATCATTAAACAATATATTGAACAAATCTATTTGGCGACTAATAAAATAAACTATCGATTAATAACTCGATCTTAAAATTAGCGATGGGCGAAAAATGAGACACGAAACATTTCTGCGTGTAAATTATGTGTTCGCGAAAACTGTCTAAAAAACTATTACAATAAACCTGAGTTTCACGATAGTTTTCTATTTAGAATAGTAATAGTATTATATCTAATTTTATAATACCGCGGGATCCCGGTATTGGAAGCCCTAGGCCCGACCAAGATGTTATGCGTCCTGTCCAGCGATCGTCGGCCAATCTGGCTACGTGACCCGCCCATCGCCATTTTAGCTGTTGGGCGTAGCCCAACGCATCGGTAACTTTTGTTTTTGTCGTATGATGGTGTGACGTATTTTATGAATTTTTCTTATTTTTAATATACTTCTCTCCATACTTCGCTAACAAGTTGTAATTTTATTTTTCACCCGTCGAGTAAATTTCCAGGTTTGGCAGGCGTATGTTAGTGATGGTAAAAGGCATGTGTCCATTACTTTCTTCTTTAGTCGTAGTGCTAATTTACCCTTCAGAACTTCCTTTTGCGCCCAGAACTTTTTCCATGTGTTGGTTATTCTTCGGTCTAGGTATTTCTATTTCGTTGTTTTCTTTGTGGAAAGAGATTTCTTTTCCCAAGTAGATGTAGTTGTCCACATATTCTAGAGGCACACCGTTTAATGAAATTACGTTTTTAACACAGTTTGTCATTAGTTTCATTTTACTTAAATTTATTTCCAATCCAACCTCTGAGCTTGCTTTTTGTTAGGACTTATCATGGTTGCTAATTTGGTACTGCTTTCCGATAGAAGCACGATATCGTCAGCGAATCTCAGGTGGCTAATGTAATTATTGTGTATTTTTAAGCTAACTTTGTCCCAGTTTAATTTATTTATGATTGCTTCTAATACAGCTATAAATATTCTTGGGGACAGAGGGTCGCCTTGTCTCACCCCACGTTTAATTGCTATAGGTGGTCCCGTCGTCTCTAGCCTCACTACTAACGCTGTTGTTGTATAGATGCTTCAATATATCGATGTATACATTTTCTACATATTGTATCTTTAGAGCCGCCCATGTCGAAGAATGTGTTATAGTATCAAAAGCTTTCTGGTAGTCAATAAATATTTGAAACTCTTGATATTTCTCAAATAGTAGTTCCAGTGAATGAATATGGTCGACTGTGCCGAAACCTCTCATTTAAAAACTATGATACCTACATAAATTTAGTAGATGGATACGTTCTAAGCGTTTCAAAAGTTGGAAGCGAAAATAAGGTAATTTACCTTGATTTTGTTTAGTTGCGTTCAGTCCACACTAGCGGTGACGTATGCCAAATACGAAAGGCGTTTTGTGCGACTAAAACGTGTCTATTAGTATAGTTTGTTTTAGTTAAAATGACGAAATGTAGGGGAAGCTGTTGTACCCCGGACAGTTTTTTTTATTTTCTATTTTTAGTAAAAATATTAAAGACCTCAGAATGACTTAATATGCATATTTCGAAAGTTACACTATTGAACTACATTATGCAATATAAAATTAAGCGATTTGTTAATTAATTTTCATAGGACTGCCTAAGAAAAAAAAAGGGGAAGGGACCTTGGATATTCGCCGTAGTACCTTTGTCACATAATGTATTTATTTCTTGACACATTGACGAAATAGCACATTTTTTCCATATATCTCTCTCCACAGATTAATCCAGTACAAATTCCGTTAAAAATATAAGGTCATAATTTCTTTCTACCTATAAAATAATAATGAACTTGGCTGCCATTTAACACAACTTTAACTGTATTTATAAAGTTTTATCATTAACTAGCGAGACATTAAGCAAGCAAGCAAAACACAAAGTTCAAAATACTCACTTTTTATACCAGAATTTTTATTTTTATTAATTTCTCAACACACGCCACAGGTACGTATCATAATCAGGGGCGTGCAGTGGGTTCTGACAGAGGGTAGGCATATTGACAACAAAACCCGTATTGGTACGAAGCGTGGCAGGCACATTTAAGTATGCTGACAAGCACTGCTTATATGCCTGTAAAGGATGAACGCGTCTGATCATAATGCATAAAATTAAAATGTATACGTTTACAATGTATACATTCAAAATAGATAAAATCATAAAATTTAAATGATAAAAGAAATAACTATCAAAAGTCATAGGGCACGTTTTACATAATGGTCGAAATACATATGATTAAAATACCTAAGTTCACAATGTATACTTTAAAAAAAAATACAATCATAAGATATGTTAGGTAAATTAAATAACAATCCAAATTCATAAAGTACGTTTTACATAATGGTCGAAATACATAAAATCTTAAATTCTTAAATTCTTAAATTCTTAAATGTTCACATCCAATATATTTACAACAGAGATATTATGTCTTTTAATTAAAATTTGTGTGATTTAAAGTCAGTTATGTTGCGGAGTCGACGAAGCTGCGCTTCGCTCCGCTCCTATGCCCGCCCAGTTTGGGCCTTTGGCCCTGACGCAATTCTAACCTAGCCTAATATATTCACTAAAATGTGTTTTTATGTTTTTAGAAGGTGAAAGATGGACTTTTTAACTGATAGGTTAGGTTAGGTTAGAATTGTGTCAGGGCTGAAGGCCCAAACTGAGCGGAAATAGGAGCGAAGCGAAGCGGAGCTCCGTCGACTCGTTCGCGTTAAAAATAATGTATTTTTACTTGGTGTCGATTATATATTTATTATGCATTTTAAACTTTACGTATTTTAATCCATAACTCATTACATTTTTATGTATTTCGAACGTATTCATTGTAAAAATATTCACTTTGTCCAATATGACTAGGAACCGTTATGCATTAGCACAGTCATATATTTTAACCATTAAGTATTATAACTTTATGAATTTGAAACTTATGTCAATAAATAGTATATATTTTAATACATTATGTTGTATGATTTTATATATTTTGAACGTATACATTGTAAACGTACGTATACATTTTAATTTTATGCATTATGATACGTACCCCACGCCACTCATGCGATTCGTAACTAACTTCACTTCTATAGTCACAGATAACGTTCTAAATGGTACAGATAAGATATAAAAAGAGCATGGTAGTTCCTAAATATTGACAACTGTCCTAGGTAAAACTATGTCCAGGGTACAACAGCTCCTCCTACTTAAAACCAACATCTATTGTTTAATTGTTATCTTCAAGTGGGGTTGTAAAACAATTATGCAGGCTTATCGGTAGGCCCAAAGTATACCGTGAACAAACAATCTTGATAGTTTGATGTATTTGGAAAACAATACACCTATTATACTTAAGTGCAACATTTTGTTAGCGTCTACGAGTAACTGGCGTTCGCTCTTTTAATACATGTGTTATATTTGCAAAAATAGTCTCTTTTTTACAACCTGGCTATACTTTACTGGACTTTGATTACTTTAAATAAATTTTAAAATCTTTCATTTCAAAGATCAAGAAGGGTTGAGCTACTCCAGTACACGTGCCATACTTCGGTCTGTTTTATTACGTCTCTTTGTTATCTTTTCCTTTCATATTCAGCAACAAAAGAATTTGTAAAATCCCACGTTACGTGCATTTTCGACATTTTTACTGAAACAAACTATAAAACGTCATTGATCATTGATTAATAATAAAGGACCATAAGTGATGTGTTTGTGTGCTTCCGCATATCGCCCTTCATGTGCTATTTATTGAGTGTTTTTTAATATTGTCAGAAATGACGCATGCCTGTTGACTCATGTCGATCGGTATGTTTTGCAACTTAACAGCGGCGACATGATCAGAACCTTTTCCGTGTTTAAATAGCATCATTTCATTTCTGTTTTTCTTACATTATATTCCAAACCGTGTCTTTCCATGTACTTTTCACACACATTTTTACTAACTACTTCAACGCCCTGACAGAGGGATACAGCAACATTACAGCATCCGCGTAGCTTAAATTATTAATAATATAAAGGTTATTCATGTGGCAATCGACGCTGGTGGCGCTGAGTTCCTCTATCAAGTCATTCGCATACAAGTTGAAAAGAAAAGAGTCGTCGATGTTAGGCCACCCTGTTTCACTCCGCGTAAGAGAGTGTATTCTTCTGAAGTAAAAAGTGTCTCCATAAAAATTGCCGTGAATCGAAAACCTATAAGGTGCTTTTAATAGTCTTAGATACTTGAAATTTGGTATCAAAGTAGGTCGTATAGCACAACCAATTAAATAAATCAGAAATCTTATTTTTTTATGTCTGTCTGTCTATAAAATGACCTCACACTGCGTACATTTTGCTTTCGAGCAGGGCTCTGCTACCACTGGCCCTATGTTAGCAGAGCCCTGGTAACCAGGGAGCGAAACTTTGGTGCGGATCACGTCATTATGACGCAAATTCACATAGAGGATGCTTTTATTTAAACAATATTGCGACACCCCACTGATTCTTAATAATGCTATAATGATAATGTAAATATTAAAAAAAATTACAAAGACAATAAGTATTAATAAAATATTTTATCTGGTAACATAATTGTAGCAAAATATATTTTTTCAACAAGTGAATTAAAAAAAAACATTTAATAAAATTTAGATGGATTTCGAAGTATTTAGAACGCTTCAAATTCAAACAAAACATCCCATCTTTTTCATTATTTACAATCAGAAAAAAAACTTCTGCAAATACGACTGTATATTACTCCATGCATGGAGTCGGTGACTTGGCTCAAGCGAAACAATAATGTTTTGGTTATATTTACAATATTATAGTCGAGAATTACGAATAAAAAACTAATTCAATATAAATTTGTTGTTATCTTCAGCAATCTTCTTTTTAATATGACAATAATAGTCAATTGTGTTTTTCGTAAGTACCTACTCGTCGTCTCAACTTCAGAATCAATATCTGTAAAGTAAAGAGGCCAATAATAACTCTTGTTACATGTTCGAGTAATTAAAACGTTTTTAATGGTTGATTTGAACTTGTACGTAATAATAATTCAATTACAAAGAAGAAAATAAATACACTTGAACATTCATTTATAATGAGCATTTTATAGGCTAACAAAATAAAAGAAGCGTTTTAGCGAACGTCAGTTCGACAAAGTTAAAAACGGCGAATGTTGTGTAAGCGAATGCTCAAGTGAATCAGCACCTTTAAGCTAACCAACTTTAGGTAAAACATTCATTACGTATTGTGATTCATTAAACATTATCAACTTGTGAAATGTTCATTAGATATTTAAAAAAACTGGAATATTGTCGTTAGGTATATCGGCATTAGGTAAATCAATTTTATGGATTATAATATGTAACCATTTAAAGTGCACTAGGTTTCATCTGAATTTCTCTTTTTGTTTATAAATAGTTTTACAAGTAGGTACGCATTGTTTAGACATTATTTTTTAATAAATCACTACAATATGAAGAAATGAAAACTCAGCAAACTTCACTGTCCTCCAGATGCAAGATGCAACACAAGATGCAAGATAAACATTCCTTTATGACAACATTATATAACCACTGTACTTGCACTGAAAAGTGTTACTTCGCTGAAGACTTAACCGCTGGAGCAGTTGAAGGCTTCTGAAAGCTTTCCGGGGAAGAACGTCGATTGTTCAATTTAAGTTGCCGTATGATTTTCCATCTTGATGTGTTTACATGCCTTTCATGTCTTATGTCGCTGGAGGCATAACGCAAGGCCATCAAATAACAGAATACGTCTTTGCACTCCGTTGAATATCACAAATAAATCAGAGGCACATTTATTTTACAAGAAATTTACACGATACACTGCCCTTAAAGCTGCCAGGCGATAACCCAACTCAAAGAGCTTAGTGATTTTATATAACTGTTTCATCAATTGCAAACGTCTCCCGAAGATCAAGCAACCCTAAGATCCTGAAGTACTTCAAGTAAGAGATTGACGAAGACTGAAATTCTCAACCATAAAGTTCCAAAGTTCCAGAAAAAAAAAATCACAAAAGATTATAAATCATAAAATAAAACTTAAAAAAAAGAAACAAAAAAAAAAAAAAAAAAATATTAAAAAAATATACATATAAAAATACAAAAAAATGGAAAAAGAATTTTGGTTCTTATGGTTCTGCTTTGGAATTGTCAACTGCGTATTGCAACACCACATTTTAAATGTTATATTACGATAGAATAAGATTTTTAACCAAGTCTGTTCATAGTTAGTTCGTAGTTACAAAAATTTGCTTGTAAAATTATTATAATAGCTCAACTCCATTCTCAATCATCTATAAAAAAGATGGGATGTTATGTTTGAATTTTAAGCGTTCTAAATACTTTGAAATCTGATATATATATAAAGCTATATATATGAAGCATTCTATGTGTGAATTTGCGTCATGAAGATGTTATCCGCACCAAAGTTTTGCTCATTGCTGATAACACTGTTTTTTTTTCTCGCTTTTCTATAGAAGCCTCGATGTGCGAGTTCGACTCGCATTTGGCCGGGTTTTTCCAAAAATGGGAAGCACCCGTATCAATCATTTATTTAGTTATTTGGGCCAGGGATCGCAAATGCTGGTCGGAATAATTTTCCAAACAACCCTATCTATTGTTAACATGAATTTTATGACATGTTCGAGTAGTTAAAACGTTTCTAATGAGTGATTTGAAATTTCAATTACAAAGAAGAAAATAGATTGTCCATAAAGAAGTTGTGGGTCATAATCCCATAAAACATAATGTCACAAAAGAAAATTTCATGTTTGGCCTTCGTGATTTATTATTTTATTATAATGTATAGATATGCTTCCATGCTGGTCTGGGAGTAAAGAAAAAACATAGAATGTACCAGTTGCTTCTCCTCCCGCGCAGATGGTAAAAGCCCATCGAGGGAATGGGCATAGGAATCATATAGGCGATGCGGCTAGCTACCCATCACTATTTTGATTCCCCTTTCCACCTATACGCCCACAATCATGCTAAGCGTGGCCTTTCGATCTTGTCACCTTACGCTCAGTCTACCCCGTAAGGTAGAAAGTCGTGAGTTATGTATTTATGTATGTATATAGATATAAAAAATAAGGCACGTGTGCTAATTTTTTTTTTACGGAAACTATATCTCAACTGTCATGCGAGTGTCCTTACCTTAGGCTCTGTCTACCCCGTAAGGGATAAAGTCGTGATTTATATATAATATCTCCACTACGGGAAAGAAGAGGAATATAGAATGTTTATTATACAATTTGTACAGTAAATAATAATAATTGTAACATATTTGTAATTGTAATTTGTATAAATGTCTTCTTTCTTTCTTTCTTTCCATGCCCATTTTATTTGCTAGCAATACCGGGAGCTCTACTGTATCTATCCCTTCTCTCCGATAGGAGAAAAGGTGAATAGATAATTAACAGTTAGACACTCCCGGTAATGCTAGCATGTAATTACTTATTACTTATTACTGATATTTTTAGCAACAAACAACCCGTTCTTCGCCTCCTCTCGCGAGAGAGGATGGTTGTAAGACAATTCAGCGTTGTTGCTAAAAATATCAGTAATTAGTAATAAAACGGGCATGTCGTACTTAACGTCAGTTTTTTTTTTTTTTTTTTATAATTGTATTTGTTTCTTTATATTTGTCCTTAAACTCCTGTCCTTTAACCCTACAAATTGTACAACAAACATTCTATATTCCTCCTCTTTCCCGTAGTGAATGTATAGTTTACAAAAAAAAAATAGCACACGTGCATCTTATTTAATGTCTACATATTATAATAAAATAACAAATCACGAAGGCCAAACATAAAACTTGTAGAACGTTTTTTTTTACATAGCTATAAAATTTTCAAGCTTTAGTATTTTAACATGTTACGTCACAAAACTTTTCCCCCTCTGCCCCTTGTCACACTTGTCACATTACGGTGATCCCCCCCCCCCCCCCCCCCCGTCCCATTAAGTGTGACGTAATTTATGGATGGCCCCTTGTAGGTTTTAAAATCACGGCAATTTTATAGAGACACTTTTTTAAACAATGACGTTTTATAGTTTGTTTTAGTTAAAATGACACGTTTTAATCAAACAAAATGCCTTTCGTATATTTGGCACACGTTACTGCTAGCTTGGACTGACCGCAACTAAACAAAATCAAGGCAATTTACCTTATTTTCGTTTCCGACTTTTGAAACGCTTAGAACGTATCTACTCAATTTATGTAGGTATCATAGTTTTTAAATGACTGTATTTTAATTGCGTTAACTTAGAAGTTTGCGCCCCGCGTCCCGACTAAACTCCGGCTTCACCCCACACGGCATCCACCACACGCACCTCGCTGGCTTCGATGCATTTACTTTCTTTTGAAATCTCAGCCGCCTGACATACTTGAACCGCTTTTGCCAAGTTTATTTTCTTGCTACTCCAAGGGGTTGCAGACTTGAATATTTGATATTAATTTCAGCTTGATACCTCCACCTGATCCTGAGAAAAGGCTCCTCACAGACGGATGGACAGAGAGAGAGACGGACAGACAGACAGACAACAAAGTGATCCTATAACGTTTCCATTTCTTCTTTTGTGGTACGGAATCCTCAAAATGTTTTTTTTTTTACTTTTTGTTTCCTTACCTACATAAACATTCACCTAGGTATGTCTACCACCACACGCTCGACAACCACAGAATGCAGTGTTGGTATCAACGTTCGCAGTCATTCCGAAAACTGAGTCACCCTTTGCTTCCCAAGGTGATGATCAGCAGTGGCTTCTTCGACAGCTCAACTGATCTCTAACCCAACTGACCAATCTGCCGGCTCGTCCGTCAACTTGGTGGCTGGATTATCCCCAGTGTCACCTAGCAATCGTTGATGGCCTCTAACCCATTCGTATTCGCTTCCATACTGTTATCACTTTGAACTCTCAGCCACCCTTACCCTCCAACTTGCAGAGTTCTCGACTCTTTATTATATTTCTTATGTGCTTAACCCAACTTTTTCGACCGTTCTTACCTTCAGCAACGATCACGAAACGTTTAATCGATGACGATGTTACACTTTGGTATGCGGCAATACTTGGTAGGTGGTTTATTAGGTATTTGTTACACTTTATTTGTTAATCTAAAGTCGAGCATTTTTGCGAGAATGCAATTGCTACATGAATTATAGATTTTGAATTTTAATTCTATACACGCCACCCTAAGACACCTTTACTACCTAAATATTTACATTTCCATGCAAAACACTTCATTCTTCAATGTAGGTAGTTGCAGTTATCGTGTTTTGGGTTTTCTGCAGTTAGTTTAGTTAATTAGTTCTAGGTTTAGTTAGGTTGAATTAGTCTAATTAGGCTGCTTTAATTAGGTTTAAAATATTTATTTTTGTATGTAAACTGTTTATTGCACATAAAATATATATTTATTTATTTTTAATTTTTATTTAATTAGTTTAATTAGACTGCTTTTATAATTAGGTAGAGAATATGTAGGTTTGTTCGTTTATTTATATTATTTATTTAATTAGTTTAATTAGACTGCTTTTATAATTAGATTCAGAATATTATGTAGGTTTGTTCATTTATTTATATTTATTTTATTTTTGTATTAATTTATTTGAATAAATTGAATTGCGCTGTATGTAGTTGGTCTTTTTCAGACATGCATTATCCCCACATTCGCTTACACATTAAACGTAGTAACATTACACGTAGTAGGACCGTAGTGGGAGGTAACGCCGCTCGCGTCCGTGGGTTTACCATTGAGCGCGGACACATCACCACCGTGCGACGCCGCTACCATGAAACGAAACGACACGACGGCCTGCCGTTCCACGTTACCGTGTAGACAGCTACGGTGCACCGCGCCGGCTCACGGCACACCGCTCGGCAGTTTACGTTGCGCTGTTGCTAAGTTCATGCGTATAAGTGAAAAAAAAGGTTGACTTTGGCATTATCACAATTTGATAAAGATGTGTTTTTATTTCAATCCTTTACTGTTTTATTAGGCTACATCTGCAAAAGTAAACCTTAAAATATGACTTCCTTCTTTTAATCGATTCACTCTACAAACATCTATTTTGAATTTTTAAATTTGTTAACAGGCAGTGGGTAACAGTATGCTTAGAGTAGGTTTTCGGTCACAAAATACGTCTCGAACGCATTTGCATTAAAATGTCAAATACTATGATAACAGTTTGTTGCCGTTTCAATCCTCAATTGGCGCTGTTAATTTTTCCATCGTAATTGAGACGATTACGTGAATGCGTTCGAGACGTTTTTATATGCGAAAACTTACACTAGAGGCTCAGCTCCACTAAAACAGCGAAAGTTACCCGTTTTTTGCACTAACACGTACGAACTTAGCGTAACTTAGCATTATCAAATTTATCAATTACCGATCGGGTGCGCCGCAAGCCAGCGTGGGGCGGCGCCACTCCGGGTTGATGTGTCCACGCTCATTTGCCCTACACGTGCCTCCTGGGTGGTGCTAAATGAGCGGTATCTATTGCTAAACTTTCCAGTAATGTGTTTTTATTGTGTCGCACAGATGACTTGGAGCGAAACTGGAAATTACCAAAGAAAGGAAGATGCGGCACACTTTCAACCATTGACGACTGTTACACCAACTCGACGCAATAAATGTGATGTCCAACGATACAACACTGCATGTATTCATTACAAAGGTATTTATTCTTGACAAATTGTTGTTTACATTTTATCCTCTTTTTATGATATCTAATTGATCAGCTAGGTAATTAATTAAATAATGTAATTTGAAAAAAAAAACATTCCTTTTAAGAATTCGTTTATAAAATAACTTTATTTGAGTAATAAAATAGATCCAGGACTTTAGCATTCAAATATTGATACATTCGGTAGTAATGTTGCATAATATAGTAAGTATAATTTATGATCAACACGTAACCTTACATACGCTCCGGAGCCCCGACCGCAGTATGCACTTAAGGTGCGTTTTCCACACCAAAAAAAAGAGTTTAAACGAACGCATACCAGTAAATTAAAAAAAGGCTAGGTTACAGTTCTCTGTTTTTTATCAAGTAAACTTAATAAACTGTATTTATTGTTTAAGGTCTTCGATGGAATCATACTTGGACACATCAATTGGCTATGAGGAAATTAAAAGGCAACAAAGGAACATCGCGTTCGGGATAAGGCCAACACTGTCACATTTACCATCAATGAGAAGGAAGAAGAGATTCGTCCAGCATCCATGCCTTAAGTGAGGGTTGTGCTGGCCTCATGTTTGTATTCGAAAAAGAGGACAGCTATGGGCTGCGAGTAGACCAAAACTATGTCTGTTAAAACTGAAATAAAAGTTTTTTATTATTTATTCACTTTTTATTATTTCTACCCTTTTATTAATCAATTCAATCTCTAAACTCTAAACAATCTAAAATACAACTTTTTTTATACGATAAGGAAGGTAAACGAGCAAGTGAGTCACCTAATGGCAAGTGATCACCACTGCCCATAGATAACCGCGACCCCAGAGGAATTGCAGTTGCGTTGCCTATCTAGAGGGCTAAGATGAAATGCCTCTTGTGCCAGTAATTTTCTCGGCTGTCTTACTCTCCACACCGTAACACAACAGTGCAAGCGCTGCTGCTTAGCGGTAGGATTAGTGAGTAAAATGGTGGTAGCGAGGACGGGCGTCTCACAAGGTTCTACCACCCGTAACACATTTCAAAACCTAATCTATAAATTAAAGGCAGATTTCCCTTCTCTTTCTTACCCTCTGCTCTGTTTGAAGGGAATCGGTTTAATACTATCAAATACGCATAATATTTCGACTCAATGGGAGCGGATCAGAATACATAAAGTTTAAAATGTATAATGGGTTAAAATACATAATGGTTCAAAATATATAACGCAATTTTCTGTAAAACTATTAGCTAAATGAACTTTTTTGATATCGTAATCTATAGATTGGTTTAGGTTAGGTTAGGTTTGTTTTATAACAATCCTGTTAATTTGTAACTTTCTTAGAAAATCGCATTATATATTATAAACCATTATGTAATTTAACCCATTATACATTTTAAATTTTATGTATTTTAATACGTACCCCGACTCCATCTTTAATTGTCTTTGTTCCAAATTTACCAGAATCTCAAATAGACATATTTTCAATACAATTAAATGTTTTAATGACGTTTATACATTAGTTACATCCATTATCTAAATTGCATAGTTATTAAAAAGTACATAATTCATTAAAATACTGAATTAAATTCAGGCTGAAGGTGAAAATTCATTAGTTTTATAATTACCAAAATTTAAAACATTGGTTACTAAAATGCTTTACCTTTTACCGAAAATAAGTTTGAAATTAATTTGAGTTAAAGACATTTTTGGACGTAGTTGAATTAAAAATTAATAAAAACACAATTAAGTCAATCAGAATTATTTTCTTATCAAGAGTCAGGTATTTTAAGAAGTAGGTGTAAATCATTTCAAATTTTAGACATTCTGAAACTAATCTGTTTTGACTTTGGGACATACTAGGAACATCGTGTCATGTGCAACACAGGAGCTGTCTGATATTTGGCTATAGTCGCTGCTCGCTGTACTATGGTTTCATCTTTAGCTCCAATCAGTAGCAATAATAAAAAAGGTTAGGATTATTTAAACTAAACAGGAACGCACGAGACCTCCGCGGGGCCCTTGGGGCCCGCGGCCCCCACGCGAAATACTAGTTATAATATATATAGCTGAATACCCACTGACTCACTGACTCACTGACTGACATGCTGTTTTGAAGAACCCTTAAGAGGTACGGCTCGACTCTATACACCATCGCATCAGAGATGCCGCCGTGACCACCAGAAAAATACGAAATCGACCTGAACGTGGAAATTGACTTGACACATGGGGCGGTTCTCCGCAACGGCTCGACCTATCGAGTTTGCCCGGAACTAAAGTCGCTCAGAACAGCCGGCCAATGGGTGAGCCGGTCCAAGATTTTTCAAAATGGCGAAAACAAGATGGCCGCCATACAAAATTGAAACGCGAATATCTCAGAGGCCAGTCGCGATAGATGGGTGGTGCTTGACCAAATGTCATTCAGAGTTGAGGGGGAAATCTGATTATGCAATTTTTTTTCCAAGATGGCGGATTCAAAATGGCGGCCAAATTTTTTTTTGCTCCGATCCGATTGAAATTTTGCATCCGGGGATCTTTAGGGCCACAGATTCAAATGGCATACTTTATTTTTCGGTGCCGCCATTTTCCAAGATGGCCGCCATACAAAGTAATTTCTGTATCTTTGATCTGTTGTTTTGAGGAACCCATAAGAGGTGGGGTTCGGCTCTATACACTATCGCTTTGTAAATTTTATGATAAGTACCTAAAAAATGAAAAATCGACCTGAACGTGGAAACTGACCTGACACATTGGCCAGCTCTCCGAAACGACTTGCCCTATCGAGTTTGCTCCGAACAAAAGTCACTCAGAACAGCCAGCCAATAGGACAACCAGTATTTTTTTTTCAAAATTGCAAAAACAAAATGGCCGCCATACAAAATTGAAACGCAAATATCTCAGAGGCCAGTCGCAACAGGTGGGTGGTGCTCAAACAAATATCGTTCAAAGTGAGCGGAGTAATTAAATGAACCTAATTTTTTTTCCAAAATGGCGGATTCAAAATGGCGGCCAACGTTTCTTTTACTCCGATCCGATTGAAATTTTGCATCCGGGGCTGTTTGAGGCCACATATTCAAACGGCATAATTAATTTTTCGATTCCGCCATTTTCCAAGATGGCCGCCATACAAAGTAATGTCAGACTCATAGACTCACTTGTGTTGTATAGCAGCTTTTAGGAATAGGGTTCGACCTTATACACCATCGCATAAGAAATTTTATTACAAGTACAAAAAAAATGCAAAACTGTCCTGAACGTGGAAACTGACCTGACACATGGGCCAGTTCTCCGCAACGACTTGCCCTATCGAGTTTGCCCGAAACTAAAGTCGCTCAGAACAGCCAGCCTTTGGGTGAACCGGTATTTTTTTTACAAAATTGCTAAAACAAAATGGCCGCCATACAAAATTGAAACGCGGATATCTGTGGCCAGTAGAGATAGATGGGTTGTGCTCGACCAAGTGTCGTTCTAGGTGCAAAGAGTAATCTAATGAACCTAATTTTTTTACAAGGTGGCGGTTCAAAACGGCGGCCAAAGAATATAGTAGAAAAGTCTGGAAAAATTTGAAAAAAAAACAGGCTGGCAGGGTATCCTCCGCGGGCCCCGTGGGGCCCGCGGCCCCATGCGAAATGCTTTTCCCAAGATGGCGGCCAAAGAATAAAATAAAAATAGGTTAGAATTTTTGGAACAAAAAACAGGACGGTAGGGTGTCCTCCGCGGGTCCCGTGGGGCCCGCGGCCCCCATGCGAAATGCTTTTCCCAAGATGGCGGCCAAAGAATAAAGTAAAAATAGGTTAGAAATTTTTGAAAAAAAAACAGGACGGTAGGGTACCCTCCGCGGGTCCCGTGGGGCCCGCGGCCCCCATGCGAAATGCTTTTCCCAAGATGGCGGCCAAAAAATAAAGTAAAAATAGGTTAGAAATTTTTGAAAAAATAACAGGACGGTAGGGTACCCTCCGCGGGTCCCGTGGGGCCCGCGGCTCCCATGCGAAATGCTTTTCCCAAGATGGCGGCAAAAGAATAAAGTAAAAATAGGTTAGAAATTTTTGAAAAAAAATCAGGACGGTAGGGTACCCTCCGCGGGTCCCGTGGGGCCCGCGGCCCCCATGCGAAATGCTTTTCCCAAGATGGCGGCCAAAAAATAAAGTAAAAATAGGTTAGAAAAATTTGAAAAAATAACAGGACGGTAGGGTACCCTCCGCGGGTCCCGTGGGGCCCGCGGCCTCCATGCAAAATGCTTTTCCAAAGATGGCGGCCAAAGAATAAAGTGAAATAGGTGAGAAATATTTGAAAAAAAAACCGGGCGGTATAGTACGAATCACTTTTCGAAGGTGCCGGATTAAAAAGGCGGCCAAAGTATATAGAAAAAAAAAAAAGATTAGGATATTTAAACAAAACAGGGTGGCACGGGACCTCCGCGGGGCCCTTGGGGCCCGCGGCCCCCACGCGAAATACTAGTTATAATATATATAGCTGAATACCCACTGACTGACTCACTGACTGACATGCTGTTTTGAAGAACCCTTAAGAGGTAAGGCTCGACTCTATACACCATCGCATCAGAAATGCCGCCGTGACCACTAGAAAAATACGAAATCGACCTGAACGTGGAAATTGACTTGACACATGGGACGGTTCTCCGCAACTGCTCGACCTATCGAGTTTGCCCGGAACTAAAGTCGCTCAGAACAGCTGGCCAATGGGTGAGCCGGTCCAAGATTTTTCAAAATGGCGAAAACAAGATGGCCGCCATACAAAATTGAAACGCGAATATCTCAGAGGCCAGTCGAGATAGGTGGGTGGTGCTCGACCAAATGTCATTCAGAGTTGAGGGGGAAATCTGACTAAGCAATTTTTTTTCCAAGATGGCGGATTCAAAATGGCGGCCAAATTTTTTTTTTCTCCGATCAGACTGAAATTTTGCATCCGGGGATCTTCGGGGCCACAGATTTAAATGGCATACTTTATTTTTCGGTTCCGCCATTTTCCAAGATGGCCGCCATACAATGTAATTTCTGTATATTTGACCTGTTGTTTTAGAGCAGTCTTTAGAGTTAGGGTTTTACTTTATACACTATCGCATCAAAATTTTTATCTTAAGTACCTAAAAAATGAAAAATTGACCTGAATGTGGAAACTGACCTGACACATGGGCCAGTTCTCCGCAACGACTTACTCTATCGAGTTTGCCCGGAACAAAAGTTACTCAGAACAGCCAGCCAATAGGTCAACCAGTATTTTTTATTCAAAATTGCAAAAACAAGATGGCCGCCATACAAAATTGAAACGCGAATATCTCAGAGGCCAGTCGAGATAGGTGGGTGGTGCTCGACCAAATGTCATTCAGAGTTGAGGGGGAAATCTGACTAAGCAATTTTTTTTCCAAGATGGCGGATTCAAAATGGCGGCCAAATTTTTTTTTTCTCCGATCAGACTGAAATTTTGCATCCGGGGATCTTCGGGGCCACAGATTTAAATGGCATACTTTATTTTTCGATTCCGCCATTTTCCAAGATGGCCGCCATACAAAGTAATGTCAGACTCATAGACTCACTTGTATTGTATAGCAGCTTTTAGAAATAGGGTTCGACTTTATACACCAACGCATAAGAAATTTTATCACAAGTACAAAATAAATGCAAAACCGACCTTAACGTGGAAACTTATTTGACACATGGGCCAGCTCTCCGCAACGACTTGCTCTATCGAGTTTGCCCGGAACTAAAGTCGCTCAGAACAGCCAGCCTATGGGTCAACCGGTATTTTTTTTTTCAAAATTGCTAAAACAAAATGGCCGCCATACAAAATTGAAACGCGAATATCTCAGTGGCCAGTCGAGATAGATGGGTTGTACTCGACCAAGTGTCGTTCTAGGTGGAAGGAGTAATCTAATGAACCTAATTTTTTTCCAAGGTGGCGGTTTCAAAACGGCGGCCAAAGAATATAGTAGAAAAGGCCGGAAAATTTTGAAAAAAAAACAGGCTGGCAGGGTATCCTCCGCGGGTCCCGTGGGGCCCGCGGCCTCATGCGAAATGCTTTTCCCAAGATGGCGGCCAAAGAATAAAGTAAAAATAGGTTAGAAATTTTTGATAAAGAAACAGGACGGCAGGGTACCCTCCGCGGGTCCCGTGGGGCCCGCGGCCCCCATGCGAAATGCTTTTCCCAAGATGGCGGCCAAAGAATAAAGTAAAAATGGTTAGATATATTTGAAAATATTAGGGCGGTAGGTTATCCTCCGCGGGCCCCGCGGGGTCCGCGGCCCCCACGCGAAGTACTTTTTCCAAGGTGGCGGTTTCAAAACGGCGGCCAAAGAATATAGTAAAAACGGCAAGAAATATTTGAAAAAGAAAAACAAGCTGGCAGGTTACCCTCCGCGGGTCCCGCGGGGCCCGCGGCCTCCATGCGAAATGCTGTTCCCAAGATGGCGGCCAAAGAATATACTAAAAAAGGTTACAAATATTTGAAAGAAAAACAGGGTGGCAGGGTGACTCCGCGGGTCCCGCGGGGCCCGCGGCCCCCACGCGAAACGCTTTTCCCAAGATGGCGGATTTGAAATTGCGGCCAAAGAATAAAGTAAAAAAAGGTCAGAAATATTTGAAAAATAACAGGGTGGCAGGGTGACTCCGCGGGTCCCGCGGGGCCCGCGGCCCCCACGCGAAACGCTTTTCCCGAGATGGCGGATTCGAAATTGCGGCCAAAGAATGAAGTAAAAAAAGGTCAGAAATATTTGATAAATAACAGGGTGGCAGGGTGACTCCGCGGGTCCCGTGGGGCCCGCGGCCCCCCACGCGAAACGCTTTTCCCAAGATGGCGGATTCAAAATTGCGGCCAAAGAACAAAATAAAAAAAGGTCAGAAATATTTGAAAAAAAAAACAGGGTGGCAGGGTGACTCCGCGGTTCCCGCGGGGCCCGCGGCCCCCACGCGAAACGCTTTTCACAAGATGGCGGATTCGGAATTGCGGCCAAAGAATAAAGTAAAAAAAGGTCAGAAATATTTGAAAAATAACAGGGTGGCAGGGTGACTCCGCGGGTCCCGCGGGGCCCGCGGCCCCCACGCAAAACGCTTTTCCCGAGATGGCGGATTCGAAATTGCGGCCAAAGAATGAAGTAAAAAAAGGTCAGAAATATTTGATAAATAACAGGGTGGCAGGGTGACTCCGCGGGTCCCGTGGGGCCCGCGGCCCCCCACGCGAAACGCTTTTCACAAGATGGCGGATTCGAAATTGCGGCCTAAGAATAAAATAAAAAAGGTTAGGATTATTAAAACAAAACAGGGTGGCACGGGACCCTCCGCGGGCCCCTTGGGGCCCGCGGCCCCCACGCGAAATACTAGTTATAATATATATAGCTGAATACCCACTGACTGACTCACTGACTGACATGCTGTTTTGAAGAACCCTTAAGAGGTAAGGCTCGACTCTATACACCATCGCATCAGAAATGCCGCCGTGACCACCAGAAAAATACGAAATCGACCTGAACGTGGAAATTGACTTGACACCTGGGACGGTTCTCCGCAACGGCTCGACCTATCGAGTTTGCCCGGAACTAAAGTCGCTCAGAACAGCTGGCCAATGGGTGAACCGGTCCAAGATTTTTCAAAATGGCGAAAACAAGATGGCCGCCATACAAAATTGAAACGCGAATATCTCAGAGGCCAGTCGAGATAGGTGGGTGGTGCTCGACCAAATGTCATTCAGAGTAGAGGGGGAAATCTGACTAAGCAATTTTTTTTCCAAGATGGCGGATTCAAAATGGCGGCCAAATTTTTTTTTTCTCCGATCAGACTGAAATTTTGCATCCGGGGATCTTCGGGGCCACAGATTTAAATGGCATACTTTATTTTTCGGTTCCGCCATTTTCCAAGATGGCCGCCATACAATGTAATTTCTGTATATTTGACCTGTTGTTTTAGAGCAGTCTTTAGAGTTAGGGTTTTACTTTATACACTATCGCATCAAAATTTTTATCAAAAGTACCTAAAAAATGAAAAATTGACCTGAATGTGGAAACTGACCTGACACATGGGCCAGTTCTCCGCAACGACTTGCCCTATCGAGTTTGCCCGGAACAAAAGTTACTCAGAACTGCCAGCCAATAGGTCAACCAGTATTTTTTATTAAAAATTGCAAAAACAAGATGGCCGCCATACAAATTTGAAACGCGAATATCTCAGAGGCCAGTCGCAACAGGTGGATGGTGCTCGATCAAATGTTGTTTAAAGTGGGCGGAGTAATTCAATGAACTAATTTTTTTTTTCAAAATGGCGGATTCAAAATGGCGGCCAGTTTTTTTTTGAGTCCGTTCTGAGTAAAATTTTGCACCCGAGCCTCTTAAGGGCCACAAATTCTGACGCTAAAATTTATTTTTCGATTCCGCCATTTTCCAAGATGGCCGCCATACAAAGTAATGTCAGACTCATAGACTCACTTGTATTGTATAGCAGCTTTTAGAAATAGGGTTCGACTTTATACTTCAACGCATAAGAAATTTTATCACAAGTACAAAATAAATGCAAAACCGACCTTAACGTGGAAACTTATTTGACACATGGGCCAGCTCTCCGCAACGACTTGCTCTATCGAGTTTGCCCGGAACTAAAGTCGCTCAGAACAGCCAGCCTATGGGTCGACCGGTATTTTTTTTTTCAAAATTGCTAAAACAAAATGGCCGCCATACAAAATTGAAACGCGAATATCTCAGTGGCCAGTCGAGATAGATGGGTTGTACTCGACCAAGTGTCGTTCTAGGTGGAAGGAGTAATCTAATGAACCTAATTTTTTTCCAAGGTGGCGGTTTCAAAACGGCGGCCCAAGAATATAGTAGAAAAGGCCGGAAAATTTTGAAAAAAAAACAGGCTGGCAGGGTATCCTCCGCGGGTCCCGTGGGGCCCGCGGCCTCATGCGAAATGCTTTTCCCAAGATGGCGGCCAAAGAATAAAGTAAAAATAGGTTAGAAATTTTTGATAAAGAAACAGGACGGCAGGGTACCCTCCGCGGGTCCCGTGGGGCCCGCGGCCCCCATGCGAAATGCTTTTCCCAAGATGGCGGCCAAAGAATAAAGTAAAAATGGTTAGATATATTTGAAAATATTAGGGCGGTAGGTTATCCTCCGCGGGCCCCGCGGGGTCCGCGGCCCCCACGCGAAGTACTTTTTCCAAGGTGGCGGTTTCAAAACGGCGGCCAAAGAATATAGTAAAAACGGCAAGAAATATTTGAAAAAGAAAAACAAGCTGGCAGGTTACCCTCCGCGGGTCCCGCGGGGCCCGCGGCCTCCATGCGAAAAAATGTTCCCAAGATGGAGGCCAAAGAATAAAGTAAAAAGACGGTTAGCTATATTTGAAAAAAAAAAAAAACAGGATGGTAGGGTACCCTCCGCGGGTCCCGTGGGGCCCGCGGCCCTCATGCGAAATGCTTTTCCTAAGATGGCAGCCAAAGAATAAAGTAAAATAGGTTAGAAATATTTGAAAAAAACAGGATGGTAGGTTACCCTCCGCGGGTCCCGTGGGGCCCGCGGCCCCCATGCAAAATGCTTTTTCAAAGATGGCGGCCAAAGAATAAAGTAAAAAAGATTCGAAATATTTGAAAAAAAAAACAGGCTGGCAGGGTATAGGTACTCCGCGGGTCCCGCGGGGCCCGCGGCCCTATGCGAAATGCTTTTCCCAAGATGGCGGCCAAAGAATAAAGTAGAAATATTTGAAAAATACAGTACGGTAGGGTATGAATCACTGTTTCCAAGGTGGCGGTTTCAAAAAAGCGGCCAAAGTATATAGTAAAAAAAAAAGTTATGATTATTTAAACTAAACAGGAAGGCACGGGACCTCCGCGGGGCCCTTGGGGCCCGCGGCCCCCACGCGAAATACTAGTCTATACATATAAAATTCAAAGTCCTGACTGACTGACTGACTGACTGACTGACTTAACTATATATCAACGCACAGCCCAAACCACTGGACTTAGAGACTTGAAATTTTGCACATAGATACCTTATACAATGTAGGCATCCACTAAGGAAGGATTTTTGTAAATTCCCACGGGATAAGGAAAAAACGGGAATCATATATTCGACTCCGAGTGACGCTATCTCAGTAACTATAATAACTAGACTCTTCAAATTTGATACAAAAGTAGGTGATTACAAAACGAAGAAACTAATTTCAGGATTTTTGGAAATTCTTACGGGATAAGGAAAAAAACGGGATTTATATATTCAATTTAACGAAATCCTGTGAACTATAATTACTAGACTCTTCAAATTTGGCATAGAAGTAGGTGATTACAATAGTAAAATAATGTTTTAATGATTTTTGTAAATTCCCACGGGATAAGGAAAAAAACGGGATTTATATATTCAGTTCTACGGGATCGATTTTTCGTTTTACTGGTCGTATAAAACTGAAATTTGCTAAGAGCCTTCCTTGATGAGTGTATGGGAGCACTAAGAAAGGATTTCCAAAAATTCCCACGGGAACGGGAAAAACAGGACTTTTCATTTTACTGGTTGCAGAAAGCTGATATTCGGCATGTAGGTTGCTTCGGGAGTGTAGAGGAGCATTAAGAGAGTACTCCCAAAATTCCCACGGGAACGGGAAAAATATTTGTTTACAAAGAAATACTGTGGTAGGCATAATATGGCTAAAAACTTGAAATTTGGCACACATATACCTTGAGTATCCTAGAGGTGCACTAAGAAGGTACCTATTCTTCGAAATTCCCACGGGATAGGGAAAAAACGGGATTTTTTATTTTATTGGTCATAGAAAGCTGAAATTTGGTACGAGCCTTCCTTGATGAGTGTATGGGAGCACTAAGAAAGGATTTCCAGAAATTCCCACGAGAACAGGAAAAACGGGATTTTTCGTTTTACTGGTCGTAAAAAAATGAAATTTAGCATTTAGCTTCCTTAGGGAGTGTAAGGGAGCATTAACAAAGGATTTCCTAAAATTTTTACGGGAACGGGAAAACCGGGATTTTACGTTTTACCTACTTGACACAAAAAGTTGAAATTTGTCACGTAGGTTTATTCGGAAGTGTAATAATAATAATATAAAAAATAAAATATTATTCGGGAGTGTAGGGGAACACTAAAACGGGAAAAAACGGGATTTTACGTTTCCAGACGAAACAGCGGAAGGAAGAGACTTAACATTTATAACGTGTGTTTCTTTAAAGGCTTTAAGTGTACTCCGAAAGCACTCCCCAAAATTTTAACGGGAACGGGAAAAAACTTATTTTTTCGTTTTACATCTTAGTGCGTACGAAGTCGCGGGCAAAAGCTATTTGGGGTTGGTATATTTTAGGACAGCCCTTTAGGTTAGGTTAGGTTTGTTTTATAAAAATCCTGCAATATTTACAGTTTCAGAAAAATTAAGGCAGCGGGGCAATGCGGGGGCTTGCTTGCATGCTTGCTTGAGTCCTTGCTTTGCATGCATGCTTGCTTGCACGCTTGCTTGCATGCATGCTTGCTTGCACGCTTGCTTGCATGCTTGCTTGCCTGCTTACATGCCTGCTTGCATGCCTGCTTGCATATTTACATGCTTACAGGTTTGGGTGTTCGCTTGCTTGATTGCTAGCTTCTTTGAAATGCTCATGGTTCACGCGTGCGAAGCCGCGGGCAAAAGCTAGTCATACATAAAACCAAAACAAACCTTGTTGGGTATAAACAAAACAATAAATAGGAGCGACTGCGAAGTAGTCAGAGTCGGCGTTGATTTTTTGTTAATTTATAAAGACGAACGCGCCCGCGCGTACTTTCACTAGAGAAAAGCAGGTCGCATCTCGGCTTTCGAGCGCCGGACCAATCGGCGTATAGCTCATATTTCGTAATAATCTGCACGCAGAGGAAATTATGGCGTACGCAATGCGAGCCAGTAACCAAAGCCGCGGAAAAAGAAAATGTTGAGAAAACGCGTGATTATTATGTTACGAGTATGCCCTAGTCTAGAGCAGAGCCTAGCTAGAATGTGAAATTGACACAGAACACAGAGTTGATCGGGCAATCCTTAATGTCTCTTGCTTGAAAGATAAATTAATAATCAAATCTTACCAAACCACCTCTACTATTTTTTTACCATCTACTATTTTGATTCCCCTTTCCACTTATACGCCCATTATCATGCTAAACGTGGCGTTTAGGTCTTGTTACCTTAGGCTTTGTCTTCTTATCTTACCAACAATGCAAAATAAAGCAAAGCACATACAGTCAAGCTCAAAAGTAGCTTAACGCTTAAAGTACGAGTACATACCATGTAATGATCAGTAATTTGAAGGGTCTAACTGTCGTAGTTATTTATGTTTACTATGACAAAGTACCGCAGCGTTCAAATATTATTTAGTAAGTAGTTTTGAGCTTGACTTTATCTAGCATTGGGGAATCTTTTCGTACTAAATACTAAATACCTTTATGCCATGCGATACCAATATCTTCGGAGAAAACCATCCATTATACGGTATTCGAATTCGAGCGACCAAAACTGTGGTGCAGCAGACTGAGACTAATTAGGTAAATAACAGACGATCAATGAAGTAGCCGAACGCAGAAAGCATATATTACACAGCATATTATGACGTACACAGGGCTCCCACACAAAACCGCAATGCGACGCCGCATCGCAGCGCATCGCAGGAATAAGTGAACTTAACGTGAACAAACTGAAGGTATCGCACAATTCGCATCGTTAGTTCCAGTTCCTGCGTTATGTGTGGGAGTCCTTAACCATCTCGTCCGTACCGACGGCACGCGGCCAAAACTAACAGTACTACGTCATCAAACCAGTTTTTTTTATCAAAATATTCCTATAGGTAACATGGAAAGCAGCACAATCAACTAATCGATTGTCAATTATTCAACATGAATTATAAACAAGCGAAGTCGGTCAAACGATCGATACTTTAGCTAGCTAAGAGGCATAACTCTTCAGGAGAATTATTTCGTCTCGGTTTGTAACTACACTGATATTTTTGGTGCGATTTTAATTTTAGACTATTAAAAACAGTAAGTTAGCGTACGTTACGTCTGCGCACGAGTTCATTAGCATTAGCATACAATCATACATATTAAGGCACTAATAAATTATTAAATTTTAATTAACATTGCCACCTGGCTTGGAAGAAGTATTTCCTCAAGACGATCAAATCAAACGTTAGGTACATTGCATTTTAAATCGACAAAAGTAAACGACGAACTTTTTCAATTGATCGAAGCTTATTCCAAAAACTAGATAAGTTAGCCGTTGTCAAACATGTTAACAGAAAACTATATTTCTCTATATCTGCACTTCAGAAGTTTGATGATAGATAACTAAAAGGAACTCTTTACCGACTTCTGTCCATTTTATAAGCTAGTATTTTAATTGCTAATTGCTCGCATTTCTTGCTTTTTCTTTTATCTGCTAATTATAAGCAATTTAATATCTCGTCATCATCATGACATGGTCTTGATAACAATTAATTAATACAAGTCGCAGTCAATGTCTTGCTGATTTCAACTTTATGTCTGCAGCAATAAAATTGATTTACAATTTGTTTAAAATCGATTCATACGGCTAACATAAAGAATCATAAGTTTCTAAATAATAGCCGGTATAATGAGAATAAAATTAGCTTTCACTCTATACATAGATGTATACCACTCTGACGGTTATCGAAGCAGATAATAGGGTATTAAACTCTTGCGATTATTACTGGCGTTAGGTACTTAGGTGGCTTTGAAACAACATAATAGTAACTATGACTATGGACTGGCCGCTTAGATGAGTCCTCCCCCGCGCGGTGAGACGACAAAGGGGGCCGAGAGAGGTGCGGGCGGCAGACGCACTACCCGCCCGCACCTCTCTCGGTCCCCTTTGTCGTCCTACCCCGCGCCCCTGTGCC
Organism: Pandemis corylana; assembly: GCA_949127965.1. Lineage (NCBI taxonomy): Eukaryota > Metazoa > Arthropoda > Insecta > Lepidoptera > Tortricidae > Pandemis > Pandemis corylana. The sequence continues at coordinate 10,732,279 of OX421858.1, read as the reverse complement.
ACGCTGGCGAGGACTTATTTAAGAGGTCGGTCTATCCCGGAACTTCATCTGTGTCCCTTCGTCCGTATCCCGTGGAATACTCCGCTATCCCTGAAAATTAGCAATACAGGTAGGTACTCCGAAGTTTGTCTCGTTCCTTTCCTCTCACACTAACAGTCACTGAGAGTGAGAAGGACGGATAGGTATGATACGAACTTCGAATTTCGAATTTTAAAATAGCCCCACCACGCACCTTGTGAAGCAGTTCATCGGCGTGTGTGAAGTTCCCAACACGTACTAGGCCTTGTTATTACCCTGAAGATGAGACCATAAATGATGAAGTAAGATAGACTCACCATGAAGCAAGAGAGAAGTATGGCGGCCACCACTTTGTCAGTAACGGTCGCGTGTATGTTGATTATCACTAGATCGTTGATGGTGAGCCCGACGACCAGGAAGAAGCCGAACAGATGAGTCCATATGTTCATTGTTTCATTCGTCCACCAGAATATGCTGCAACGATATACTTACTTGAAAACAATTGCTACTACAGGTTAAGTATTTCTTAACACACAAAGTATGTAAGTAGGACAGGAGCTTCCTTTAGCTTATCTTCTGACAAAAAAAATCGAGGTGGTGACGAGCTATAGGCACCATGTACACGTATCGAAGTTAGATGAAGGTTTTGTTCTGGTACTTAGGTCAGCTATTTATGTTCGTACGAACGTAACTTTAACATGAGTAAGCCACGTTAAAAGGCAAGACGGAGTTCTGCGAACGGCAATGTGAGGCTGGTTTAAACTACACCTTGCTTCGTGCGCGTGTACGCGTAAGTTCAAGTATTTCCAATTGTGTTGCGTGTAGTTTATGTAACCCGACCTCACTATGGCGTCTGTAGAACACCGTCCTAACATTATTACACATAAACGGATAACTCACGTATAAAAAGTCGAGTGATGCTCGACATGTTTCGGACTATTTCGTAGTCCTTCTTCCGGAGCGCTCGCCCCGGCGGCAGCGAAACGAACACTGTAGGAAGAAGGACTACGAAATAGTCCGAAACATGTCGAGCATCACTCGACTTTTTATACGTGAGTTATCCGTTTATGTGTAATAATGATTAAGTCTCACGGTAGTTTCATGTTGAAAACCGTCCTAACACTTTATTTGGTTTGATGAGCGTGCGTAATAAGCCGAGTTCTGATTGAGCGAGGCTGCTTTCGATTAGTTTTTGAGCCGTGTTAAACGAAATTACGCCTCATGTGGCTGCCTCGCGAGGTTGCTCGCTTAGTTAAAACTCGGCTATAATTAGACAAGCGCTGTAAGTATACTTGTACGTGTATGTAGGTACCTATGTCCCTATCTCCCTCGTGAAACCCGAAAAAAAAGGTAGTTTAATGTTAAACTGAAAGTACCTAACTCCTGTCGTGAGAACTTTACAGTAGGTAACTACATCTAGATATACATATAGGGTGTCTGATCGTCATCAAATTCCGATGACTGCTAATGAAAAACCAATGGTCTGTTGCTACAATGAGACTTTTTATAACTATGTAGTTAATTCACATTAGGAAATTGGCATACATTTTCTATACACACCAATTCATAACTGTGCCTATCAAGCAACGCCGCCCTACATACATACACACAAACTATGTAAGTACACAACTAACATGCAATTCTGAACGGGCTCTTCCACTCTGTTTAACACAGCTGTGATAGTGTTTGCAGGCTAACATTTATCATAATGACGCCTAATATCCGTCCTTTTCGCATTAAGTTAAATAAGTAGAAAGGCTCTAAGTTCTTGTACTTTGCATGTTAACATGTACTTACATGAATACTAATTGCTATTTATCTCAGTAACTGTGGCCTCATGGTAACTTTGGACAGGTTGATGGCCCTTAACTTTAATTTATATGTTTAATTTTTGCAAGATTACCGTTACGCGAAACAGTATCTTAATAAAAAAATCTGAAATGGAATTTTATAGACCATACCTAGACCGTACTGTAAACCGGTTAACTGTGATTAGGTATATTGGGGCTACCAATTTTAATAAGACATATATACTACTACTATATCATATTTAGTAGCTAGCAGTTGCGTAGCATCCATAGAACTCGATTCCCACCGGCTAGCCTATTTTAAGGCAGTTGGGCACTTTTATTGCGCAGAATTAGAGGAAAAGGCTAATTAAATGCCCTTCGGCTTGCCTTCTGATGTACTTGACGCCACGCCACTGGTAGGTAGCTAGTTTAAAATTTTCGACAATCGACAATGTTAAGGGCATAGACGAAAAGAAGGCTGATGAATATATAATTGGGAGCAGTAGTACCTAATTGAAATAGATTGTTCATAAGTAAAATAACCTCATTAACCTTCTTGCTTAAAATTATTAAAAAAATATGCAGTTTATTTGCTACTAGCAGTTGCCCGCAACTTCGTCTGCGTAGAATTCGTTTATCGCTATCCCGCGGGAATCACGCAATTTTCCGGGATAAAAAGTAGCCTATGTGTTATTCCAGACTATAATCTATCTATGTTCCAAATTTCATCCAGATCGGCCCAGTACTTTTTGAGCCTATTCATTACAAACATACAAACATACAAAAATGGGTACAAATATTTCCTCTTTATAATATTAGTATAGATTTACTGAACAATGGTCAAAAGCATCTAAGGACAAACAAATAACTTCTTGAGTCTCTAAAGTGGTGGATGTAAAGGCGAGAAAATATTTTTTTTTTTTAAGAAATAAGGAGTCAATAAGCAAGTATTGGGTCACCTGACACAACACCACAGGATTACGCATGGAAGGCTAAGACAACCTCATGTGCCAGTAATTTTTTGGGCTTGTTTATCTACTCTCCTTGGAGCAGTCCTAGCATACATAAAACTGACATTTTTTATTTGTCTAACATGTATTTAATTTACCTACCTAAGTTTTTTTGTTTCAAGCACTAAGTTTTAATACCTATACATTAATTAATAAACTGATATCCCCAATGAAGACACTCATCTTTTGACCTAAGTATTTTAATCAATGGATTATATTTAAATTAAGGCAACTGCTTGTTTCAAGTATGTAAATATATCAACACTATGCTACTGTAAATAATTTGCCCGTATTGTATTTTAAAATGTATGGAATTATTTTTATATCCATGTCATATTATTAACAACAAAATATCACAGTTACTTAGCTATCTTGGTCAAATTATTTTTGCTTTATTTGACCTTGGGAATAGTTTTTGTTTTAATTTAATGATGAAACAAGATTTTATAATTCTCAGATTAAATTTATGGTTGGCCATCCCTGATATGTGTACATACACAGAACATTTTTAATACTTGAAGCTGCAATCTTTTGTTTGAATTTTTAACTTATCATACATAAAATAAATAAAACTCATAAATAAAACTGCATTCTAGTCTTGTTTGCCACAAATAATACCAAATTAAATAATAAATAAACATAAAAAAGATAAAATTTCGCATAAAATCGTAACAAAGCATTATAAAGACAATAGTCTTCATCTAAATATCGGGCATGAGCATCGCCTGATAAAATACACAGAATCTTAAAATTAATCCAAGAGACTTCAGTTAGGGTTAGCTTTACTGTACTTCCATGATGGTCTGGGAGCAAAGAAAAAACATAGAATGTACCAGTTGCTTCTCTTCCTGCGTAGATGGTAAAAGCCCATCAAGGGAATGGGGAAAAATCATAGGAATCATGTCATAGGCAATGCAGTTAGCAACTAGTGTCCGACCGAAGTTTCGGTTTCGGTTTCGGTTTCGGCCAATTTCGGCCAAAAAAGTGATTTCGGCCGAAGTTTCGGTTTCGGCCAGAATCCGGCCGAAACCTTCGGCCGGGCCGAAATTACTTCGCGGCCTCTCGCGGCTTGGCATTGTTCATTTTTTTTAAGCTGTGCCTTTAACACCTTTATTTGATAAAATGGACTATTTCAAGCAACTAATTTGAATATTATGCTTTTACGTAGCTTTGTTAATTAATAATAAATATTTTTTCGCTGTTTGATAATTCGTGAATTTAGACAGAATCCCAATCGCCTTCGTTCGGTTGGCTATAAAAAAAAACGGCTTTGTCTATGGTTTTTGTCGATTTGACAGTGACACGTGACAGTTGCCTTAGCTAAACTTTTTTTTTAATTTTTGTGGCAAACATTCGATGCTGGATTCTGTCTAAAAACCGGGTCGATCGGTCAAACAAAGGTTCAAAGTACTTTTACAAAAATATCTGCAATCATAAAGTATTTTTGAAATCGGACAAGATAAATCGGATAAATGATGGTTTTCCTCGAAATGGTTTTCGAATTGGAGCATACTAAAAAAAATGAACAATGCCAATTCGGGCGCGTAAAGTAAAAGTACAAATTGAAATATGTACTCTAAGCTCCAGGAAGAAGGACTACAAAATATTCCGAAACATGTCGAGCATTGCTCGACTTTTTATACGTGAGTTATCCGTTTGTGTAATTATGATTAAAGTCTCACGGTAGTTTCATGTACCTATATCTATTTTCATTAAAAATAAACGTTTTTTATTTTGTTTAACAAAAAAATAAACGTTCTCAAATAAGAAATCCTTGCAATAACCTTTTCCTTACGATTTGTACAGTAATTTTGAATATTTTGATACATCTTCAAAAATTTCGGTTTCGGTTTCGGTTTCGGCCGAAATCAGAAAAAAACCGAATATTCGGTTTCGGTTTCGGCTAAAAATCGTGTTTCGGTCGGACACTATTAGCAACCCATCACTATTTTGATTCCTTTGTTTTTGCCATCTATACGCCCACAATCTTGCTAAACGTGGCCTAGGTCTTGCCACCATAGGCTCTGTCTACCCCGTAAGGGATAAAGACGTGATTTATGTATATGTATTACTGAACACTGTTTTTTTGCTGTGATTGACAAGTGCTGCCATGCATTTTGAATCAACATTACAATGACAAATTATCAATCAGTAATTAATACTATTCAATCTAACTTACCCAACCGCCTTCTGAAATATTCCTTAACATTTCTAAGACAGCTTGTTTATGTAAGAAATGTAAAATCTTACCTCTCCCAGCACAACCGAGTAGGCAGTAGCTTTCTGTATCCATCACGGATGTACGGATTGTGCTGGAGGTACGCTGGTGCCTGTTCAAACTTCAGCAGCTGGCGATAGTTGACATATTCAATGTCTTCTTTGGTCAGGTTGTTGTTGTCTTCCAGTTTCTTACCCCGTCGGAGCAGAGTGGAGCCTGAACAATATTCTGCTTCTTGCCGACATTCTTCATCAACCTGTGAAAAGCTTTTGTTAGAAATAAATCTGTTTTTTCATCAAGCTCCAATTGATTTTTTATATTTTATGACAGGTTTAGCAATGTGTGTACCAGTTTTTTTTATACATAGTTTGGATCACTTCAATTATTTTTAAAGAAATAGTGAATTACATCTGAAGAAAAATAATTTATAGCTTAAACATTATCCTGCTGCTTTTATTACGCACATAGTTATTGAAACATTCTATTCATAATACTAAAATTGTTTTTGCACTAATTAGTAGTTTTGTCACCTATTTAAAATCTTACAAAGTATTCTATTCACTTACCTTTTCTAATGACATAAATTGCACGGTTTCCGCTTGACACTCGCTAACTTTTCTTGTCATTGTTAACGTCATTTTGTTTTTATGTGTAAGCACGATTATTTACGTAAATTCTAACTTAATTTACGTACAGTGCTAATTACAAAATGAACATGATTGAAATTATGTTTATGAAACCACAGCCGAAAGCAATCACTACACAATTATGTTTATTTAAGTATTCTATTATTTTGTTTATAAACCACTTAAACCATTATTGAAAACGAATTTAATTATTTTAAAAATAAAACAAACTTTACAAACTAGAGGATTGAATGTTGACGTCTGACCACCTTCTCCGAATCTAAATTTAAAACTGGTTTCTGATTTGTAGATTCTCTCTCTCTTTCCTATGCTATGTGCCATTTATTCATATTGGCATATAGCGGTTTTTTCCGCGAAAAGAGCACATCTAAAATTGCATTTCAAATCGTGCAAATTACCATATAATCGTGGAAAAAGTATTATAGATTTTCTATCTGATAATAGATTACTGTATGGTAAAGTAAAAAAAAAACTATTTCAAATAGATGTCATGAATAAACTAGTTGTATGGGCTTAGCTTCTTTACCTTTACTAAAACTCGTTACAAAAAACGCATGTTTTACTCCGGTCCGTATTGGATTAAATATTGTACTGCTACATTGCAGGCTCTTTTCGCAGCAGTGATTATATTCTCTTTGTTCCAATCCAACAAAACAAGTACATTTGTCTATCCAACTTTTATCGCTTGTCTATCAGCTGTTACAGTTTTGATTTGATTTTCCTCTATAGACTGGCAAGGGATATAAAATAAGAATGACGAGGCGTTGCTTTTTATTCTTAAATCTTAGCTACCTTCTTTCATATAAATTAGGGCCTCAAACAAGCGTGTGTATCATCTAATAAACTGGATGATACTGAGTAGCTAGGTACCGACTACCGCCTGGACTACGAAACCTAACTGCACTTAATTTATTTACGTTTTTATGGGAGTTGTACCTATGACCACATGCTGCAAAAAATATCTTCTTATTCAAAAATTTCGATGAAAATCAGCTAATCTTCGGCTTCGACAAAAACTTCCATTGCTATTGCGCTAAGAATGTTCTAATAATGTTCACGAATTACCTAGATTTTTTTTTTAAACTTAGGTACCTAAGTAGTTAACCATTTTAACTTCATTTCCACTACCCGTATAACCCTTCGTACGCGTGGTACCTATTCTCGGGGTACTTACTAATGCTTTGTGGTACACGCACTTGGCCGGAATTCTTAAAGCTTTAAATATCGACTCGAACTTTGCAGCTGTTTTTCCATAGTTTGTAAGTAGGTAGCTTACTTAATGTAGAAATAAATATGCCACTGAAATTAAAATTAAGGATGCAAAGTAGGTAAGTAGGTAGGTATGTTTTTTAAAGTTAAAACTTGACTAGAAAATATTTACACAAAAATAAAAAGTAAAAGTTATGTAGCTATCTAGATAAGGTACAGCAACATTTAGTGCCATTCCTCCCTCGCTAAATGTCAATAATTTGAGAGTAAGCGGAAGAGGGAGATTTGTAATATTTTCTTTGATGATGCGAGAGACCTTGTACATTGAATGGCAATTCTATGATAATGTCGCAAACGACAAGTAGGGACCTAACTATAAAATTTTGATATGGACCGACGGTGCTTAGAAATTGGACATCAAACGGAAGCAGCTTGTTGAAGGACGAATGTGGTTTTCACGTTTGCCATGATATTATTGACTATGTATGTATGTATGTAACTTCATCAATCCTTTTCTTGCCATGATAAATTATTTTAATAAAAGGACGATGATCTCTGATCTTATATGATAATAAACAAATGGGTTGAAAATCCCGTGTAAAATTTTACAAATTTAGAGAACTATCTCCATTTCAGTTCATTCTTTGCGTAGGAAATCCAACATTACTACCTGGGAACAGGGAAAGTTTCATATTGCAAAAATGTGTTTGAAAATAGCTACTCGTAATCCAAAAATAGCGCCGTGAATTCCTCTTTCAGGCAGATCGTCACTTCCGGAAACGATGTGTTGCTTATTAAAAAAACTTGAATGACATAGATAAAATTTCAGTTTGAAAATCATTTTAATACAATTTCTCGTGATCTATAACAGCTGTTCTCATCAAAATAGCTTTCAAGTTGTATTTTACATCATTTAGAAGCAATTTAAAGTTATTCTAAAATTAAAAATGTATAAAAGATTTTATTTTACATCAAATTATTAAAATTCACAGCTAGCAACCCTGATCATCCTCTAGAAATGGTCGATTTTCCTGTTTGCTGGTCTCCACTCGCTGAGAGTGTAGTAATTTTGTTATAAACCGTGCTCTGTTCTAAATATTATTATTTCTTAATATTTGTTATTTTTAATTTTTATTTATGACTCTCAAAGCAAGTGTGATTGTGCATAAATGAATATTACTGCATAAAACGACTTGGTGGTGCTTTTGCGTTGAGACGGGAGCCATCTTGCAATCTCTAATCAAAGGTCCTTGGCTCACAGTTTCGTTGTCTAGTTGAAAGTCAGTTTATTCCATCATAAAATAATCAAATGGCGTTAAAACGAATTAATAGGGTACGTATTCATAATTGAGTTTTATATTTACAACAATCAAATGGTTGTAAACCCAGTGTCGTTAAATATGTATCCAGACTTGGAAGTGAACGTTTCGTCATTGTGAATACCTATTATCGAAATTCCTTCTGGATAATTCCTTGTGCGTGATTGTTTCGCTGAAATAGTGTGAACTTTCATATTTTACACGTTGCAATGAGTTTTCTATAAGATAACGGTGAATCAGTGTTCTACGTAGGTGACAATTCTGTGCACACGGCGTACATAAAATGTCGGAATTATGTGCCAATTTTGAGGTTTTCTTCTCTTTACATGAAGTGCGCAACCTGAAAATACCCTAGAAACATCGTGTAAGCGTGCTTTGTGCTGAGAAAATATCTGCCACTCTGGTGATGTTTCGAGCAATGATCGACCATCGGTTTATTTTGTAAATGATGACATGTCTGACTGATTTTGGTATTGTTACTGGCTGTGTTGTGACACTGTGTACACGTTTTGTGGTTTCGCTTTCAGGAATTACAAGACCTTGGCAGAGATCCCCCGGCACAATGTTCTGCAGGTCCACACGGCGAAGATTGTGAGTATTGCCTTATTGATCTAGGTACCTATCGTTTTTGTGACTCATTGTCGCATTACAATAATAGTGAGAAATATTTTTAATAGTTACAGTTTCATAAAGACTGGAGTAACTGTGAAAGTGTGTGTGAAACCTAACAATGAACTTGAAAAGTAATTCTATTTGATATCTGTTCTACTTTTTATAATTTGTAATCATAATAAATGTTAATATTTTAGTTAGCACATACCATTTCTACTATGATATGAGCTCCATGCTCACATTGATCATAATGGATCCTAAATCAATGTTGTCTGGTTAATGTTTAAAATTATGTACACTTTTGGTAACATGATGTTTTTTTTTCTAGTATTCCACTGGCAAGCCACAATAATGGGTCCAGTAAGTAGTTTTTTAGTACAAACAACAATTATTTTCAATAATGTGTCTGGAGACAAACATTAAATTCCATTATTCCTATTTCAGGTCGACAGTCCCTACCAAGGCGGTGTATTTTTCCTGACTATACATTTCCCTACAGATTATCCATTCAAGCCACCTAAAGTTGCATTTACAACACGCATCTATCATCCCAACATAAACAGTAATGGCTCGATCTGCCTGGACATCCTGCGTGCACAGTGGTCCCCAGCGCTCACCATATCTAAAGGTAATCTCCCTTTGTATAGCGTTTTTAACTACCTAGCTGACATGATTGTGCAGATTAATCACAACTTGTTGGTAGAAGAATCAAATTCAGTTGTTTATCCCGCAAGATCAATAAACTTGTTTCGATTTCACCAATACATACTGTTTAGGAAGCAACTTGTATAATTTAACTGACATTTTTATTTTAGATCAATATTTTGCTAGTTTTAATTAGTAAATCTTATGAGATATTTAGCAGTAAAAGTGAGTTCAGTTAAAATTTATGCTCACATTTCATCAGAAATTTATGTAATATTCTTTGGAAAATGTATCCAAATTATGGTGAGCTTTACTAGTTTTAACTATAGCATCCATAAAAAATATTTCGTTTAAACTTAATAATGTACATTGTGTTTACATATTCCATGTTTAATATCGCATATCATTTCATAGCTTCTGGCATTTCTACCGTTTTGATCTGGTTTTAGGCTCTGATGTAAATAAGGAAATGTTTAGGAATTGGTGTTAGGTACCAACTAGTCTTATTAAAATATTTCTGAACTGAACAATCGAGTTTGGTTTATGATCATTAGTAGCATAGAGCTGACCAGATAGATAGCATATAGTCCTTTGAACTGTTTGGCATGTTAATATTAACAACAAACACTCATATTACAAATGGGAAGCTCATTTTTTAAAGTTTTTTTGACAAGAGTTCCTAGTTAAAAATATGATAAAACAGCCACTACTTTCTTCCCATTAGTAGACTACTACACTAGCCAGTTAGGAATGATGTGTTTGGCATATAAACCATCTTACTATGCACATTAATATGCATGGCCTGATCCTGATTCCTTTCAAAATTGTTTCAGTTCAATGACACAAAGAGTTAGTTTGTTAGATTTCACAGAACAGTTCTTAAAACAACCATAAATCTTATCAGCTGTATTTTTGCTATGTCATTGGTATCTGTTTTTTATAAGTACTCAAATACCTAATAATTTCTCATTTGACTTACACATACATGTGGCATATAATAATATGTTGAATAAACCATCAATGACCCCTATCTTATCTTTATCAGATAACATGCTTTCCCTTGTAGATTTGTTTTCCTTATTTCTTTTTATCTATGCAGTACTAAGCATATTATGTACTGATTTTATGGTTCCCTACAGCGAAAGGGAAAAACTTACTGAAAAATCTCTGACCAAATGAAAACCTACAACCCTTGAGAATCTCATGATAATATTCAGAGGGAAAATTGGATTTTTGTGACTGCAAATCCAAGTTTCCTTTACCTTCCGACTTCTATTTTCCTTAGAGCAACAGCAGTTATTAAATGCTAGTTGAGTAATATAATATTATTAATTTTCAAAACGGAACTCTGCGCCAGTCAGACTTGAACTTGGCGTTTTGTTCTATTTTTACTGTAGAGGAACTGCTTGATAGACCAATAAATAGGATTATTCATATGTTATTTATAGCAACATGCAACCAGGACAATCAAAACTGATGATGATGCGGAGATGCAGTACTTACACTCTCATTTACCTTCCTCATTTGCAAACACAGCTCTTTTTGTGTCATGCATATTTGTGCTACATAAAGCAACCTCTTAGGCATTAGCATGTAGGCATGTTAGATTTACTTGACTTACTTTTAAATTTTAAACTTAATGTTGGCATTATGTACTCTGTCGCGACTCGCGAGGCTCGCATTTCTCGGTGATTATTATGAGTAGTCGTTTTTCAGCCTAAAGTAGCATAAAATTGAATGGCTAACGATTCACAATTAATAGAATGTTTTGTTTGATTTCAGTGTTGCTCTCAATCTGCTCACTGTTATGTGATCCAAACCCCGACGATCCGTTGGTGCCAGAAATTGCTAGGATCTACAAAACGGACAGAGAAAAGTACAATGAACTAGCCCGTGAGTGGACGAGGAAGTATGCCATGTGATGAGTCAGGCGTGACGTCAGCAACACATACACACACACATCGCCACAGCCCGGGCTCCCCCTCCCCTCCCGTTCCCATCCCATCCCAGTCCCCTACTCCAAAACCTTGTTCGTCTGAAATCTTTATCAATGACCTAAATTAACTCAACTTGTATAAATTGTCAACAGTAACTAGGGTCTGCCTAATTTCTGTCTTGTCCAATAATTTAATGCCAATAATCGCATCCTAAGCAAACACGTCACACATGTGCAAATATAGTTTCTGTTTATCTAATAAGAAACATTTTCTACATAAGAGCAAAATTCTATTCCGTTCAACATTGATGTGTCAGTAGATGTCTTATTGCATATTCTCATTTAGTTGAAGTTAAACATTAGTTAAATTTACATGATTTGAATAATTGTATTCCTAAAGAATTTGTACTTTAACTAGATCTAAATTACATTGTGAAACTGTACAATAGCCATATGATTAGGAAATGGAGCGTTCATTGCTTACCACTGTCCAATTAACTCAGGAATTTGTCGAAGAAATGTATGAAGGGCTCGTAAGTGTTCAAAACATTTTGAGTAATATTAATAAGTGGTATTACAATACGAGCTCGTAGACGGAGTCGAGTGGGTGTTAATTTTTTTACTAGAGAAACACTTTTTTTTAAGTTAGTTAATGTAGCGTGCTACAGACCAGTGTGACACCTGTTGAAATGGTCAGTTTTCTTTCATCCACAATATTTTCAAAGGAAGGAAAGCGCTCCAATAGCTACAACATCCAGTATAAATTACAGTGTATCTCATAAGATCATAAGTTACGATTAATCTAGATTTTTTCAATATGGCGTTCTTTATAATTTTATCTAATATATATTGTGGTTGTAAGGATACTTGCGTTGTGATTTCCACGAATGATCCTATCCACGTACCATCCTACGTTCCTTGGGACAACACGATCGAACAAACGCAGCCGGTCACCGCCGGCGAGTGGCAAGCATGGTGTGTTACGTACAGCTACAGCTACAAGAGGAAGCTTTTGTTCGCTGGGTTCAACACAGGGAGATTAAAATTTAAAGCTTTTCAAATTGTAATCAATCAACAAGTTGTATTTTAGCTTCACTAAATTGTAAGAAACAATAAATTATTGTGTATGTAAATAACGGCGAGCTTTATTTAGGTCTTCCTGCGTGTGCCCTCCGCGGCTGTGAATAGTGACGTCCTTCGCGACAGGTGGACCGTTGGCGATGGAAATAACTCCGTCGTCCAAAACCGCGTTCAATTATGATCTTGTCGACTGACGTTAACGCACTGAAATCTCCCAATTGGCTTGTGATGATTACAAAAAGCTACTTCAATAGGAGCGTTTGTTATTTCATAGATATGTCCAAATGTTTCTGAATTGTCATATTGACATGTATAAAATCCCTAAGTCTAGTCTGTATACAGCGTGTAAATCCAATACGAGCAAATATTTAAATGGTGGTTAGTATAGGACCTAAGAAGTACATTTAGATAACTTTTATTTAAAATTATAAGGTACAAATTTGCCATACAAAATAATTCAGCTCGCAATGTAAAGTTAGGCTCGTTGATAGTTACGACAGTTACGTCATGTTTGAGTTACATTACTGCTCGGTAATTTTTCAAAAAATATTTGCATGCTTTTAAAAATGTATTATAACTTATGAAGTCCCGTTAATTAGTGATTAACTACGCTACTAAATGCCTTAATCCTTTGCTCGTATTGGATACCCACGCTGTATAAGCGCAGCCGTTTAAGTTTAGATATTAGGCGCTTATGCCAATTCCATTTTTTTTTGTAACATTTGTAAATTCATTAGGTTTTATCGCTATTCGGTGTCACAGAATGGTAACGAGGTCAAGCACTAGAGACCTACTTTTTGTTATGCTGTAATGACACCACCGAAGCGTTTCGGATTGCAGAGCATCCGATTTATTTTTACAGATAAACGGTAATTTCGGTAGCTACAGAATAAATAGCTGGGTTTCTCTTCATTTAAATATTTGTTCCACGAGTTGAGCACACGAGCTCTGATTCTTCGGTGTAATGAATGCTAAATCAAATTGCAAAGTGAGTTTCTCTTGGCCCTGAATAGAAGATATTGTGGTGAAACGACAAAAATATACATCGACTTTCAATGTGGGTCAAACTAATACTTTATAATAATATTTGCTTACAGGTTTAAAACGAAGTAGCTAACACGTTTGTATATTTACTGTGAAGTGAAATAAAACCACCGTACAATTGGCTCCCCTTTCCATCTATCCCCATCACTATTATCGTCGCCATTCCCTGATAGAGATTCCTTAGGTGAATCAATTATGTTCGCGGCTTAGGGGTGGCCGACAGGCCTCCCCCGCCGCACCAGAACCAAATTAATCTTAAAGTGTATTGGGTAATTAACGTGTCATTCGGCTGAGAGGGATAAATGGACACACCCCCTTGCAAAAAAAACTGGCACCTATTGTTTTTGTATCTAGGTATGTTCATAAAAGATTACTTTCTAAGTCTTGATGCCTAAAAATCTGAAAAACCATAATATTTTTCTCATCTTGTTGCCTCAATAGTAGGATGTAAAAAAAAATACGCGTCAAACTGAGAACCTCCGTTTTTTTCCTCAGTTAAAAAACCAACCATTACAAAATGGTCCTTACACTTGCATAGCTTAGAAGCAAGGCTCTGCTAACACTGGAATCCTTTCGGTGCGTGAAAGTCCGGGGATTATCGGCTAACAGCAAAAGCGTCAAATCCTATATTATATATAGTGCCGCCGGTTATAACTATAACTTATGGGATGGAATGAAATGACTAATTCAAATACAATTTATTTAATCACCAACTATTATTTTATTCCTTAGTATCTCTATTTGAATTCTATCGAGGGTAACATTGTCTTACTAAGAGTTACCATGAGCTAGCTTTTTTCGATAAGTTTTTAAAAATTTAATCTTATCCTAAAAACTAGTTTCATCCGTAGTCTTTGTAGCTACTACGAAGTTTATTGTACAAACACACCTTAAATAAGTTAATACTAATTTTATTTTTACTGAGAAAATAATTTACAAAAGGCACAGGAGAGTTGAAGCAACGGTTTAGGCAAGGCCACTAGAAGATCGATATTATACACAAGAATAGTAATGCCGATATCATATTTTAATACCAGAGGCACGGAAGTAATTGTGGCAGTAAGGTCTGATCTTTCATCCTTCTGTCCCCCATTATTTTCTTTCACCCCGCCTGACTTTACAATGCTTTAGAGTAATCATATTACCACACAAGTCCACAATAAAATTACAAAAAAAATTGTACATAATTGCAGAAAGGAGCGAGATTTGCGTACGAACAGATTAAAATCAGTGTAACAAATTTACAACTCTGTAGTCTCCATATTTTTTGCGTTCTTCATCTTTTCCAATTGCTGGTAGAAGTCGTATTTGGCCTGATTCGTCTGCGGTTCCGTGGCACTAGAATCTATTGAGGGAAACGCTCCTGTTGTGATGAAGTACGGTTTTTCATTTGACAAGTCTTGGTCAACTGCATTTTCGTCGAGGGAGTCTCGTTCAGAGTGTGAGATTTGGTCGTCCGATTTGTACCATTCGTTTTCGTACGCGTGTAGCCAAATGGGGTTGGAGCCTTTGGAACTGTGCTTGTTCGTGTTTGGCACGCGGCCACCGGAACTGCGAATGGTCATGTCTGATTCGCCGGGCGTCGGCGATGCTGAACAAAACAAATAAGTCATGGTTACAGTGAACTCTGTATTTGGATGACATGACAGTGCAACGTACGATAGTTGGCTTATAGAAAAAGATTTGTCAACGAAGTTGCTAAGTAGGTAGGTATAGTTTGCGTAGATAGGGGTATCTTGTTTCTCGTTCTGACTATGCAATGACATGCATACATCCGATATTAAAGTCGGCAGTTTTGATAACGATAATAACGCCCACCGTGAGTAAGGAACATGTATTGTTTGTTTGTCATAATTTTTTCAACGTGATGATTCACAGATCTATCTATTGTTTCAGTGTGGAATCATTTATTTTTAGAGAAAGATAACCCTCCTTCTGTCGCAGGTAGTTATAGTGTGGTACTGTAATTTCTCTGCAATTTCTGTACTATATATACATAATTAAGTGACTAAAGGAGTATGCAGAGGCTACCCATTAGCCAGTAGCATTTACGACCTAATGACGTCGGGTTCCTTAGAAATGGACATGGGGTATGGGTATAAAGTCTTGGGAAAGGTGTATTTTACAAGGTTATACTTACAGTAGGCAGTGGCCGTAGCCGCTTTCAGGCGGCGCACATAGTCTGCACGCTGTGACAAACACATCATGAGCGACAGAACCAGCAAGACGGTTAGGAAAAGCGTTGTCCACACCAGCCAGAAAACTGTCTGGTTGGATGTGATTGTATCCGCTATTAGTGGCTGGAATTCCGCTGGCTGTGTGTCGAGGACGTTGAATTCCTGGATAAATAAAAAAAATACTGCCTGAGTATGTTGGATCTCGTTTGGATAAAATAATAATAAACATTCCAGTTGCAGAAATTGGATGCAAGTTAAACCATATTTCACACATGCTTCTAATTATTTGCTTTTTCGTTTATTCTCGTTTTCGTAAAGTAACACGGCTTACAGTTTCTACCTCTTTCGGCTACAGAAAGTTTCTTACAGTCTTAAAATACGCGCAAGACATTTAATTGCTTTTAGAAAAATACAGGTGCCATATTCAGCTCCACAGAAGAATATAACGTAGGAATAGAGCTTGTGATTCTATATTTTTACTTAGGTAACGTGGATAAAAAAATACCTTGAACAAATCATCCAACTGTTCAATATTCTTATCAACCAACTGCAGCACCTGATTAACCTCTAAAACTGAATGATCTTGCCCGTTAACTAGATGCAAGTACAAATCCGTCTTGGTATTATCAACGGAGCCATCTTTGTTCTCGTGTACCCTCAAATCGTCTATATTGACCACAGACTCTGCGACTTGCGCTAGTTTGTCTCTGAATATGTTTATCTTGTCTCTGACTTCGGACGGATGAGCACGGAGCACGAAGCGGACTCTCTGATCTTCACGAAGCAGGTATATGAAGACGTGGGCTTCGTCTTGAAGGCCGCCTGTGTCGTTGGCTAGCACCTGGAAAAAGTTAGAAATGTTATTGACACATGAACTGACATGACCAATAGGTTATTATTATTAAATTTGATTTATATTTAAAGGTCTCAGGATAGAGCGGAGTTGTCTTTGTCGCCCTTGGTCCCCCCCCCCCCCCCCCCCCCGTTTATAGAAAAGCGGTACTAAATTGGTAATTGGCATAGCATAGACTTTCGCTCTACCTTGGTTGAAATACCAGAGGACTGATTTATCTTTGATTTAAAGTCATTCGTTGGGGTTCTCGAATATTTGGCTTTGAACAATACCTATTTATGCCGCCTTTTTATACAATCACAGCGGATTTTTACAAGTTTATATACCTATACAATGTTTTAAAAATGCAGACTAATATTTTCTGATATATAAACAAACTGCTTCTTACTTTAAAATCAAAATACCCCTTCATTCCCTTCTGGGGGTCGAAGTTGAGCGATATGGCTCCAGTTTCCTCGTTGACTAGGAACGGTGACACTGCGAGATTCTCCAGGCCTTCCGTGAGCGTCTTCTTGACGTCTCCTATTAAATAGTAGCTTATTTTTGCGTTGATGCCTTCGTCCAGATCTATGGCCTAAAAAATTACAAACACAACTTTAAAAATTATAATACCAACCTATTTTAGTAATAGAGTATCTGAAAGTCTATAAGGTGCATTGGGGTAAATTCGATATTCCCCCAATTTCGAATTTACCCCAATGCACTATACCTAGTTGTAGGTATGCGAAATTGCGTAACATTTAATCATCTATCCATTGTCCATTAGCTTGAATTTTTAGAGATGTTATGCTATGCAGCATTATTAGAAGTAAGGTTTCACCTTTTCGACAAAAAAGAACAAAACTAGGATGCCACAAACAAACATCACTACATAGTATAAAACAAAGTCGCTTTCTCTGTCCCCATGTCCCTTTGTATGCTTATATCTTCAAAACTACACAACGGATTTTAATGCGGTTTTTTTTAATAGATAAAGTGATTCAAGAGGAAGTTTTTTAATTATGATTCTACGCAGACGAAGTCGCGGGCAGAAGCTAGTAAGTATTATTTTAAATAATAAATCAGGATATAGCGTTGGCATGATTCCCTAGGTGGAGAGGACATAGCGAAGGTAGCGAGTAACAGGTGGATGCAGGTGGCAAATCGTTTCTTGTGGCATTCTAAGGGGGAGGCCTTTGTTCAGTCAGTGTCATAGTTTAAAGCTTCCAAATCGGCCAAATAGCTCGGTACAGCATAGAAATAATATGGCGTGTCGAACTTTGTGATCACCTTGGATATTTCATACTATATGATGCTGACTGTTCGACAGTGGACGTCTTCCGTCTGATGATGGGAATGATGAATGTTAATCGCTCATCCAAAAGAACAATGACGCCATTGCATTTTTGCGATTTTATAAGAGAGCTAAATCATGCTAAACGTGGCCCTTAGGGCTTGTTACATTAGGCTCTGTCTACCCCGAACTTGGTGCTTGCACCGCTCGCCCGATCCCTTGAGGCCAACGGGAACGGTAACGGGTCGTTAGGTACCTACCTGCATTGCACGGTCTCATTGTCTAAGAGCTAAAGGAAGACGGGCCCAGTGTACGGGCCCTCGCCTTGGCGCGGTCCTGGCGGGCGCCGGGGCCGGGGCCACCGAGGGGGGGGGGGGGGGGGGGGGGCGTCTGTGGTGAAACCCTAGTGGCATCCCATCCCACTGCGTCCCCATCACACCGGATTGAGGCAACGCCGGAGAGTTTTTAATTTGGGTATACCCCTTCCCACATAACCCTAGGCATCCCCGAGCCTAGGGCATCCATAAAGATTTCCTTTCCGTTAAAAAAAAGGGCTCTGAATGAATGAATGAATGAAATATTTATTCGCAGTAAATGTTGTACAAAAAAGATGTCATAGATATTCTAGTTTCAAACATTTAAACTTAAAAAGTCATGCAAATATAAAATTAATCTAGTGTTAGATAAAATGACCGTCAATATTTAAATTTTATAGAACCCCGTACCCCCTAAGAGACATATGTACAAAATAACAATTTAAAGTTTGTCATCGTTTGACGTCACAATGCGGAAACCAATGCGTATTAAACCAATTAGACAATACTACCGCTAAAGAATACCAAATATTTCGTTTTTGGGCAGGTTTTCGAATTCGAATCTAAAGGAATTATAGAGCAGCACAGATATCTATTTAATAATAAATAAATAACTAGGAGAGCAAATGCGATCCGACGTAGACACAGGTACTAAAGTATTACACAACACTTTGAAATTTTAATGAGCTGACGTTGCACGTCAAGGCATGAAACAGCATTTTTTTAATGATTATAAGTCCCCTGAAATTTGTTTGCATAGGTTTAGTCGACTAATGATTTTTTTTTACCACCCCAAGTCTCATTGTCAGTTGTACAGTCAGCGTCATATAGTTTGAAGCATTCAAGACAGCCAAATAGTTGGGCACACCATAGAAATAGCAAGGCGTGTCGAACTTTTTGGTTACCTTGGATGTTTCATACTATATGATGCTGACTGTACCTACTGCTTAAAACAAATACCATTTTCATTTACAAGACAATATGACAAACCTTATTAGGTAATTTATTTTGATGTAGGAACTGTCCGAAATTGTTAAACTTAGTCATAAGTACACAAAATAATATTTTTTTTAAATTTTTTTTAGCACAAGCATTTTTTACTGAATGTATTAAATTTACGTACCCAATTTCAAGTCAATCCGGTCACTTCTAGTAAGTCAAATTTGCCTTGCCAGATATGATCTAAACACCTACCTAAACCATTGCACTTCATTCCCCTTTCCACCTATACGCCCGCAACCATGCTAAACGTGGCCTTTAGGTCTTGTAACCTCAGGCTCTGTCTACCTCGTAAGGGATAAAGACGTGATTTATGTATGTATAACTATACCTTAACATGCATGAACTCGATCCCAAAATCGGCTTCAGTGGTGATCCCGCCAGTAAATATTTTCCTCAAAAACTTGGGTGCGTTGTCATTCAGGTCATTGACGGTGACATAAACTTTTAGAGTGCTAACAGCGTCCACACTCTCCTGGTACTTCGGAACAGCTACGCAATCTTCTGTGGCTAATATAGTGAGGGTGTAGTTCGCTTTTTTCTCGCGATCCAGTGGGCGTTGGGTGGCCAATCTGTTTAAAACAATTTTAATGTTGAATGTTTACACAATAATATCCAAAGTAATGGCAAGAAATACTGATCAAAACTTCTGTGGACTTGTAGGACCTCTTTGTAACCATGTTGTAAAAAAAACAATAGAATTAACATTTTATAGAATTTATTTAAAAATACGCCAATACACTGCAGCAATTCCTGTTCTGTGATTGGTCGAATCAAACCTACTAGAGTACATAGAGCTGTGAAAGCATAAGTTACCTTAATATTAATGGTACATGTTACACCTATGGCTTGTGAGACAGGGTTCAAACGCTGGTCAGTTTCCTGTAAAAAAAAAAGTAGTCTGACCATCACTACCAACCTATGCGTATTCCTATGCAGCTCAAACTCTCCATCCTCGTTGCCTTCCACCGCATAGTAACACACTGGCAACACCGGTTCATCCCCTCTGTCTATCTCGTCTCTCTCTATCACGCTGGGCAGATATAGTTCCTCCTCATACAAGTTCTCTGTCAGATTGATGTGCAGCCGTTTGTCGGGGAAGCGGGGCCGGTAGCTGTCGACGTCTTGAACGTATATTGTGAGGTCCAAGTCTGAGCTCAAAGGCGTGGGGAGGCCGAGGTCGTACGCTTCGATTCTTAGCTATGGGTAAAAAAGAAGTCAAATTTATGCAGATTGTGTCTAGCTTTTCGCATCTAGGGCTTGATTTTTTAAAGTTTTTTTTTTATTAGCCTATTTGGTGTCCCACTGCTCTGCAAACGCCTAATATAGAAAGTACATAATATGTTGTGACATTTTATATGTATTATCCTTTTTGTCACGATTTAAAACTTGTAATTTCAATACCTGTTACACCATCATACCTATGTTGACAAATAAAATACTTTGAACTTTGAAAATACCACTTGAGTGTAAAGAAAAATTGTGCTGAATTTGCAATACAGCTTTAAGCTAGTCAACTAATCGAAAATTTAGTTTGAGCTGTAGTTTTGTTCCGCAATATTCAGCAGTGGAGCGATGATGATGTAGTGACCTGGTGCCTCGGCTCGAGGTCCCGCCGCAGCGGCGCGACGGTGCGCAGGGCTCCGCTGGTGGCGTGCACGCTGAAGGCGCGCCAGGCGCCGCCGGCGTCGCGCCGGATGCGGTACCGGACCGCGCCGTTGGCCCCGATGTCGGCGTCTATTGCGCGCACCTCCACTACCGTTGTGCCGATTGTCGCGTTCTGAGAACGAGGACATTGGATTGGTGACGTGTCCAGAACTTTTTTAACGTAGGTACATACATACAAACATACATATTTAATCACGTCTTTATCCCTTACGGGGTAGACAGAGCCTAAGGTAACAATACCTAAAGACCACATTTAGCATGATTGTGGGCGTATGGATGGAAAAGGGAATCAAAACAGTGATGGGTTGCTAGCCACATCGCCTAAGATTTTCGCCCAATCCCTGGATGGGCATTTACCATGACATGTTTTTTAACATAATTTTCTTTAGCTTTTTTTTTCAACCGAACATTTCTGCCAGACTCCAACGGCTTTTACATAATTACCGAAAAGAATTCTGCAATACGGCCGCTCAGCATGTTTAGAATCTAAACTATTAGGCTAACCCCTAGGTACTTCCCAAGTCTGCCTGTTAACCAGATGGCTGCAGTCATTATTTTATTTTTTGGTCTGCCTATTCTATTCCCATAAAATTTAAACGACAAAAATTAAACAGATCTCATGAGTTTAAATCAATCAGGGCATGAAGCTCTACAGCGAAGAAAAATATAGCCAGGTAACTAAAGCTCAGTACTTGAGTTCTAGGGGTCTACGAGTACTACCCAGTTAGAAATTCAAAGTTCGTAACATAGTCTCTCCCTGTCTAAATAACACCATAAAAACGGGATAGCACGACAGGAAATATACGAAAATATCAAATTTTACAATTTAAGACCTACTTAATACTCGTCCGTAATGTGTCAACACCCGAAAAGATTCCTAAAATGTCAAACTAAATATCATATTACCTCAGGCACTTTGATGGTGACGTTCTGCGGCGGATGCACGAACACCGGCGCGTGATCATTGAAGTCAGTGACGCACAGCCTCAGCTCCCCCCTCACCACGTTGGGAGGGGAGCCCAAGTCCTTCGCTTCTACTGTCAGCGAGTAATTGCCGAAACGATCCTTGAGCGACTGCTTGGCGAAGAGACGGCCCGTGTTCGCATCGCCGCCTACTTGCTCAAAGCGGAATAGATCTGCGAAACAGCGAAAAAGTAAGATTATCTCATTTGACAGAAAATACATCCGATGGTCAAGATGGATAATAAATATCAAGTTGGAGATGTTGAACAAGTTTTTTTATTGGGTAAAGATAGAAGGCACCTGTGAAAATGCATACGAAAACTGTAGAAAGTTGCTTCAGCTTATGCTATGATTAAGATTAGATTTAGATTATTTATTCATTCAATAAAAATTACATCATAAATTGTACGTTGTCAAGTTAGTATGAATAGGCAGATAGTTTTAGCACGGATGGATGAATTTGTTAAGAGGATTTAGAGATTCACAAATGCTCCTTCCAAGATTCCTTTTAAATTTTAGAAATGTGCGTCGTAGGTACAGCTGACAGAGCATAAATTACATTTTAAGGAAATATAACGCCTTAAAACCCTTTCTTACCTGTGGTCCTCCTACACTTTGTCCACCTGGATTTCGACGGAGTTCCGCTCAAGGGCGGAGCTCCTTTTTCTGAGAAATTTTGCCCATCGGGCAACTGACGATACCTAGCTAACCTAAACTACCTAATTTTGTATTATAATATTACTGAGTGATTCAGTATAATGACAAGCATTTTTTCCCAAATTAGGTGGACCACGGGTAATGAACTCTAGAAACATGTGAATTTCAAGCTTCTAAAACAACATGAAATCGGAAAACGTAGGTTGAAGTCTAAACGAGGCTTTACTAGCCTCGTTATATGGTATTAATCATCAACATCATCATCGTCTCCAGCGTTAAATCCAAATCCAACTAAGTGGAATACGAACCGTGTCCCTTTCCCCCCACTAATTTGAACTGCGCGCGTCCGTTGGGCGAGGCGTTGTCATCAGCGTCTGTAGCCGAGACCGCCACGATGGGCTCGCGGTGCTTGTGGAACTCGCTGATGGTCACGCACTCCGCCGGCAGGTGCAGAATGGGAGGGTTGTCGTTCACGTCCTCTATGTGCACGCTGGGAAATAACTGGCCGTCAGTATTTTAACAAAAAAAAAATTGTAGAGCATTTCTCAAAAAATGGCCACTTTTTTTGTATTCCCTAACTATTTTATCTTGTTGCTACTCAGAATCACGAGCTCTTTCAATCTTAACCTTTTCGCCGCCATGTCAAATACAAGAGACGTCGCATACGCCAGACTTCTTTATTGCGATGCCTTAAGTTGAACCTAAACCCAATTGAACGAAGGTTTCTTTTGAAGTAATGTGACGTATTATAGGTAGCTGGCGTTGAACCTGCGGTGCTGATATGCATCGTTGGCGTTGAAAAGGTTAATCGGACAAAAAAGGTTCACAAGTTTTGTTCCTATTTTGTTACTTTTTTTATACACTTTGTATGGCGTAACGGAAAGGAAGAACATAAAAAAAAAATGAGAATTTCGGGACATCTTTTCTCCTACAGGGATGGAAAAAGTTCGTGATTCTGAGCGGAAACAGCATGCAATTCGTAGATTGTATAAAATGGACGGGAGGTGGCATTTTTTTTTTACAATTGCTCCGCAAGAGTCTGGCTGCCTGCAATTTGTTTACATGAAGAATGAAGATCCTGATGTGTAAATTCAAGTAAATTGTTAATCCCCAGACGTGGATGGCACTATCCAAATATAGTACTCACACGATCTGTTTGAAGGCGTTCCGGCTCTCGCCGCTGAGGTAGCCGAACTGGTAGTTGTCCCAGGCCTCCACCACGAGCGTGTACGCGGCGCGCGCCTCGCGGTCCAGCCAGTCCGACACCGTTAGTGCTCCCGTGTCCGCGTTGATCAGGAACTTGCCCTGGATATACCATAAAACTTCTTTTTTTTTATCTTAATATGGCGAACCTTAATACGTCGCAGGTGAATTGTATATCCGCCATATTACAAAATGCCTATCCGTTTTGGTAGTTTTGCAATGCGGCTGAATGATAATCCACCGGAATGTCCCATACGTTCTTCAACACGGCTAGCCGTAAGGTAATACAGCGAGTCGTTAGCCGCCGCTTTGACAGTTTTTAGTTCAGTCGACGGAGCTCCGCTTCGCTTCGCTCCGCTCCTGTTTCCGCTCAGCGGCCCTGACGCAATTCTAACCTAACCTAACCACTATAAATCCATCTTTGTTTCTCATTTGGTGATAGTAGTACGATGCGAAATTCCATGCTGGTCTAGGAGCAAAGAAAAAACGTAAAATGTACCAGTTGCTTCTCTTCCCGCGCAGATAGTAAGAGCCTATCGAGGGAATGGGCGAAAATCATAGGAATCATGTTATAGCAGTGGCGTAGCGTGCCTTGGTGGGGCCTCGTATTAAAAATATTTGGGGGCCCTTATGAAGGGTAAAGATTTCTCACAAAAGAAAAAAAAATGTTTGCTTACGCATGTCGGGGGCCCCCGTGGTCCGGGGGCCCTGTATAATTGATACGGCAGATACGGCGGTAGCTACGCCCCTGTGTTATAGGCGATGCGGCTTGCAACCCATCACTATTTTGATTCCCCATTCCACCTATACGCCGAGAATCACGCTAAACGTGGCCTTTAGGTCTTGTCACCTTAGGCTCTGTCTACCCCGTAAGGGATAAAGACGTGATTTGTGTATGTATATATGTAGTACGATGCGGCTGAACGTTGGCCGCCTTGTTGAAGAATGACAATCCGGCTAATCGTTGAACCGCCGCATTGTAAAACGGCTAATCATTTTATAATACTGTCACTACAATCCGCCTGTGACAATACATAAAGACATAATACCAACCTGCGTGGACATGCGATCCAGTAGATACGTTATCTTGCCGTACTCGGCCGAGTCGGCGTCGCGAGCCACTATGTTGGCGATGGTGGTGCCGGGTTCGACGTCCTCGCGCACTCTGTACTCGAACGAGCTGGTCTCGAAGTAGGGGTTGTTGTCGTTCTCGTCTAGCACCTAGGAAAGAAGGAGACAGCATTAGAAAGAAGAAAGGGAATTTTAGCATGTCTCTTTATCAAGGTCTGTCTGAAGTTATGCCTGATGCCACGCCGCTGGAAGCAAAATCGAGTTTCCCACAGTATTTTTAACGGAATAATGTCATAAAATCGATAGACCTATCGGTAGTATCGACAGTATCGATCTCTTTTTTAAAGGAATACTATTGATATTATTGATACTACTGAAATGTTTATGTAATATTGAAAAGCAATTGTATTAACACTATCGATAGTTTGTCCGACGTCAAGGATCGATACAATCGATAATATCGACAGTATTGATTGTAGTCTATCAAAACTGTCGAAACTATTGTCTTTGCTCAAACTATCGAGTCTATCGAAACACTATCTATCGATACTCTATCGATATTGTATCGAAACAGTATCGACAGTCTATCGAAAGTCAAAGTCAAAGTCAAAGTCAAAAGTTTATTTGTTCAAAAAGTAGGTTACATGGTTAACAGGTGTTATGCCAACATTCTGAAGTTCTCCACTTTTTGCCGCTTATACGGCGTACAAATTTTACATCAGGAGACTCCATCTCAAACAGTATCAATAGTCTATCGAAACACTATCGATGTCTATCGAAACACTACCATCTATCGATACTGTATCGACAGTCTATCGAAAAACTATCGATAGTCTATCGAAACACTATCGATAGTCTATCGAAACACTATCGATAGTGAACTATCGAGCGACGACACTAACTGGAAGCTACCTGTATGAACAAGTCGACGACGGCGTATCGAGGCGGGACGCCGCTGTCCACGGCCTTGACGGTGACGTTGATCCAGGCTTGCGTCTCGTGGTCGATCTTGTTGGCCACCACCACCTCGC
The DNA here is from genome assembly GCA_949127965.1 of Pandemis corylana. NCBI lineage: Eukaryota > Metazoa > Arthropoda > Insecta > Lepidoptera > Tortricidae > Pandemis > Pandemis corylana. Next base: position 10,706,542 of record OX421858.1, on the reverse strand, counting down.
CGGTTGTACTCTCCATGTGGATCAGACTCAATAGCTTTTCCGGACCTGGGGGTATTATGATCAGAATTATGTGATCATAGCGAAGATGCTGGTCAAGTGCGAGTCTGACTAGCGCGGGAGCGGTAAAAATTATATTAAGTACGTTAAAATTTGGAGAAGCAATATTCTGCTTGCATTTTTGTACAAAATAAGCATTAAAAATGCAGTATTTTTCGTTGGAGGAAAATATAAAACAAAATTACATAGGTATCATTCTCATTACAAACCAGTGATTTTCGGATTCTTGTCAAATTTAATAAGTAAGTATGTCTTTCTTTGTTTCTTTCTTTCAGAGTAAGGGTTTTGATAGACGAACAGACAGACAGACAGTGATCGTTTAAGGTTTCTTTTTCTTCTGAGGCACACCTCTAAAAAGATAGAGCCAAGATGGCGGGTGGTAGGACCTTGATCACGTTTTACCCTTTAGTACAGGGGTTCCCAACCTATTACCCTATGAACTTCCCTCAAAATTACGCTAAAATACCACGCCCCCCTTATCCCAACACAACTACGATAGAAATAAAACAAAAGATGAAAACTTTAATAATTTTTATTAAATTAAATAATTAATGGCCTGAACTGCTTCGAGAAAAGATGGTACGGCCGTGCCACTTTTTTTGCTCGACTTGGCGGGGACACTGCCGTGCCCCCAGATTAATACCTAAGCCGCTCTTTGCGCCCCCCCCTTGTGTCACTCTACGCCCCCCAAGTGAGGCGCGCCCCGCTGGTTGGGTACCCCAGCTTTAGTAGGTAACGGCAACATAATTATTTGCCGTCAGAGAAAACAAAAACGCATCTATTTAGAAATGGTTACGGTACAAAACCAAATGTTTTGGTATAACTGTCAAATGGCACAGACAATGGAAGGGTTAAAGCGGTACAAGCAAGTCCACTGCTAGACACAGGCCATTCTCATCGCAAGCCAATGCCAGCAGCGGAACACTTAGGCTCAGAATAACAGTAAAGTTATCAAACCTTCAAGTAAATACGTCATCGTCCGATTCTTGTCGGCATCATCGGCGATCACCGTAGCAATATTAGCTCCGTTCTTAGAGTTCTCAGGTATCGACGTCTTGTAGTACGGCTTTCGGAACTTGGGGTTGTTGTCGTTCTCATCTTCGACGATGACTGTGAGTGTGGCCGAGGCGGTTTGGCGAGGATTCCCGTCTATCGCGGCCATGTCTTCCACTGTCAGCACCAGTTTGATGGTCTCTACTTTTTCTCTGTCTAGTAATCTGGACAGAGAGAAGAACAAATGAAGAGGTTTTGGATTTGGTGGAGGAAAAGAGATCCCTACTGAGAACGATTGAGAATAGAAGAGGTATGTTGGGGCAGCTGGGGTACGACATGACGATTACAAAACTTTTATTTAAAAACTTTGATAGAAGAGAAAATAGAAGGAAGAGAGGCAGAGGACCAAGCAAAGGAGAAGGTTAATGTAGTGTCGTATCAGCAACTCAAAGCAATGGCAGATAGAAGAAGTGAATAGCGATTACTCCACCGAGAAGAGCTGGGCTCCTTAATTTAAGAAGTAATCTGGAATGGACATTGGAAGTTAGAGAGAGTAATATATGAGGGTCTTATCTTAACTTAGTCTAGGGATCCCTACGGATACACTTCGACCCTGGATCTTTTGTGTAATTACCCCTCCTTCGCACTATTCCATCGCTTTTAGGACCTCATTCACGAATTGGGTGATTGGGCGCAGTGGTAGCGCCTTGAAATCTCCTGGTTCGGGGTATCCGGTGCCGAGGAGTTTCATTCTAGATAGATAGATCTTAGTAAAAATGTCACCAGTTCAAACATGAACAAAATCAAATAGAAGAGAAGAGAAGTAGAAGTCGCGTCAGACAGTAAGGTCTCAGTTTCGTGTAATACTAGCTCACCTGACAACCCTTAGCGTCCCGTCGACAGCGTTTAGGTCCCACAGAGCAGTGTGGTCGTACTCTGTAGCAGGAACAAGCACGCCGTCCTCGTCTCGCGCGATACTGGCGTCCTTGTCTATCGCGTACCGCAGCACCGGTTGGTCGTCTGGGTCGTGCGCTTGCGCTCGGTATATTAGGGTTCCCACCTATGATGAATTCATTTTGATTTATTTCTACGTTTTTTTTACATACAATGAAAGCTGCTGAAGTTCTAGTAAGATTCCAAATTCATTAAATACTTCAAAATAGAGGAAGGTTTTAATGCAAACCGATTTTAATGATTATTGTTCTATGTGTAATATGTGAAAACAGTCCCATATATATTTTTAAATCGTTTCAATAATAAAATTAATATTAAGTAAAACTTCGACGAATTAAAAGTTTTTTTCAGACAAAAAAATATTATAAGAAGATATACAGTTTTAGGTGTGCCTTTTAGTTATGTTAGATCAAAATGTTATCATCGATTCCAAGACACTTAATAATTTTCATCAGCGTGTCAATTAGTTTTTTGACAGCAATAAGTATTGTTTTTAATCGAATTACAGAGAAAGCCAAGCGAACCGATACCTGTGTGTTTTCCTTCAAAGTTATAGTCCCAGGTTCCACGAACACGGGCGGTTTATTGTTGACATCCACTATAGTGACGTTGACCAGCACAGCTGCGCTCAGTTGTTGCTCGCCAATACCGCCGTCAAGTGCCACCTGAGAAGATACAGCTCGCTAAAGTAATACAGCCAACACAGAATTTTGATGAGAGTTTTAACTGTCAAAAGCACACACGCAAGTGCACGCGGCCTTTAGATCATGATACCTTAGGCTCTGTTCACCCTCGTAAGGGATAAAGACGTGACTAAAACACTCGTTATTACATAGTGTTCAAGATGTCTAAGTTTATTGAAATCAACAGAAGGAATTTGTTTGATGGTTTAATTTCTAACAAAACAAACATTTGACAGTTGATAACAATTGATCTAGTTCCCAAACTAAGCAAATCTTGTGACAGGCAAGGGCATAAATATATGTACGTTACCAAGACGTTAAAAACATGTATACATCTTTGTGCCATAAACAATAAAGCCGGTGACTTATATATGACACGATAGTTGTATAGATATTTATGCACTCGAATGTACTGTTTACCAGACAATTGATTTAAAAAAATACGAGTAAGAACATGCTTTAATTTGTATGAAACGTCTAAGACTCGTCGACAAACATTAGTATTTTTAAGATCTCAAGCGTTACGATGCGTTACAGAGGCGGGGGCGGGGTCTTTCTTATAACACGTTACGTAACGTTTTCTTTTTTTAAATAAAAAAACATGGAATTAAAACTGCCAAGTTAACAAACTACGCATGTATTGTGGGTTAAACATCTGTAAGCTTAATAGGAACGTCAGAGTGCGAAAGAGACAGAATGCGTGTTGCGTGAATGTTTCTTGTGTTATTTAATATTATTACCGCCAAGGCGGTTAAAACTATAACAACGCAAGCGTCCAAAATCTTCCATAATTGCGTTACGTAATACTTGAACGCTCCCATAGTAGTCAAGTTTTAATAAATAGGCTATTCGGTCATCAAATCTGTGGAAACATGGCTGTTTGAAGAATGACAGAAAGTATAGACCGACCGCTTTAATAAGTCCTCGCGCTTGCGGTGCAGACATGGGGGGTGGGACGAACGCGGGGTGGAAGCAACGAAAGAGCTCCCCGCCGTCGTCCTACCCCGCGCCCCACAGCTACGACCGCGAGGACTCATTTAAGCCGACAGTACACTCCATTGTTTATCGATTACTTACGACTGTGAGTGTATATCGATTGCTCTTCGGGTTAGTCTTGTCGGGGTCCAATGTCGAGCCGTTCGCTACGGAGACGACGCCGGAGCGGGAGTCGATTACGAACTTGTCGCTCGCGCCGCGCTGTATGCGATACACGACGCGGTTGTTGGGAGACGAACCGTCGCCGTCGCGGGCTTTTACCTGTGAAATTAAGTCATTAGGTATTTGTACAGCTCATAATCTGTACCAGTAACTTAGATGGAAGTGAGAGTATTCTGTTGTTCAAATTCACAAAGAAAAATTACCAGATAAAAGGGGTTTGCTTTAAAATATCGCTTTCCTAAAGTTATAGGTCAGGGTTTCTCAACCTTTATTTCGCCGCGGCTCTCCGAACCAAAAATATTTTCATGCCCCTTAAGTTTCAACAATAATAAAAAACACATTTTCTTATACATATAATTCTTCCATGCTGGTCTGGGAGTAAAGAAAAACATAGAATTTACCAAGCCCATCGAAGGAATGGGCGAAAGTCTTAGGAATTATGTTATAGGCGATGCGGCTACCAACCCATCACAATTTTGATTTCCCTTTCCACCTATACGCCCTTAATCATGCTAAACGTGGCCTTAAGGTTTTGTAACCTTAGGCTCTGTCTACCCCGTAAGGGATAATGACGTGATATATGTATGTACGAAATTCGGAACAGTTAATACCTACGCGTTAAATAGTTATTTTTTCCTATTGTTAGGTTCCTAGTTATTAGGACCTATTACGTCCCCCCCCTGACATCTCTCTGCACCACCTGGTAGGGAAGTCCTACTGCAGCTATTTGGCTATACTTAGCTATTGACGAGTACATCCGCAATTTTTAAAAAAATGAATGCAACATGTACTTTAAAGCTCAGGTTTAACCTTCAGACAAAATGTGCTTTAAATTGGTCGTCAATAAGGGACAAGAGCGTCTTTTTACAAGCATTATATTAACTGGCAACGTATGTATGTATGTTTGTCCGGGTGGAATCTTGCGACTCAATTTTGAAGCAGATACTTGCAACCGATTAAGCTGAAATTTTGCATACTTGTGAAAGTCTGATGACAATACAATAATCTGGCAGTAGAATTCTGGTGGTCCAACCAGGACCATCTCCGCAGGAGGGAACTCTTCAACGGTTCGTCCCATTGACTTGAAGTTTGATCCACATTATGTAGGACGGATGACAATGCAAGTTACAGTCAACAATAAGTACAGTCAGCAGAAAAGCTTGTATCTAAAATGAAATTTTAGGTTAGTTATACATAGATCCTCTTACCTCCAACACGCTGGTCCCGCCCGGCATGTCCTCTGGTATGGACCGCTTGTACATCATCTGTTGGAATAGCGGCGCGTAGTCGTTCACGTCTTGCACGTATATTGTGACCGGAACAGTGGAAGAGAGCGGCGGCACACCGAAGTCCCGCGCTCGCACCTTCAAACAAGTATATGGCTAAGTGTATGGTATGTGTCTGCCACGCTGTGGGAAGGGCGCAGGCTGAAAACCAGCGCTGCTAGTTTTTTTTTTTTTTTAATCTAAACTGGCAGCTCATGCTGAGCCTGAGCCTGTTGCCACCAGCTGTTGTGTATTGTTTTTGTTTGATTGTGTTATGTACATATATGTATTGTTGTTTCTTTTATTTTTGCACAATAAAGAGTTTACATACATACATACATTTTTCAAAATTATTATTATGTGCATCTTTTGGATAAGTATGTATCATGTATTTTTTGTGTTGTGGCAATAAATATCTTTATTATTATTATTATTATTATTAATCCATAATCCAAGACTAAAGCGTGAGTTTCAACAATTTACTTTAACAATAGCGTAAACCATAACCAACGTTTTTTTTGGACGAAAACCGTCGGGTTATCGTTAAAGATAGCGTTAAGGTAACTTGATGCAACTCACACTAAAGCTTTCATGTTTTTCAGTTTATTTGAGTTAATTTATTAAGAAGCACTTCCTCTGTCTGCCCCTACTGGGATTCGAACCAGGGACCTCTAGCTTCATAGTCAGGGTCACTAACCACTAGGCTATCCGGTCGTCTATGTAAATGGCGAAATATCTTACTGTCAAATGTATAGGCCGTATGTTAGTGTTGTCTCCAGGAATCTGCTCGAAGTCTAGTCCCTCTATTGGCGTGATGATGCCTAGGTTTGGATCGATTGAGAAATTGTTCTTATAGTCCCCACCCACTATGGAGTACTCTATGTGACTATTTTTAGTACCTGTAAGGACAAAGAGACAATATCGGAATATGAGATTGAAGAAAAAAATCTATAGTCAGAATTTTGTTTTGACTAATCATTTACGAGTAAGTAACACAGAAATGTTTTGATTGCAAGAAATGAACTTGAGAGAACTATCGGAAAAATCTTTAACTTCTAGCAAAGGAAATAAAAACAAAGCCATATACGTTTTTTAATCACATAGGGGGTTAAACTGCTCGAATCCGATAAAATTAAAAAAAAGTCTAAAAATTAACTACGTTTAACGTATTTATTACGTCGTAGTACGACAGTTGTGTTCATTAAAGTTTGATAATGATCCCGTAGAGGGATCGAAACGCGTCAGTGTTTGTGTGGTGTAAGGGATAATTAAGTTTGTGGGATTTATATGTGTTTTATTGGCAGCAGTGGAGGGAGGGTTGCATGAGTTTTCATTCATTCATATATATTTCACACAGGCTTGGTTATCTTGCACGTGAGTAGCGGAGTAGCAAGGTATTTTTTTTTTGTTTATAAAAGAACTTATTAATTTATTAAGAAAAACAGGTCATTTTTTCATTTTCACTGATGAGATGAGTCTAATTAAGTACATTCAATGTCACCTAAATCTAAACCGTGTCACCGCGGCATTGAAATTAAGATAAAATCAGAGAGGAACATTACAAAACACTGCAATTACATGGCTCACACCATATCCGCTACAGTAAAAACTGACGCATAAACAACCACTTAAAGTTCATTATAAGTTGGCATTCAAGTCGGTCTTCTTTGCTTCCTTTTGAGCAAAAGTAAAATATGTTGTTCAGCTGCATTTTACTTTTAACTAGCTTCTGCCCGCGACTTCGTCTGCGTAGAATTATACATAAAACCTTCCTCTTGAATCACTCTATCTATTAAAAAAACCGCATCAAATTCCGTTGTGTAGTTTTGAAGATATAAGCATACATAGGCGTGTTCTGATGTTATTAACCTTGTTTAATGTTACGAATTATAAATATTTGAGGACCTCGCCTGTTACGATATAATATCTGATGGCGACTGTACCTACTATAGTTCCCTATCGTTAAAGGTCCCGTTAGCAAGAAGTTCTATTTGTAAAAATCCACATTGTATAATTCACAATTAATTTAATGGAAATTCATACTAATAATATAAATGCGAAAGTGTGGCTGTCTTAATCTGCAAAATCGATTTAGTTGTGATATGGTATGGAGACAGCTTTAGTCTCTGGGAATATAGGTTAGCTTTTATCCAAAAAAACGCATGGTTCCCGAGGGATAGCGATAAGCGAATTCTGTGCAGACAAAGTCGGTGGCAAAAGCTAGTTACCTTGCTACTCCGCTACTCACGTGCAAGATAACCAAGCCTGTGTGAAATATATAATATGTTTTTCATGCAATCCCTCCCTCCACTACTGCCAAAACATATAAATCCCATAAACTTAATTATCCCTTACACCACATAAACATTGACGCGTTTCGATCCCTCTACGGGATCTTTACCAAAGTTTAATGAGCACAACTGTTACACATGCAAACCATGTGCATGTGTAAATCTTTTTTGTTCATTGAAATAGACCTCCGCAAAATAACGCCTGATTAAATAAAATACTTACCATTTAAATCAATGTCCCTAGCTTCCAAAACCAAGGGGTTCTCAAACTGTATCTCATTCTCCAGCAGCCTAGCTTCGTACTTGTTCGCGAGGAACATCGGCGCGTTGTCATTCACGTCATCAATATTGATGATCAGTTGGGCAGTGTTGCGGTTGCCTTTGCCGAGGTCGTCCCTGGCTTCGACTGTGAGGTAGTGGCGGGAGATCAGTTCGCGGTCGAAACTGTCGCCGCCGGCCACTTTCACGGTAATAACGCCTGATATCGGGTTGAGGTATAATCTGGAATGGATTTGTAGTGTGAAATTGAATTTTGTTTTTTTTTTGGCACGAATGGATTGAATGAATGAATGATAATACTTAGTGTCCGACCGAAGTTTCGGTTTCGGTATCGGTTTCGGCCAATTTCGGCCAAAAAAGTGATTTCGGCCGAAGTTTCGGTTTCGGCCAGAATCCGGCCGAAACCTTCGGCCGGGCCGAAATTACTTCGCGGCCTCTCGCGGCTCTCGCATCGGGAGCATTCGGCTTAATTGGCATTGTTCATTTTTTTTAAGCTGTGCCTTTAACACCTTTATTTGATAAAATGGACTATATCAAGCAACTAATTTGAATATTATGCTTTTACGTAGCTTTGTTAATTAATAATAAATATTTTTTCGCTGTTTGATAATTCGTGAATTTAGACAGAATCCCAATCGCCTTCGTTCGGTTGGCTATAAAAAAAAACGGCTTTGTCTATGGTTTTTGTCGATTTGACAGTGACACGTGACAGTTGCCTTAGCTAAACTTTTTTTTTAATTTTTGTGGCAAACATTCGATGCTGGATTCTGTCTAAAAACCGGGTCGTTCGGTCAAACAAAGGTTCAAAGTACTTTTACAAAAATATCTGCAATCATAAAGTATTTTTGAAATCGGACAAGATAAATCGGATAAATGATGGTTTTCCTCGAAATGGTTTTCGAATTGGAGCATACTAAAAAAAATGAACAATGCCAATTCGGGCGCGTAAAGTAAAAGTACAAATTGAAATATGTACTCTAAGCTCCAGGAAGAAGGACTACAAAATATTCCGAAACATGTCGAGCATCACTCGACTTTTTATACGTGAGTTATCCGTTTGTGTAATTATGATTAAAGTCTCACGGTAGTTTCATGTACCTATATCTATTTTCATTAAAAATAAACGTTTTTTATTTTGTTTAACAAAACAATAAACGTTCTCAAATAAGAAATCCTTGCAATAACCTTTTCCTTACGATTTGTACAGTAATTTTGAATATTTTGATACATCTTCAAAAATTTCGGTTTCGGCCGAAATTAGAAAAAAACCGAATATTCGGTTTCGGTTTCGGTTTCGGCTAAAAATCGTGTTTCGGTCGGACACTAAAATACTATGTGTGTAGTATTATGTACTTGTTTACAAAATACTAGGAGGCCCCAGTACATGAACGCCACTCACACAGTAACAAGTGTCATTACTTCGTTCAATCCATTTGTGCCAGCTCTTGTGAATCAACCTGTAGCTAGTAGGTAAGTTTGCTGTGTTAAATTAGGACGTGGTCTAAACTCAAGCATACGTACTTACATACAATACAATAAATACCTCTTTATTAAACAACAGATAATAAATACAGAAAATTATTAGTACTTATTAGTTTTAATGTTATTATTATGTGTAGTGTAGGTATGTGTCTGTGTTTGTGTTACTTTGAGACTAGATTAAATATCCCCAAATTTATAGAGGGATATCATGAAGGAAGCTAAGGCTTACCTCGTAAGGCGTACCCCGGCCATAAAGATTGCAATTCGGTATTTGGAAAGAGATGACTGGCGTCACGCACGTTCGAGCGAGACAGCGCTATATGAAGTCGAAATTAGACGAGAAGACCGATATGCAATCTTTATTGCCGGGTATTGAAGTAAAGTTAAGAGCTCGATGGGAATCAAGTAAGAGCGACACGCTACTGGTCGTCAAGGCTCACAGGTTGGCGATGCCTCCGCCGAGGCCGGTGTAGCGGATGCCGCGCGTGCCGAAGTTGTCGGAGTCGTGGTCGAGCGCGCGCACCCAGGCCACGGTGGTGCCGACCCCGCAGTTCTCCGGCACCGACACCGTGTACAGCGCCTCCGTGAACTCCGGGAAATTGTCGTTCTCGTCCTTTATGTAGACCGTTATTGGCACTACGCTGAAATTATAAGACGAAGGCTTATTATTTAAAAAAAAAACAGTAGTAGTAAACTGTGACGGCTCTGAGACGTGGACTTTGATTACTGGCCTTTTGGAGAGGCTCAGAGCCGCTCAACGAGCTTTGGAGAGAGCTATGCTCGGAGTTTACGGAGATTCGCCGACGAACTAGAGTCACAGACAGCTCGAAGAGTATGTAGGTACGTTGAAGTGGCAATGGGCAGGCCACATCGCTCGTAGAACAGACAACCGTTGGGGGAGAAAAGTTCTCGAGTGGCGACCACGAACCGGGAGACGGAGTGTTGGCAGACCCTCTTACCTCCTACTAGGTGGACCGACGACATCGTGAAAGTTACGGAAAACCGGTGATTGCAAGTGGCGAGTTGTCGTTTATTATGGTGTGCTAGGGGAGGCCTTTGTTCAACAGTGGACGTCTTCAGGCTGATTAGGATGATGATGAATTATAATAATAATAAAATTAGAGATCTTTTTGTGGACGTATTTATAAGGGTAAGTTAGTTCACTTATAGCACAGTTTCGGGGCCCATACAATATCTGGTTCCGACCTATGCTATGGAAAATACTAGTTTATTGAAATCGCGCCCAACATTTTTCTATTACAGTTGAACATACCTGATTTTAGGATTATTTGTGACAATCTCCTTGGCAATCAGAGTGAAGTTCATGACAGTGACCTTTTCATAGTCCAGGAAGGACGGGTCATTCACCCTGATAAGGAAGGAAGCCTCATTGATCCCTTTGAACGGCGTCACGTCGAAGATGCCGTTGTCACCTTGAAGGAACAGCTCAAAAGTACCGTTTTTACCCTGAACAAAACATGAATAGGTTATGTCATGTAAATAATTTGTTGAATCAGGTGTTGTTTGCATAGGCCCGCTCATTCAGGAACACGCAATACACCTTTACCCACAATATATTAAGTATAAAACTATTTGGTATGTTAGAAATTTGAAATTCATCTCAGCCGCCTCTAGACCGCTACTCACAAATGAAGCAACACATTCTACCTTAATGTGACTGTTCTAATAGAAAAAGGGGTAGCTCATTGTGATCACTCACAGATCGACACATTACAGAAAAATGAGCGAAACAAAATGGGACTGGATTGATAAAATTGACAAGAGATCAATTTTTTTTTTGGAATTTCTACGAAACCTAAGTGCACTTGTGGGACTATGCCAGCCTCATTGGCAATTTCTTGGGAGACCAATTTTGATACATACAATACATTTTTTTTAAATGGAATATCGAGTAACTCGATATTCCATTTCTCGATATTTCCTCGATTCGAGTTGAAAACCTTTCTTCAAAGTTAATAACTTACATTTATTTATTTATTTATTTTATATTATTATTATTATTATTATTATTGAATTATAGGCGAGCAGCAGAGTTGCTGATGTGCCTATCTCATAGTCCAAGTTAAAGTTTAAATCAGTCCAGTATAAATATCTAAAAGTTCGCTAGCACTTCACTCATTAAAAAGTCCTTGATTTTGTGTAACAAGCCAAGCGTCAAGCCTATTTTTGAAGGTATTTAATGACGGAGCAGTAACAACACTTTCGGGTAGAGCGTTCCAAGTCCCAACAACGCGATTGCTCAGGAGGTGGTAAGCTACGTTGGAGTTTGATGGGGTGCGTACAATCTTGAGGCTGTGACCTCGGCCGCTACGGCTGGCAAGGTTCCTTCTAAACAAGTCGTGGATGTCTGGGAGGTTGTACTTGTATGTTAGTATTTTAAAACATTCAATAAGATCTCCTCTTGCTCTTCGTTCCTTAAGTGTCGGCAACTTCAGCCTTCACAGTCAATAATAAATTAAAAAAAAATTGAAATTAGAATTTCATAAGTACCTGATCATAGTCAAAAACTTCGGGCACTGCATCCTGCAGGAAAGTTATGGGGGTGTTCTGTTGAGCATTCTCCAACACCTCTCCGATATACTTCTCACTGCGGAACCGGGGTGACTCGTCATTAACATCCGTGACAATGACTGTAACTTCTGTGGTGGCACTCGGCATTGGAGAGACCACGCGGGACTCTTCCGTTGCCTGAGGATTACAATTACATTGAGTTGGTTTACATGTTTGCCATTTCTTTCTGTCAAACGGTGTCAGATGATAGTGGAAAGAAATGGTGAATCAGCACTCAGTGTTGCGCAGCAACTCAATAATGTGTGTGAAGTTTCAAATCGACACTGGGCCTGTGTGGGAACTATAGCTCAAGCCCTCTCATTGTGAGAGGCCTGTGCCTGTATACATACATATAGGCATGATTATGATGACTATTTTCCAACTCGTAATTGATAGGACATTAATACATACCAATATCTCCAAAATGTAGGCGCCATTGCTGTTCTTGGGATCTTCTCTGTCCAGCTGGCTGATTGTGTAGACAATGCCTGAGCTGCTGTCAATGTCGAAGTGCTCCTCCCCGCCCGATATGATGCTGTATGAAATGCGGTTGTTGATGCCTCTGTCTCCATCAATTGCTCGCACTACAATTAATATTATAAATAAGATATTTTTTGTATTTTTTTTCTAATTTATTTAATCAATTTTCACTGTAAAGTTTTATAGAGAAAATTTAGAGATAAAAATGTGAGTTGTTTTGTAAAAAAAAATGTGCAAGTGATAATGCTGACTTAAACAGTAGTTTTGTACTAGGTATTTAGAATATTTTTTAAAAGGACTATGTTGCACTAACGTTTAATATATTTCATGAAGAAGTTTTTCTTGAGAGGTAGCGATAAAATAATGAAAAAGAGCAAAGCGCGAAGTGTACTGTACCTTGCAAAACAGAGGTTCCGATTTCGGCATCCTCACTTATTCTAGTGACAGGGCTGGCCACCACAAACTCCGGAGGTTGGTCTTCTACATCTTGGACCTTCACCAGTATTGCTGCAGTGCCAGTATTCACTCTACCCTGGTTCGCGCGGTCAACGGCTAACACCCTCAGTTGGTACAACGATTTACGCTCGTAATCTAGATTTTTAGTTAGACGGATGACGCCTTTTCCATTCACTGTTTGAATTGCGAAGTTCTCTACGTCTCCGTCTAGTTCTTGTAGGTGGTATAACACCTAGAAAAGTTCAAATTCATTAAATAATAATAAACAAACCAAGCGTTTACGAACATAAACAAAAATCTTGAATTACATTTGGACAATGACAGTGACAGTTCTCTGACATTTTTGAGACGTTTTTCACATGGGTAAATTGAATAACTACCTCAAACTGACCTCAAACTGACCTCAAATTGGCGGGAAATCGGAAAGCTTGAACTGTTTTTGGTGGATAACTGTATTTCATTCAAAGAAAAATATCTCTAGCAGAACGTAAAACTATCAAGAAATTTATTTGAATCTTACTTGTCCATAAGCCCCTTCATCTAGGTCGGTCGCTTCAACCGTAGTAAGTATACCAGGAGAAGCATCTTCTTTAATAGAGATTGCGGAGGGATACGGTTTAAAAATAGGTTCATTGTCGTTCACATCTTCGACTAACAGCAGAAAACTTTGCGTAATAAAATTTCCTTCCCCTAAATGGCCGTCAGTAAGCGTTAGGACAAACGAATATTCATCACGAATCTGAAACAATTAAAACGATTAAGTACCTACTTATGTACAACATACATAAATTCGTCTTTTAATTCACTGAAATAATATTTTTTAGCCTCGCGCTAATAACAATATTATTGTATAAATGAAAACAAATTACCTACTCAGGTAAAAACTAATAAAAACAAACAAACTACCTAAGAACTGGATGTTTTCGATAAAAAAAAACATACTGTTGGATCATAATTATTACCTACGTAATTTTTGAATATCATACTCCCTATGTTGTATACCTCTTCCTATTTAACTAGTTAAGTTACAATTTTGCAGAAAGCTATTAATAAGAAAATTAGCAAATAGAAAAGTAATTAAGTAGACACTTTTTATTTCATTAATTAGCTTTCACCTTATACATCGTAAAGTACGTAATTGATAAAGACACACGAAAAAGAATCATAATGCTAAAGAGAACAAGACATGTTTTAAAATAATTTGACTTAGGTATGAAAATACAAACCTCTCTATCTAATTCCTTAACTAAATAAATATTAGCTTCGTTGGTTGTAATGGCCTCTATTCTTAAAATATTACTACCGAGTTGATCTCGTATTCCAAATTTTAATTCATCTCCGTCAGGGTCAATGCCCCTGAGCCGGTATATTAAACTACCTGAAATTAAAATAATAACGGTTAATACAATTTAATATTACTTTAGCTTCTAGTTTATTATATTCATATGGTACGCCACTTTAACTTTATTATCATACCTGTCATCGTAGGTAAATCAAGATCATAATAGATACCGAACTAAAAAAAATCGCTCGCTAGTTAATAATTTTGGCTCTATCTAATGGGAACCTGAGAATCACTTTACACGCATTGAGCACGCCTAGAAATATAGTCACTACAATATATACACACAAAACGACCAAAACAGTTTTTAATGGTCCATGATTTATCAATGGATAAAAGCTGTGAAAATCCAAAGGATTCTTTATTTAACACAAAGTTAAGACGTCACAAAATGAGTAACAAAAAGTTACTTAATTATCTAATACCTTTAAACGAGCAATTCTGATATACATCTATAATTCTTCCATGCCGATCTGGGAGCAAAGGAAAAACATAGAATGTACCCACTTCTGCTTCTCTTCCCGCGCAGATGGCAAAAGCCCATCGAAGGAACGGGAAAAAATATAGCATTAATGTTATAGGCTAAACGTGGCCTTTAGGTCTTGTTACCTTAAGCTCCGTCTACCCCGTAAGGGATAAAGACGTGATTTATGTATGTATGTATCACGGAAACGGCTTCAACGATTTACATGAAGTTTAGTATGTAGGGGGTTTTGAGGGTGATAATAGTTAGGTTATCCGGGTACTAACTATTAACAAACAGTCAGTGTTGAAAAAACTGTAGATAAATAGGATAATAGTTAATCCGATTAATTTATCGGATTAGCTTAGGATGTCGCCAGCAGGTTTAACAGTGTGAGGATTAACCCCATTGCGCCGTCACATACGATTAGTTAAATCCCTCTCAGCCAGAAACGCATAAAAAAACAGATCAACACTATAGTATCATGCATGACTAATCATTGGGGTGCAGGGTTTCCCTGTGTTTTGCCTCTGTCGTCCTGGCAACACCGCGGTTACCCGATGCAATATCCGGCTGTCTGTATTGTTCGGGTGCATTTTAAACTGTTTGAAGTTGGAAGCTGTCAGAACTTTTTAATAGCTCTTGCTCCGTTTTTAGTTTTGCGATCATTTATAAGAAGGCATCTCTTTGGGCACGTTCCATTGTATTACAGTTAGATCGATTAAACGATTTTCTTAAAACAAACACCATGTATAGGTACGGTTGGGAATTTATTTTAAATTCGTTTGAAATAATATTCGCGGGTGGATAATTTTTGAACATTTTTAACATGTTTCGGTTGTGCTGATACTACCATTTTGTATTATAACGTACTGCAATTACTATGACGTAAATATATCCGCTATGTATGACTAATGCCTAGTAGTTTTTAAAGCTAACTTGGAGTACCTACCTTTTGTATGTATCTGTTACAATTTGAATCTTCTAGCTTAGTCGAAAAAACTGTTAATAGAATGAACTTTCTTTTAATTGCAATTGCTGATGTACGGACGTACTCTACAAACGCAATACAATAGCATTATTTACTACAATAGTAATTGTTTACAAGCCGATATGATCTCGCGAGTTACAAAAGTGTAATATTGCAGTTGGCATTATGAAAACTAATAAATAAAATGCCTCTTAGGTATATACCGTGTCAGAGGCTTTATTACGTACACGTTGGTAAAGTGATGTTGCAGCGACGCAATGACCAAATTCGTATCTCACTCTAACTAATCTAACTCGCAATGAAGAGTGAAGACCATGCGCAAGCCGTTTACTTCTCTAGTGTTTACGCTTAATAAGTTCCTGTAAACTTTACGTTCCTTTGTCTATATCTGTCGCTTTGAGATTAGTCACCCGTTTTCCTTGCAACTGGGTTGTATTTTTTTTAATAAGAGGGTAAAAAGTAAACTCACCGACAGGCGTATCAGCGCCTTCTTTCAGCCTGACAACGATCTCCGACTGTCCCTCTATAAGGAACCTTGGCGGGCGGTTGGCTGCGACCAAGGACGCCAACGCCAGCCAAACACCAATCCATTTTAACCTGACCCTGTTCGAATAATCAGCACGCATTTTCAAGCTCGATCATCTCACAGACTGGATCCTTGTCCTTATGATAGTTCGCATTTTCTCTTGTCTTTTCCTGGACCGTGGGAAGGCGAGTAGAAAGTGTTCACTTGTCACCTCACGCTTGACTCCGACCGATTTAATCTGCTTTACGTGCCAATGCTTACCTGTGAAAGAGAGGCCTGTTAGCACTTCGAAAGAACAATTGAGTGTGCGCAATATTCGCGGAGCGTGAAAATAGATCTTAGGGTGATTTTGACTAGAAATAAACTAAATACCTAATTACTGCAGTAGTCATGGTCATAGGTAATTGTGACCAAATTTAAACCTATTGGCCGTATTCAAAGATGGCAATAATTATTTAATCGTCGATTATCCTTAACAAACTATGAATACGACGAGGGTTATGAGTAAGAGTCTAATTATAGGTAAATTATTAATGTGTACGGTGAAAGGATTATTAGATTACTACCTATTCAAAATATGAATTTAGATTTGGATGAGAAACATAATATTCACAATTCCGAACTACTTAGCATCTCGTAGCAATTTGTTGTAACTTCTCTGAATCATCTCAGAAAACCTCTACTTTGCATTTAAAATCAAATTTCCTCACATTTTTTTTCCTTTGCGAAGAAGAATCATTATACTTTCATTTACACGTGTCACAAATTCAATGATCGTTAACCCAGCTCCGTCCTCTCATGAGGGTTATCTTGCAAGAATTAGCGCGTGTCTGGGCCTCGCTAAGCAGCCGTGTCTCATTGTTTTGTTTTGTAACGTTAGCACATGTGTTAGAATTACCATTTAAAAAATTTAGAAGTCAAGACTTCTCGGGAGAGATTTTCGAATTTGTTACCGTGTTGAAAAATGTGGTAGTTGGGATAGTGGCCTATCTCTATTTAATTTATAATCTTTAATTTTGAAGCCTGTAAATCTTGATAAGGTCGAGGAAATAATCAAACTGGACAGATGAAAGCCCGTAAAAAGTGATGCAAATGTTCACATTATGCATTTGTTCCATTTCAAAAAATATATAGGGAAAATCGACATTAATAATATTAATATCAATCGGCGTCTATATCAGTTTAACAATCATTCTACTAGGTACCTCTAACTGTTAACCATGCAGTTCATACCAGATTAGTCATTAGGTAGGTACTCCCAAACCCATCCAATTTTTTTCATTCACCATCAGACACGGGTCAGACGCCTGTTACTGTAACTGTTAAGTGTTAATCCGCTGTTTCATAACTAATCGCAACATTTTATAGTTTTTCTAGAGAAGATGGGAAAAACGACGGAAACCAACCGCCGAGTCGAATTGAAATGTTTAAAAAAAGATATTGGTATTGCACAAGAAAAGAGCGAAGTGGAGTTATCTCACTTTCGGTTTTATTTTGCCAGATTTAATTATTATATTTATTATTTAACAGCAGGATACTTTGGGACATGCTGGTTTGATAGATTTGAAAGGCAGCCACGCAATTTGTCACATGGGAAAGTTTGAACTCGTACCTATTACAAAAAAAAGAGAACAAAATCAACGCTTCATGCGGCAAGAGTTGCGGTTAAAAGTGTATGTACCATCAGTTAAGCCTTGTTTGTACTGAACTGTATCTGTCTTTGCTTCTTCCTTTACTATTAAAATAGCAGCGTCTAATGTGCTATTAATATACTTTTTCTTAGTGCTTTTACTTATGAACTCTTTTAAGTACTTATATTATTTAGATAAGCTAGTCTTAAATTCAATTTGACTTGTCATTTATCAAAACAGTGGTTACGGTGTGAGAATTTTGAACCCAAATTGTTTGAACAAACAATAAGTAGGTAGGTAACTGAGAACACGCCGTAATGACACAAATTAACATAAACATGACATCAAGAGGGGTAATTATACATTAATTAGTTGCCTTAGATTCGGCAATTTGCGGGACTGTTGAATGACATTTGAATCTCGGAAAAAATATTAAAACTTTTTTATCAATTCCATTGCAGAACAGGAAGACACGACAAAGAAAGGCTGTTGTGTTTGACAACAAAAAATCTTATTTCCATTAAATAAGTAACTAAACTAATTAATTTAGTTAAAGATGAGACTTTTTCCTGTTTATCTTACCGGGTCATTACCGCTTGTATGAAGCAATAAGCAAGTTGAGTAGGTACCTACTAAACCAACCCGTCTTACTATTATAAAATTGCTGTCATTTACTGGGCCACTGGAGCTCATAGGAATGTTCCCTTGATTAATGTCGTGAGACAACTGTCCTATTAACCTTATAGTTATTATATACAATTAAACGGTAACCACAAGCGGCAGTATCCGTAGAGTTAAGCAGTGATGCTTAGTTTTTAAGGCAGTTTTAATGTAAGAGTCTGTTAAATTACGAAATAACATATCAATTGATTTTCATTTACGCTACTTATAATAGAATAGAAAAAAAAGGTGGCATATATATGACCCTGACAATCTGGAGTAGATATTAAAAAAAAAACAAACGCATCACAAAAATAAAATGGATAATCAATTAAATTTAAGGCCTAGCATTAATATGTAGCTACAACAAAATTGAAACTATCCATAATTGTAACGAGGTTCATTCACACGCAACAAACTGTGAAACAATTGACAATTACATAAAACCATAGACAATTAAATATAACCTCACGCGCTCCGGATGCGTAATATGGACCGGGTTGACGTACGTTTTGGCGGGAAAGATCAAATCCAAAATGGCTGGCTGTCACCGACGCGTGGTTAAAACAAAAGGGGCAGATAGCGCGACGGTGCGAAGGCCAATGACTACTGTAACTATTGTGTGAGCAAAACGAGACAGTTCTCGGGGATTGACCTTTATATTGGAGCGTCATCTATTATGTCGTCATAAAGGTAAGCCACCTGCGATTAAAATCAATTTCGAATTCATTAATATGATATATCGCTAACACGTTCTATTAACCATTTTAATACAGTATCTCATCCAACCTACTTGCTTACAAAACAAATTCACTCGCATCATAGACTTACTCCGAAAATTTCCATTATTTTTAAGCCATTTTTTGGGTGTCGCTGGTAAAAGTCATAATTACAAATGGAAAGAGGAAGAAAATGAATCCGTGACATTTGTACGACTCTACTGCAAACTTTTCAACATTCAGATACTTAACGACGATATCATTATTTCTTTTTTTAAACTCCATCAGCATTCTCAATACCAAATTACGGCAACTGTCAAAACAACATTGAAAGTTTTATCGAATTTGGGTTTGTCTAAATTGGTGTGCTATAAGCGCAACGAACGATATCATTTGGAGCCGAAACGAGTGCAAGTTGGCCGAAATGAGAGAAAGCCTTGCTTCCACCCTCTGCTACACACGTGAATTATAATTAATTCTGTCAGTGAAGTAGTACAAGCTATCAGCGTAAATTGTAAAGGAATTAGAGCTTTATTTTGCTTTAGTTCTGTTTACCGTTCTTTCTCTCAAAGAGCTGTGAACATTCAACACAATGTAACTTCATTATCCTTTTTGGAATTCCGTACCTACTAGTCTTATTGACAAACATGGAAAACCTTATAGTTTCGCCATATCCGTCTGTCCGTCCGTCCGTGGCTTAGATCAGAGTGCAAACGCGAAAAAAATCGTGGGCAGGTGACTTTATATGTGTTTTTAATAAAAGAAAAGATTATGGTTCACCTATGGATAAAACTTTACTCAAATTCAATGAGAAATTTAGCAAATATTATAGTGGGATCACTATCGATATATTGCTATCGATCCGAATGTTAAGCCGACCAAATTCGACCTCTGTCTTTACATTTTGAGACTGTATTCTGTACGTGTGATATCGTGCTATTTGATACGTTATACCTAATTAGGATTTTGTTAGGCTTTCTTGTTAACAGTGGCGTAGCGTAGTGGGGGCGAGGGGGGCGGCCCGCCCCTGGCGGCACTTTTAGGGGGCGGCAAAATTTCAGAATAAATAACAATAATATCGTATAAATATTTGAAGTACGTAAGCAATGGGGCGGCAAAATTTTCATCCGCCCCGGGCGGCCGAGACCCACGCTACGCTACTGCTTGTTAAAAGATCCTAAGGAAGCCCTGTGACATTTAAGGCTATTAGTTTACCATTAATCAGCTTAGTTATATCCCCAAACGGCCCATTAAATAATCAAAGTTCAAAGGTATTGCTCCTTACGCAAACAATATTTACCTACTTCGTACAATTTGTGTGTGATTGATACAAAAACAAAGTCATGAAGTTTTATAGTTTGCAATAAGATGAAAACAGCATAAATGTTTAAATTGCCTATTCGATTGCCGATAACAAGCAATCATTTTGATACAGATCATCAAAATGTTGGCATAGTTGCATATTTTCCCACGATTTTCTAGTAAAATACCATTAACACGATTTCAATATGGCACGCCATAAGATTGTTATGTGGGGTACACGGGTGCTGGAGTGGCCCAGAGTGAGACACCGAAATGTGGGCAGGCAACCGATGCGTTGGACCGATGATCTTGTTAAAGTGGCAGGGAAGGATTGGATGCGAGTGGCGTGCATTGGAAGAGACCTACAACATTGGGGGGATTATGGTTGAAGAAGAAGAAGATTGTTAGGTAAAAATATTGCCTAAAACATAAAATTAACTACGGCTCTGCGCACTCAGTACCTTCCCTCTTTTATACTTAATTAAACATACATACGTACATAAATCACGTATTTATCCCTTACGGGCTAGACAGAGCTTAAGGTAGCAAGATCTTCGAGCCACGTTTGGCATGATTGTGGGAATCAAAATAGTGATGGGTTGCTAGCCGCATGGCCTAAAATATAATTCCTAACGTTATTGATTTTACACTTAATTAACACTGTAAAAAATGTAAGCATTATATTAAAAGGAATGAAATCATAGTTGAATCAAAATTGTCTCAACTTAGTGTAAAGTTTTGTCGCCGATGCACAAAGAAAGGTACCTAGAGTCAATTTTAGAAATTCATAAAAATTTGACATTATGTACATAAAGAAACAAAACCATGAAAAGTATTGCGAAAGTTTTTACTAACTTGAAAGTGCAACAGCGCTTTTATTTGATGTAGATTAGTCTTGCATGATCATCTCATTATCGTGATAAAACATGGTCCAAGTCGAGTTACGCTGAGCATATAAAATTGGCGGCATGTTACTTTCAATGTAGTTTACAAAATAAGTTTACTCCTACAAAGAAAACACGGCTGTGAGACTATATTCTGGATCAAATACCTGTATTGACATAAACGTAGCAATTCATACACACAGGCACGGTAAACATATTTATCATAATAACGGCGATTTCAATATGCCTGGGTCTCACGGTAGTTAAAGATATATTTTGGATCAAAGTCTCAAAGATTGTTTTGGAATCTTTTTTAAAAATGAAGTCAATTGAGGAACAGTTCACATGTTGCTTATAAGCAACTACTGAACTACTGACACATTTAGGCATCACTTTAGAGCGTATACATGTTATGCAAACGTAATAGACCTGAGAGTGGTATTTTTTATACAACAAGAAAGACAAACGACCAAATAAACCTGATACCAAGTAATAACCACTGCTCATAGACGTCCGTGATACTAGAGGAATGGCAAATAACAATGTGACTAACCTAAGGAATAAAGTAAAAAAACCTTTTCCATGTTGCGGCCCTAATACTACCTTTACTATCACTATCTGCCATACCTACTCCGATTCATAAATGGCCACTGAAAATGACAATTGAGATTTTTCATATTTACGTTTTATAGAATAATTATTTTAACTTCATTGTCTGTATAACAAGATCATTACAAGCAGTCCTAGCAGTAGACAAAAGAAAAAAAAACCCATGATAACCGGAAACCTTTCTTTAGAGAAAACGCCGAAAGAAAAATGCCCATAACCCTTAGAGTTAATTTTATTGAGCGCAAACTCATTGTATGAAACCAATAACAATGTTAAGATTTTCCTACGCATGAGAAACTTTCTATTTCGATTTATTCCCATCCTACTAATCTACTTCTAATGATAGACTTAACATATAACAGAGCTATTATATTTAAGTCAATCATCTTTACAAACAAAATGAAAAGTTTTGCTACCTAAACAACGCATCAAAATTGTGCATGTATTTCCATTCTTACACGTCAAATATTTGCTGAGTGATCGTGTTTTGTTGACTGCACGCATTATTTTAACTCTACTAATATCTCTACCTTCTTAATTTGTAACTTTTTGTCTTGCTAAAAGTTCAGTGTCTAACAATAATTCCTAGTCCTCCCAAATAAAAATTCAGAAAGGGTGCATCATAGTGTAAAGAGCTGTAATTGATTGAAAATACCATAAAATTAAAACTAAACAGTAGGCTGAGGGCACAGATGCCTTTCAATCCATAGTCAGAAACCAACAAAAAAAAGGTTCGTCATAAATATTAAAAAATCTCCGATCATAGATAGTGGACACAGACTCCACAGAGATCCGTCAATAGCCAGGTGAGCCGCTTTTTACGCGAAAGTATCTCGGCCTTAGCTATTACGCTTAATTACAGGGCCTCCTTATTCAGATGTACCGTAATCACAGTGTGTTTGGAACTTAAAAATAAATGGTTCGTTACCAACTGATGGAAATGGATACGCTGTGTCGTAATCGTGTACGTACAAATCATGTTTATAGTTATGATCAGAGCAAATGTTTTTGTTACGTGTAACTTCGCGTTGTGACCAACAGCTTTCTTATTTTCAGACTAAATTTATTAAGGTGCCTCTACGTTTATGCCATCGCCTCACCTGCGTTTCTGCAATCACATGATAGCGACGCGATATCATTGTAAAACAATTTTCAATTGAAACTTAATCCATTGATTTGCTACAACGACAAAAGTACATATAGGTAAGTCGAACTTGAGCTACCCTTCCCTCTTCTTTCAACAAAAAAATATTATTATTTCCAACCTTAGACTGCAAAAAATATTATTATTAAATTAGCCTATATTTGTGTCCCACTTCTGGGCAAAGGCCTCCCCTCCTTACCTCTTTGCAAAAATGAAGTAAAAAATATTGTATAAGGTAAACACGAATCTTACGCGAAATGCAACTAAATAATATTGTAGTGAAAATACTCGTTACTCGAAAGTTAGACACTTCAATGTTATTGATAAAAGCACCCGGCGCGGGCGCAGCGAGCGTGTCTGCGCGCTGGAGCATGCCTCCCCCGGGAACCTGCCGTATCCGGTATCGATATAGTGTTTTTGCCGCCACTGGTATAACCTATAGAAAACAAGCGGTTGCCCGCGACTCAGTCTGCCGAGAATTCTTTTATCGTTATCCCGCGGGAACAATGCCGGGATTGAAACTATCACTGTACCAAATTTAATTAAAACCGGTTCAGTGGTTTAGGCGTGAAAGCGTAACAGACAGACAGACAGACTATCGCATTTATATTAGTAGGGATTCTATCTTTATAAGCGATATGAGAAGGTATTAAATTGCTCTAGAAAATGTTCATAGATACGTCTTGACACTGTATGTAGATTATACTCGTACGATTAATAAACGTGATCGAGAAATTATACAATCTCATCACATGCACATCATTGCAATCATGAAATGTCTTCCTGTTATCTCGCTCTATAATTTTCGCGCATCACTAACTTGAGGTGAGACGAGTATACTCTAGCAATAACAGAGTGGATTTGTTATCAAATTTGAAATACTACCCATTTAAACTATTGACAAACCAATCGTCGTCATTATGAATGTTAGTATTTCAGGTCCTAATACCTAGACAGCTCCGGTTGTTTCAACTTCTTAAATTTCAAGTCAACTATCTTATTTTTGAGTGCACATTTCGAGCCACTTTTTTCCTGCCCGCTGTATCATCAGGTACTTAATAGGCAATTTAAACTATGCTCTTCCTCAAAAAATATATTCGATTTTCTACATCTATCGGTAAACGCTATTAATGAAAATGCTATTATTGTTAAAATTTTACTGTCTTTTTCCCTTTCATTATTATATAAGCTTTTGCCCGCGGCGTCGCTCGTGTGGAAAATCTGCGTGCGTGGCTTCAATATTTGCTTCTGCCATACAATTATATAGCCGATGGAGCGCAACAAGTTGGAACAAAACATTCACAACTTCAACCATCTTGAAGATGTTTAAGATATAACCTTCCTATTCTGTGCGCAAATCATTATTAATACGGTCAGCGTTAATTTGATGACTATTTTTGTATTGTCATCCATCCCATGTCATAATTATGAGTACCAAATTTCTAGTCAATCCACTTTCAACAAGCTTAAAAAAAAAAATTGACAACTCTCTACACTACTCCACGTTTGGAATCAGTTACCCCCTTATTCATAAACGCTGTATAGGCTTCTGCTAACTTAGCAATCGTTTGTCCTTATCTGTGAAAGGTAAATGTCAAAGTGACGGATAAGGACAAACGATTGCTAAGTTAGCAGAAGCCTACAGAGCGTTATGAATAAGGGAGTAAGTATTTAAGTATTATCTCCAACTAAAAATTCTTTTCTATCTAACAGTATTGGAACTGTTTCCACGCATTCTACGGGTGGTCCGCAAGCTGTCTTTATAGGGACAGAGCCTTATTTGTAGTCTTCCCGCTGCCCCCGACTCAGCTGCGGCGCCCTGGTTTCCACAATTATCATTTCCACCATTCAATCATTCCGCTCCATCGATACGGTAGTGTCCACGACCATGCCATTCCATTTTATTGCCACCGAAGTACATCACGTTTCTTATTTGGACACAAACAAAATTACGTAGCTATCATAATCATAATCATAACAATAACATATTTTACGGTGTTTTTATCGATTTGCGTACGTAACTTTCACCTACTTAAGAAAATAAAGGAGCTCAATTTGGACTCGGTCGATTTTACGTCTGTCCATTTATTTGTACGTGCAATTTTTATGCACGTAGACAGCTTTAGCTATGTTTTTTCGAAGCAAAGTGATCTGATCTTATACTTAGTGACGAAAACAGTTTTTTAGGTAATACAGTACAGTATTGATCAAAGAAAACGAAAGTAAAGGCAGTTTTGTGAATACGGCCAACATTAACTGTCCTTTTTTTATACTAACAGTTAACACGCTGTGTTTATTTTATTACTGTAACAGTTTCCAATCTTCGTACGGGGAATCTTGTTTTGTTTGACAAATGGTCTATTTTGTTCATCAGTGAGCATTACTTAGAGACATGCAAAATAACACTATTGGCTTACAACACACTGGTCGTTATAAGTTTTGTTTAATATCAGTTAAGTTTACAGATATCAAAGTCAGTATCAACCCCTTTAAATTTATGTTAACATCTATCGTTGTTTACATGTATACCTACTCTTACGACTCGACTTACCATTTAACTAAGATTTGAGGCCGCTTCCTTAAAAATACCAGCAGGTCTGATTGCTATAGAATTTTTTTATAAGTGTTTTTCATCGTTTGACCTAGTGCCAAGTACATACTTTCTTTTGCTTCTTCTGTCGTATATGATAGATACTTGGTAAGTGAAATGTGAAATGGACTGAAGTAGAGTTGAAACAAATAAAAATAATCAGATTACTTTTACTTTTTTTTTACTAGATACCATAAAGTTTATGAAAACATAATCTCTAGCATGAATAGAGCGCACCGCATGGTACCGAAGTACGGCGGGCACCAAATACGATCAGGCGCAGTCCACGATGAAGGATCACGGATCCAAGACTGTCAGATGATTATTATATACATTAAAATGCAAGTAATCCGGTGTATGATGTTAATTATGCAGGAATCTCACGGTACTTTTCTATTTAAAATAATCTCTAGCACTTAACAAATCACATACTAACAATGTAATTGTAAAGGGTAATTGTTAGAAAATCATGGAAACCCCTTCGTGGGTACAAACATCACACCGATGTTTCTCGTGCGATACCGATTATCGTGCGAGATGATATCTCGAACGGTATTGTCTCCACGTGTTGCCATTTCCCACGATTTCCACAACAACAATACAATGAAATCGATAACAACAATCACAGGAACCAATTCCGAGCTCTATCGGCTTTCAAACAAGAGAAATCTTCAACCCGACTGCAATTAACTCAAAGATTGACAGATTAGGTTAAAGTTTAGTATCACAATAAAATTGTGTGAATTTTTAAGTTACGGTATTGTTATAATTATTGTAATAAAGTAATAAATGTACGTCAAATTAATTTCGTAAAATGAAAGTGTCGTTACTTAAGTTAAATGGGTTCTCAAGGGGTTAATGATGTAAGGTCATTGTTCAAATTGTTTCGGTAGAGTAAATACTTTCTTGTCGCTTCTGTTGAACGTAAAATTGACCTAATAATCGCGATCTGTCACAACCTAGTTAGCGGTGTAATTTGTTTGTATATCTCAGTTGGACGGCGGCCATTGTCAAATTGATAGTTTTACAAATTGTTGCATTAAAAGGCAGGTTATTTTAACTTCCGCTATATCTAAGTAATAGAAAAAAGTAGCTAACTAACTAAAATAAAGTTAAATTCAAATTATTTGTTGCGGTTTGAATTTTTTGTGGTTGGATAAATTATAAGTAGCTACTCAAATGTTTTAATTTTTTTTTGTTAGATATGCGGAAATATTATTGTAGAACACATTAGGTATATCAAAAATCGGATAAGGAATTTCGGAAATACAAGAGTGAAGATACAAGTATTCAAAATTGATAGACTTACATTTTTCTGATTATTTAAAAAAAATACCGCAATAAAAGCATGAATTTCTAAATTTAAATCAATTTCACAATACTCACTCGACGTCCTTGTTCAGATCACATTCGAAATTGAAACATCGACGCCGCACCACAGATAATACAGTCACTGCACTTCCTCTTTCCGGCGCTCGGCACTTTCGCGGACAGGTGCGGGCGGAGCGACGGCTGGTGTCGACTGTCGCTGCTGGCTGGAAGTTGGCGGCCTGTGCCATCCCCTACTCATTCGCTTGGTAGTTTTTAAAAAGGTTATGGATAAGTATTAGTTTTTCCATAAATTACGTAAAAAAATAAACAACTAACACAATTGACAAACATAAAGATACATAAGGCGAGCTCATCACTCTTTCATCGTCCTCCCTTTTTTTGTTCTTTTCTTATTATTATAAAATAAAACCAATTATATTTTCAAGTGCTTCTTCAAATAGGTACAGCGTTACTTTTCAGAAGACCAAGTTAACCCTTTTTTTCGCAAGTCGGACCAAGTTTACTCAATTCAAGCCTCATTAGGTTCTCGTTAAACTAACATTTATAAATATTTTAAAAATATACAAAAAGACGACCTTAAATTATGTTGATTAGTAATCAACACTGCGAAGAAGAAAAGGATACTAAATTTGTAAGTTTATTTTGCTAGTCCGCTAAATAGTGAGATCAAATCATGAAAAATAGCCGTGCTTGCATTGAATACTTCTTATTCATGCAGTTCACCCGCCCTCTACTTTAGAGCGGTTGCCCAAATATGCAGTGATTATCTCATTTTGTAAAGCAGAGGGTTAACTGTTATTTAATAGAGACACGAGTTGGGACACCCATTTGTAAAATAAATGATCAAAAAAAAATATCCGCAAATATACAAATAAAATATTTTTTAGGATCACTAAATAGTATTCAAAACCATAACACTTACTTTCAACGGTGATACCGCAAAAATCACAACAAAACACGTGTAATTTTCAAATTGACGAAAGTGCTCTAAAATCAGCAAGTAAACGTTACTAATGAAAACTGGCGGCTTACGACGAATTCACATTCATTTGTTTGTGAAAGGAAAGGTCTAAAACTCTAAGGAAAGGCCGTCTGTAAATCTCGTTCCGAGTTGTGATTTCAAGAACGAAGCTCAGTTTTTCCTCTATTCCTTTCATTCTGGGGTTTTTTTATGCAAACAACTAACGAAATCTACAGTTCTTTTTGTAATAGCAACAGCAAATTCAGGTTCATCAAACATTATTGAAATAACATTAATTTCGTCTTATAACTGCGAAAATGATTGTTGATGGAACAGTATGTTGCACTGGAGGCATAATTATAACCCTAATGAAAAAGGGGCACAACTTAGATTTTTTTTACTTAATCCATTTAGGGCTTAACCCCTTCCTCACTAGGACCCAATTTAATGAATTCGCCATCGAAGCGGATATCACTGATAGTGGTCATGCTGTATTCATCCAACTATATTTTATTATGTATAATATTTAGTGTTTATTATTTCTCACCATTTATTTATTTATTTAATGTGATCACCCTATGGTCCCAAGTCAACGGAAGACCAGCGCTGGCTGTAAGGCCAGCAAATGCTGAGTTGGGACCATTTTGTGACAATTTATTTATTTTGTTTATTTTATTACATTTGATGTTTTTTGATTGTCGTTGATTGTCATAAATAAACTTTTTTTCTTTCTTTCTTTCTTTCTTTCTTTCTGTAAGCTTTTAGGTCTTGTACCAATAAATGGTTGTGTGGTCGTCGTCGAGGTAGATGGCCGCGGTTTTAAATTATGTTTCTGTTATGTTTTGGATTTGGAACGCGTAGCCGAGCATGACCAAGATCCCTCGGACGCGACGGACGGCGGTTGGTGACCGTGACGTACCATATGCTGGCTGCCCAGTCTGCCATATGTAACTAGGGCTAAGTGCGGAGCCCGGTGCACTGCTCAACAACCATGTCTGACAGGGACGCTAGTATAAACTCATACACAAATAGACAGACCAAGGTAACAAGACCTGTATCTCAAGATACGTGATAGCTAGTTAGTTGCTAGACAGTTTAAATTTTCACCGATGATGTATTTCTGTTGCCGCTATAACAACAAAAACTAAAAACAGAATATTTTCATGTCCGTCTGTCTATGCAAGTAACCAATATAAAATGACCTTTACATTGCCCACATCATGCTTAAGAGCAAGGCTCTGCTAACACTGGATTTTATATTCACATGCCGAATTTACACGGAGCCCACGGTGCACGAGGCCGACTAGCACTTGGCCGGTTTTTTATTCACCTTTTGCAATGTGTGGTTTATGGATATGGCTGGTCGGCGCAGGTCTCGGGGTAATTAACCTTGACGCAGTCAGCGTCTGTCACGGCCCGTTGGATCTGTCCAGGGGACCGCTCGATCGTCACGCATCATGATTCCTCATGCCATTAGCCTGGCATTAGGGTAGGTTGAAGAACCTGTAGAACCCATATACTTGACTTATATATTTTGATGAGTTGTAAAGTTGATTGGGTACATTTTCTTCTTTATTGACATTTGCTGACGCCCGGGAACGCCTCAAAGTCACAAAATACAGTTGTCTCGGCGCCCAATATCATTTCTTTGCTTTCGGTGTCGAGACTCTAGGTCCTTGGGGTAAGGGTGCGCTGGAGCTACACAGAGCTCAGCCAGAGATTGAGAGAGGCAACAGGCGACCCTCGCGCTGGCAGCCTTCTCGCGCAAAGAATCGCAATCGCAGTTCAGCGCGGGAATGCTGCTCGCGTGATAGGCACCCTGCCAAGAGGGTTTCCACCCCGTCCCTAATATACCCTACTTTTGCTCTACGCAATGGAACGGCCGATCTACTTATCTTAAAGGCTTAGACAATTTATAAATAATAAGGCATTTTAATTTATTATTCTTTATTTATGTTGCATTACCATAATTAAGTATATCGAAGATCATTTTACATCTTCATGACTGACATTTCATAAAAATAATTCCCAAGTCCCATAAACATAATTATGAATCAGATAACCTGGCTATTTAAGGCATACCTTGAAGTACTATTTAATAATATTAAAGATAATTTAGTTACCGGATAGTAAAAAGAGGAATACCTACGGAGAAAT
The DNA here is from genome assembly GCA_949127965.1 of Pandemis corylana. Classification (NCBI taxonomy): domain Eukaryota; kingdom Metazoa; phylum Arthropoda; class Insecta; order Lepidoptera; family Tortricidae; genus Pandemis; species Pandemis corylana. The sequence continues at coordinate 10,676,562 of OX421858.1, read as the reverse complement.
ATTCTTTTTATAAATTATATAGCAACGGTTAATTCGCTGCTCTATTTTATAGGCAGAAATCATTTAAAAGCACCATACAATTTTGTAACTTTAACACAACTATAATAGTAAGGTAGTTTCAAATAAAAACAAACTATTTGATTTCAACGTTGATTAATTATTATGATTAAAGAAATTGAGCAAAATTTAACAAAATTAAAATAGGTTGTTATTTCAAATTTAACTTCTAATAAATACATTTTATTTAGCTACTTCTACTGGGCCTGGTTCATCTGCACCAATATTAGGATGACGCGCAAGAGTGGCTTTCCATGCGCAAGGAATCATATGAATGAAGTGTTTTTGACTTCTAAACGTTAATAATTATCTGTCAACGGTACCGAAAGGTCAAATAACGTTAAGATATTTACGGAAAGTCATTCTTGTGCGACGATCTTCATTACGTTTCAATTAACGTGGTGAGCTACTATTAAACCAACTTTAATTTCTTTCTTAGGGCCTTCACTATAACTAAATAGCCCGTCACAGCGCAAACGAGATGATCTAGAGATTACAATATAACTTTTGTGAACCTCACAATTGCATCGCTATTAAGGTTGCTGTTTCTAAAAATTTGTATCCCAAGAAACAAAGGCTTTTTCTAAAGATTGTAAGCAAGCTGTTTAATTTATTTTCTACTGCAGCCTCCACGTTATTCGAACGAGTTATTAATTAGAACCAGTATTCTAATAATCCCTTAGGTACTCCAACGAACTACTTACGACAATACACAGTAGGTAGTTAATTTTAACACGTATCCATCACAATAATTTTAGAATATCAGTTATTTCGTTCGTTCAGGTTTGCTATGTGTTAGGGGTTTCTACATCTTCATCTTAAATCTAGTATCGTTATATTAAAATAGATTTTTTTGAGTTGATTTGTCGATAAAATCTTTTGAGTTGACAACATTTTTAAAAAGAATTCATTTGAGTATCTACTTAACATACATCTCTGTGAGTAGTATTTCTTTATTTATAATAGTTTTATCAAGATCTCTACGCTTCTAAATGTTATCAATATCATAATCTTAGTTAAAATCGAGGACTACAAAGTGATCTTTTCGATTAAAATTTAGATTTGACTAGAACTTTTTCAGTACCTATCGGAGACTAAATTATGTGGAAGTAAAAGAGAATCCAATACAAGTGTTGTATAAACATAAATTTCTCTGGTTATTAAAGTAAAGCAATATTTTTCATTTTAGCGGCACGGATTGAATCCACAGATACACGCACAGTCGGTTGGATGGCCAGTTATTTTCTATAATGAATGTAAACATACCACATTAGTTTAAGAAGACACCATACATATTACTCCGCATTCGCTCCTAGTTCTATACATAGTTACAATTTCGTGATGCTAAGTAAGAATTACAGTGTAACTCGGCTACTTATAACCGTCTTTTATTTACTTTACATTGCGTACAAATATCAACCTGTGGAATGCACTTAACACATTAACATTGTATATCTGTCAGAGAAATACTTAGCAATTTACTTACTTCATTGTAGAGAAAGAGTATTGTACTTTTAGGATAAAATTAATTTTACAATCGTTATTCGTTGCGCAAGGTTGGTCGGGTGATGGTAGAAAATAATTTAAATAACTTTTATTTCTTTTATTATATCAATCTAATAAATTCTTTAATGAAAATTGAGAATCCTAAAGAGATCAATTCCGCAAGTTAAACTATGTGTTATAAGGTAACTTATTAACAATAATAGTGTATTATTAGTTAGGTATGTTATGAAATATCTATAGTTTCTGGGTGACATGGAATATTTCTATGAGCCACTGCATAGGAACTTCAAACAGATCTTAGAGCCATCGCTCATCGAATTACTAAATACCACGCAAAGGGATTCAATGTTTTAAATAGAGAGGTAAAAGTGGATATTGGACATAGAGGTATGCCGCGTGGTACAGATATTGACTAAGCAAACTTAAAAGTATACATAAATAATACTCGACTTATATTATCCGGTAGTGGTGTAACTTTCGATTGAGCTCGTTAGTGAAAAACTTTGCATCTAGGATACCACAGAGCAGTCTTTTAATTTCACGTCGACTCGCTTCTGTCTTCATTCCTGTCGTGAAGGCATAGTTTTTGAGTTAAACCACCTTCTTAAGTTCATTGCGAGTTTGGAGGCCTCAGCACAGTGATGCAAATAGACCCACGAAGTAACCGGAGCAAGTCTATAACTTCTGGAGTCTTCATCGATGTCACATTCTCATCGTTCACCTGGAATTTGAAGAAAGGAGCATAAGTGTAAGGTTATCTTTTTGTTTGTGGTTTGGTTCGGCAACTATTTGTCGATGCATTAATAGATGGACCACCACTACCTACACATTAGTACCTACTGGTAAGTTCTTACAACCTGCTAAATTTTGACTCGTTTGGCCTTTAATCTGTTCCACGCGACCTTTTGAGATATTTTCGATAAATCTGAAGTACAGTCACCTCACGTAAATGTAGAGCCACTTGCTACTTGTCACAATTTAGCCGTGTAATGAAAATCGGTAGTATTTCAGGCACACGACACGACTGATAATGATTGTGATGGTATAGTGAGGGAAATGTATCCACGTACCACCGTAGAACCTTGTCGCAATTGACAGGCTGCCGTCACTCAAACTCGAGTGATTAAGTCACCTAATTGCGATAGGATTCTACAGTGGGACGTGAATACACTTCCCTTGCTATATCCATACCTACGCGTCGATGGCGTTAACAAGATGTTATGATGTTACTCTCCTAGTTGTCACTCTACGCAGCAGAGATGCAACTGACCAGATTCGAGATAGCCTTGCACTTTCAACCCTAGCTGTTCCCACCACGGTTGAGCTCTACTGTCACCATCAATAAATGTAATGTAAGATACATACATACACCACGTCTTTATTCCTTAATGGGTAGGCAGGGTCTAAGGTAACGAGACCTAAAGGCCACGTTTAGCATGGTTGTGGGCGTATAGGTGGAAAAGGGAATCAAAATAGTGATGGGTCTAGCCGCATCGCCTAAAATGATTCCTAAGATTTTCACCTATTCTCTCGATAGGCTTTTACCATTTGCGCGGACAGAGAAGCATCTGGTACATTTTATGTTATGTAATGCAGGGAGTCCAGTCTCGGAAATTATTTTAAGTCTCCGGAGTCTCGAAATTTCGAGACTTTGAAGACTTACCGACAAACCCTTTTGGGTGGTCTAAAATTTTGAATCTGACTGAAGTCGTAGTCGTAGTTACAGAAAAAGAAGTAGTGGGACATAACTTTCTCAACTTACTATGTTCGATCGCGACCGAGAAGTTTTTTTTAAATTTACGTAGTGGGACACTATAATAGGCTAAAATAAAAATTTACGTTATAAGTAGTGAGTTTGCGATACTATATGCCATGCCTTGTTTTTGTAATAGGTAGGTACGTTATCCTACTAATATTATAAATGTGAAAGTTTGTGAGAATGTTTGGATGTTTGTTACTTTTTCACGCCAGAACGGCTGGACAGATCTGGATGAAATTTGGAACATAGATAGATTATAGTCTGGAATAACACATAGGCTACTTTTTATCCCAGAAAATTGCGTAATTCCCGCGGGATAGCGATAAACGAATTCTATGCAGACGAAGTTGCGGGCAACAGCTAGTTATTTTATATTGCTGTTACATATTGAAGTCACATCACAATCACACACAAAATATCGAGTCCGGGATGTTACCTGCAAGATCACATCTCCCCGCTGCAGTCGGCCATCCCTGGCTGCAACACTGTCGCTGTATACGGCGGAGATATAGCTCTGGCCAGAGTCGGGATGGCTCTGTACACTGAACCCCAGCCGGCTGTTCCAACCACGATTCAGCTCCACCGTCACTATCTGAAAATATCAGAGATAAACCTGATAAACTACTTTGTTTATAAACGGCTTCTGAAACAACTGGTTGTATCCTTTTGGAATTTACCGATGTTCTCATATTAGGCCGACCATCATTATGGGATTTATGGGAATCTACTGGGTTTTCTAATATATTTCATCAACGGTTAAATCATACCGCAAGCGGATAACGTCCGGCTGGTTGGGTTGGGTTGGTTGGTAAGGTGCAGCCCAGAATTCAGATTTCGTTTTTTTATATGAGTTGTTTATTCTTTTCTAATAGGATTAGGTTGTTACTTAAATTACCGTAGGCTCCGAATTAGTTTCTTTAGGCGGTTCAGGTTTGATGTTTTCTTTTTGGACGGCTTCGATCTCCTTTGGTCTGGGAGGCGCTTCCGGCTTAGCTTTCCGTTCGCTGTCCGGAGACAGTGCTACTGCCTTCCACTTCTTCAGTCCATTACCTACAAATTAAAAACAAAAAACACGTTGAAATTTTTGGTATCTATTATAGTAAATCCTGGCCCACGCATGCCCGCGTAAGAAATTTAGAGTAAGCTATTTTTATTCATTTAACCCAGTAGTTATATTGTTCCGTGACCACACTTGTAGGCAACGACGTATTTTGTCATATGTATCTGTAGATTCGTGGAGTAATATGGAATGACTCTATGCATTGAACTAAAAACTAATATTAAGTAAAACTAAACACAAAGACACAAAACCCAACTATTACCACCACACAACACTAATCCACATTTTGAATTATACGGGTTCACATTGTCCTGTCACTAGCCTATATATATACGCCCTAATGTGGATAGACCTCTCAAAATAGTACCTACTTAAAAAACTATTGACATTTAAACTGAGTTGTCTAGGTGTAATTATTTTTGATGTCGGATGTAAGGCATTCAAAAATGCTAAATGCCAGCGGCAGCCCGCAATGTCAAACGCTGATGATATTTTGACCAAAAACGCATGCAATTTCAAAGTATAATTATCTAGTTAGTTAAATACTTCAACCACAATCAAGTGCGGTTTAGTCAATCAGTTCAAGTCACGCCATGTTTTACTGTTAGTTTACATAATTAACCAGAGCAGATACATTTTTTTATATGTTTAATTGCGTGGCAAACGAGTAACTTGGTCACCTGATGGCTACTGAGGACTACCACCCAGGGATACCCGCAACACTAAAGGAATGCAAATGGGTCTATATTTTGTCCCATAAAATTTTAAGTACCGAATGCATGTAGCTACTACGGTTTGCGATAATTTTCGTCATAAAGCGTTCTATTTCCAACACTATAAGTTTTTTTTAGAATTGATAGTAAACTAATCTAACCTAACTTATTAAAAAAACCGCATCAAAATCCGTTGTGTAGTTTTGAAGATATAATCATACATAGGGACATAGGGACAGAGAAAGCGACTTTGTTTTATACTATGTAGTGATAGTGATAAAGAAACAGACACAATTCACAAAAAAAACATTCAACATAATGCGAAATTATCCCTAAATGAACAAAACATTTTTACCTTGCTACTCCGCTACTCACGTGCAAGATAACCAAGCCTGTGTGAAATATATATGTTTTTCATGTAATACCTCCCTCCATTAATGCCAAAAAAAAAACACATATAAATCCCACAAACTTAATTATCCCGTACACCACACAAACACTGACGCGTTTCGATCCCTCTACGGGATCATTATCAAAGTTTAATGAGCACAACTGTTACACATACAGACTAACCTCGTACAAAATGTTTTGTTCATTGAAATGGACCTCCGCAAAGTAACGACTGATTCAATAAAAGGAATTATTCCTGTAAGGGATCTGTACCAGTTAACCATACTCCACATCCGAGCGCACTAGCACAACTGCTAGCTAGTAGCTAGGTGGCAGGATTAGCAAGTAAGATGGTGGTAGCGATCCGGACGGCACCCGCGATTTAAGCAGAAAGAACCCCATTTTGTAATACATTCTAAAAGTATGCATCGCACAGCTTTCTGTAACATTAAGTAGTGAGTTTGGTTCTACTAAAGGAGGCGATTTATCATAATTCAAAACAAATTTACGACTTTGACAGCCCTAAATCTCTTTGGCAGAAAACAAATGTACGATACGATTGGCTTTGTTGCTTACGGTTGTTTCAAGCTAAGTGTTACTGGTAGATAAGTTTTTAATTAAAAGACATTTTATTAAAATCGTATTTGCTAAAATAGATATGCTTGATTAATGATTAATGTATTGCCTCTAAACATTATGATACTTCAAGTCAAGCGGCCCGCAAGAAGTGGGTAAAAATCAAGTTGTAAGATTTACTACTTAGGCCTTATATTCACTGCATAATTAAAATATTTAAAGTATTTTTTTAATAATACGAGTAAAGAAAATTAGGAACCGCTGCCTATACAAAACCAGCGACAACAAAAGAATTGCCAATATGGGCTAATATAAGCTCTCTCTCATTCCCGTAATTTTCCTAGTCAACTTATACTTAAAGATGGTATGGTAGCAATCCCGGTAGACCATGCTCAAGCCTACTACATACCGCTAAAGAGAGAAAAGAAAACACTTACTGTCATCCTTATGGTCTCCATCTGACGACATAATCACGGCGCTTTGGTACATGGGGCTCGAATGTTTGAACCTAGCCTCGTCGCTCGATAATTCCACTGGCATGGAGACCGGCTCATCGGAGTCCACAGGGAAAGACGGCTCATATCTCTGGCGATTCATGTCCTCTTGGTACGCGTTGCGAGCGTCCAATGCATCATTGTCTAAGTTGTTCAGTTCGTAGCCATGAGGGGGTACTGAAATTTTTAAAACAATGTCATGACATGATATCAAGTCTTAGACCGTTTTTGTACAATAATAACAACGCTAGGAAAAAAAAGACGACAAAATTGGTCTCTTAAAGCTATTATACGCGCCATTTGCTTTTAAAGGAGGTGAATAAAATGATACGCGCTTGAATGCCAATGATCCGTCTAAAAGGATATCCTGGAATGTTGTTCGGTATTTTAACACGTATTATAATGTAAAAGCGAAAAATATCTAGTAGTTATGGAATAAGAAATGAAAATGGAGATATGGAAAATAGGTGCTTGTGGAATTTATTTTATTATGAAGGAAAGTGCAATAAGTAAACAATAAATATTTTACGATTAGGTGGGTAGATACCTAGTAAAATATAAGAATTTAGCACACACTAAAATAGTTATAGAAGATAAAAGTCGTAAATAGATTTTATAGCGGTGATAGTGATCATAAAACACCATAACATCATAGAATCCTAACCTTAACGATTCTTTGACAAGTAGATAGCATGTTTTCGTAATTTTTAGTGGGTTTGGATTTTTATTGTGCATGTGAAAAAAGAATAGAAGCATGTTTCAGATATAGTGTTAGGGCGCGTTTCCATTGATGCGGAGCAGAGCTGAGACGTGTAGAATTCGATTAATCGCACTGGCTAAATCCACTTCGCGCCCCGCTCCTTGTGTGATGTGACATTGTTACATGGACGTCGATTGATTAAATTTTTGCCAAAGTTTTCACTGTAGAAAAAGGTGTGTGCTACTACGTACGCGTATACAAAGGTTTGGGCAGGAATTCAATTATTAATTGAATAGTGATGAAACAAAGGAGTGATTAAGTTTTTCACGAAAATCTTCAAACTTGGTTCATTAGTTTGTTATTAATTCTTTAAAAAATCTGTAATGAAGATTTATTACATTGATATTGCGGTATACAAAACCCACTATGATTGTGGTCGTGGTAAAATATTTTGAGCGGAAACATTAATAAATAAAACGTGTAATTATAATTAAGATAATTAGGAGTGTCAAGGGTAAGGCTTGCCAGGGTGGGAATCAGCTGGTGCACACATAGTCATATTACTACGGTTCAACCCGTCAGTCTTGTCCATTTACTGATTCGGATAATGTTAAAGCAATGAGGGCTATTATTTACTTCACTAAATTCCACTCGATGGGTTAAACTCATCACCTGATTGGTAGTTTTACAGTGTTAAAGGAGTAGTCATAAAACAAATATAAACAGACTCTTTGAGCTAAAAATCTGTTGCATTTTATAAAATCAATAATATCCAGCATAGGATCTTGACATGAATAGATGTTAGAATTAATTGATAACGTGCAACTAGTTAATTAAAACAGGTAGTCACGCAAAGTAATCTTATCGTTAACAATGTCAAGACTGAATTTAAAGTGTCGGCCAATACAACTGGAGAGGAGACTCTAAGATATTTTTAGTACGTCCACAGCAATCAAATGATGAGATTTACAACAGTGGAAGGCAGTGTAGCATGAGGCGATCGTGCCGTGAGCAGTGCGGGGGTCACCTCACCTGCCAGGCTCAGTTTTTGTTTCCTACAAGTCGGTGGGGCTGTAGGGCTGGCCAGAGCTACCGTGTGCGGTCGCCGCCGTTCCACAGCTGGCTCTGTGTGTGATTCTACTTCAGGTACCGATACATCTGCGTGGAACACCTAGCGCTTAGTGCAAATGTGTGAAGCCTGGATACATGTGTTGGTAAGTAGGTGTACCAGCGACCGTGCTTTTATATAACTAAGTAACGTGTTGCTTTGTCTATCTACGGCCTTGTAATCCAAAGGTCTGCTTGTGTTCAGAAAGCTTTCACCAGTCAATACAGGGTTGGTATGTCGTAATTTTACGACATTTTTTTTAGTAGCACTACAGGTTTTCAAGAAGTAATCTTAAGCAAAAGTAAATATTTGTGAAGACCAACATTCGTCTGTACTTATCGCGTCATCGTCTCATTTTGTGAAAGTACACAGTACAGGGAGCTATTCCGAAATTCAAATTTGCCATCCCTTTCACTCTCTTGTTAATGCTAAGTGGAACGGCATAATATAAAACATCAAATTTGTAACTTCAGTGAATTAGGCCAGGCTTTAGTTAAAATGACGTCAGTGTGGGAAATACCAAGCACCAGTAGGTGGGCTAGTTAGCTTTCGTACAACATCTGTACCTACATTACTGTGTAATTTATGTTTAAATTAATTAAAATACCATTCCCTGTTCGTATACCTACGTATAATAGCGTGACCTTGCAAATTACGGCAGGTACAAAGTATGTTTATTACGGAGGGATAAACATTATCACGCATATTGCGCAATCCACGTTAAATGTATGTTACCGCCTTCATAAAACAACGAAACTTCACGTATTAATACGGCGGTACGGCATGGTGTTCGCTTAACGAGATCATACAAATAATTGTGATCTGCATTTGCGTGGAACACAATTACAAGTTCACGAAAAATTCATCCTCCTACTCATAAAAAGTTGCAGACTCGTCATAGATTACAGCAAAAGGTATGTTTAGTCTGTGTCTGGCAAATGATAGCTGTTTTAGAGTAGGATATAATGTCCGACAGCTAAAAAGAAGGTACAATGCGTCTATTTTCTTAATGTCTCTCGGCAATCTTCGTTTTTCATATGACTGACGTCTGAACTGAAGAAACACGAAGTTTACACATTGTCATTAAGAAACTAGAAGTAAATCACCGTACTGCAACTTGCCATTATTCTCACGAGTAAGTCTAAGTCTAAGCTCAGCCAGGAGGCTAAATTTTAAACAACTATGCTACATCAATATCGAAAATAATCTATCCATTCGCTTTCCATTCTATCGTTTAAAACCCGAACAACGTCTGAACTCACTGAATTTTCCATCAAAAATAAAAAAAAATATCAAAGCGGTAGGAATGGCAAATAATAATGATATAATTTCGGATACAGTCCATAGAAAATGCACCCATCTTCTGTTCGGATGAGGCTAAAATAAACTTGCATTTTAAATTATATTCCCGCAATTGCTGGCTGCATCTCATACAATATCCATACGAATGCAAACTTACCGGCTTACCTAGCGAACGTGGACCAGTAATTAGCACAGTTCTGTTAATTAAACTATTTCTAGTGGATTCGCTATTTATACGAGGTTATTTACATGGCTTGTACTGATAATTAATTTAATTAAGCTTTCGATGTTGGTACTTGTGCATAATTAAGAACGTCTTCTGTTTTACGACAAGGATTTAATTTACTTTCATTTTATATTTCTAAAGAGATGGCTCGCTACTTAATGGTCGTCAAGTTATTTTTTTATTTTTATTTTCTCAGCGTTTTTAATTTCAGTGCTTAGAGCAAAAGATTATACGTTTATTAGATACATAGTTTATTTAGATAACTTGTTGATAGGAAGGTTTTATATTGACAAGATGTTAGGTAGGTATACGACAAATAAATTTCTCAACTGAAGACATGTACAAAAATAGTAGCAAGGTATACACGGTTTTCTTTCTGGCTTTAAAGCGACTTTGCCCACGTTATTTTTCTATCATCGTTCCCAAATCATCAAGAATGCCAGAGATGCAATGAAAGGCAAAGTACAAATTTCAAAATATACCTATTCCTAACATGTCCACACTGCAACTGTAGTTAACTTCCAGACTTATCAACATTTCTTTTTGGTTCACTATGTCCTAACTTGTCCATTCCTAAATTGCTACATGTCTATAATAGGTACAAATATAGTCTACAGTCCTAACTCAGTTAAGCATAAGCACCAACACTGCGTTACAGTAACACTATAAATGCCACAATTTCACGCAATCTTCTATCATAAGGTTGTATCAATAGATATTTTCAAAACAGAATTATGGACGTGAACAAATAGGAAAGTGGTCGATATTGATTTATAGCTTTGTGAACAAGTTAGGAAAGTTGTCAAAAATAATGTGAACGAAATCATTCCGAAACCCTTTCGGCCACCTAATAGAATCAAATAGTAACGTATCTGTTGTAACCAGGCGACCATAAGGCTCCAGGCATCAAAGACAGATCGTAACTGGGGCAACTCTTTTTCCTTACATAGAGTAAGTTTCTACTTATGAGAGAATTTATTTACTGCTGTTTTATACAAAGAAATGGTTGGTAAACTTGGTCAGTCAAACCAGGACGTACATTATTAAAATTTGTATTCAAATGAGAAAAATTATCAATTCCAAAACGTGTCTATTTAAAGTAAACACAAGGCACACTCAAGCGCCGTGGTTGCAGACATTATGGACAGTTTTTTCGTCATTTAACATTGATACGCTGTTTCCGCTGGAACAATAAGATTGTACATACCATTCGGCTGTTCGTAGTGGTTGTTGTCTTTCGTGAGTTTGCGAAACTTTCGCGGCGAGAGGCAGGGGGAGCGACCACCATCGACGGTGTCTGGCGTTAAGCGACGGGCTGCGAGGTCGCACAGCATCGACACTGCTTCGGGCCTGGAGTTTTCAAGCGTTTTACTCTCAAACATGGGTAAGACTTTAACAAACTTTGGTAGAGACTTGCAATATTGATGAGGTGTCGCCATTGGAACGTCAAAGCTGACTTGCTTTAGGTGAAGGGTCAAAAGATTATGTTTTGTTCACGTTATATTTAGAAACCCTGTCCGCTTTGATGTCTGACTACGAATGAACAGGGTCAGCACCGAGTTGATTGTGTGATCTAAGAACAAGTAAAAATGTGATGATAAATGCGTAATACATGTAGATGTTTATTTCTACATAAACACAATGGTCAATCTATTCACTTAGAATAAACACTTCATAGAAATAGGCGTCACAACGGCAATCATCAGTGATGTCGCAACGTACAACGCTTTTATTTTCCTAATGCCTCTCAGCAATCCTCGTTTTTTTTGTATTATGACTGACGTCTGAATTGAAGAAATACGAAGTTTGCCGAAATACAACCTCGAAGCATCTGTTTATACAAGTAATATTTAATTTAAATTAATTTCAGATACGTAAAAAATAAAATCATAATGACAAAACTCTAACTTTCTTTTACTTCATAAAATACCATCCGCTACGTGTTCAGAAAGATAACGTTAACACTGTTATAAAGAAATTTCGTGCTTCTTTTACTTAAACTTAAAGTCAAACTCTCGTACAGACACCAAAATATTACAGGCTATAAAAAAGTGTAAGCTCGACAGTTAGAATCTGTTTTGAAAAGCTGTTGGAGCTCCCATCAACCAGAATAAGCCAGTTTGATAACTGGCTTATTCTGGTTGATGGGCATGGAGTCAAAAACACACCAGCTAATGACGAAACATAACCTGTATTAAATTTAGATTTTACACCAGACGTTAGATACAGTGTTTGTCATTCCTCTGTAAACAGAACCTCCAATGTGACAACACCTTATCCTTTGCGTCAGTGACAGCGAAGTAAATTTTGCTACAACAAGTAGCGACGCAGGTTCCTTTACAAATAGAGCAGAGAATTGCAACTTAAGGGGGGCGTGCACCCCTGCTTGGGAAGTCCTGAAAATAGAGTACGAGGGCTCTTCAACGTGTTCCTTATAATCTGTGGCCCTTATACCAGTAATTGACTTGCCTTAGAGGGGGTTTAGGCCTCACAGGACCGTCGGAGTCCGTCGGCTCCTCCTTCGGCGACATGGGCGACAGCGGCGTCGCGGCGTGGTCACGGTATAGACGCAGACGCACCTCCACGCCGCACGCGCGCAGGAACGCCACCGCGTCCGCGTGGGACATGTTTGACATAGGCGTGTCGTTCACCTGAGAGCAAACATGAGGTCAGACACGATGCTAACAGAACAGTAGAGTACAGATTTATTTAACGCATTTTTGTTATTTGAGCGTGTTATGCATAAAAGCACGAAAAAATATTTATATAATATATGTTTCTCTAATTGACTTTCGTCAGCCATTCTCGCTCTTACCTGCGGTGGTAGTAGGATTCGTCGTTGACGGATATATCATGGAGGACATGATGATGATGATACGGTTAAAGAAAAAAGGCTAAACATCTGTGGTTACAAGCAACAACTAGTTGATTGTTTAAAAACGTTAGATTGTTACTTCTCATGAATAGTAAATAAAATTGCAGTGTGACTAACTATTAGAAAGAGAATTTATAATTGATATGGAGGTCGTTAAATCAAATAAGTATAATTGTAATAAAACACCACCCATTTTTTATCATTATTCGTAATAACTAATGTAGTATATAATCAAAATTGTCAATCACCTATTAAGAAGTAGATACACATCGCTATTATAAATGCGTTTCGTTGCTGACGTAGGGTAAATTTGCGCTACTGCTAGTATTTTATTTTGCGGCGGTACGGATCCGTGTTTGTTCTAACGTGAGCTCGTCGTATTGGTTTTAACAGGGAAAATAGCAAGTTTTTCCCAATTTCGTCGAACCCGATATTTGATACATCAAAAACTCTCGTCGAAACATTTTTGTACAGTACCTAACGATCGTGATCGCCAATTAACCCGGCCCTTACAAATGATTTCCTCATTTCCGTTATTTAATGACGTAAAATGTCGCGATATTTATCGGATTGGAGCAATTAAATACGAAATTCAACGAATTGATTAATGTATTCAATCCTCGCAGTTGGATGTGAACAGACTGTACGATACAATCTATTTTGAAGCATATTCAATTTAGTCCATAAGGATCGCACGGATTAATCCGAATTTTGTGTACACGTTTGACTGGATTGTTTTATACAGTGAGTCCAACAGCAATTACTGTGATAAACAGTCAAGGCAAAATTGGATGACCAGTTATTTATTATCATAGCCCCTGTGTCAAGTGACATTGCTGGAAGTTGGGCGAACCCTTAATAAATCTTGCACAGATGGAGGTCCCTCTTTCTACATATGGGTAATAGAAATCTGCTTATCATCATGAAAGCACAAAGATGCGTCTACAAGACAAATTTAATGGTTGGGTTTCTTGAGCTGTTGTGCCATTACTAAAACAAAACAATGACCTGTTGTTGTGATTTATGATACATCATTCGGATGCTTCTCTAATGACTGTTGCTTGCAGCGATAATCTTTGACAGATATAGCTTCTATGATTCACAATAAAAATAAGAATACATTTCGAAAATTTATAATAGCGCTGAATAAAAGTTAAAAGATACCAGCTTTATTTCAATCCGGTTGCAGTTCTGCTAAGTGTTGAAACTGGTTCAAAAACTATTTGCAGTAGGTAGGTACTGTCCCACGCTTCATGTTCCATTCAAATCCAATCGCTTTACAACCCCAAGACTTACGCTTTAACCACCTAAAAAAACCCCCACGCAGAAACTGCAAACCGATTTTTACCAAATATGGCTAAGAACCACCGAAAACCAACTGGCTTTCGAATAAAAAAAAAACACATCGAAATCGGTCTATCCGTTTGAGAGCTACGATGCCACAGACGGACAGACACACACAGAGACATTAACTTCAAACTTATAACACCCTTCTTTGTGCATCGGGGGTTAATAAATATTAAAATAAAGCAGTACGTACAGCTACTATTCTGTCGCCGGGCTGTATCCGTCCGTCGCTAAGGGCGGGCTCTCTCACCAGCGCCCGTACGTAGTGCCCCAACGCGCTGTGGTCCTCCTTGCGGAGCGTGAATCCTAATGATCCGTTCACTTTCGTCATCACTATGTCGAACTCCTGAAACAATAACCATCGCTGTGACAGCCGAATGCAGATAAACAAAGAATCGTTTCGGTAAGCCATTGAAATACAGACCCCAAGGATCTTTTAGTTCACATGACGAGCACCTACACGGTAGAAGTTTAAGATCAATTCCTTCGTTTTCTTTAATGTTTCTTCGTTTTCTTTAATTAATTTAAAAATCAATGAATTGCCATTTATTGAAAAAATTGACATTGGGGCTTGATTTTTGAAAGCACATCACTCGAATGTACCACTCGAAAGTGGTATAAATCTGTTTATATCTTCAAAACTACAGCTCTAATTAAAGTTTTGACTAGTTCCCAAGATTAATGAGAGCTGTGATTGTCTTCTATGCCACTCTTATTTCAAATTCAGCACAATTTTTCACCACTTTCGAGTGATATTTTCGCACATGTGCTTTAAAAACTCGGGCCTCTGATCGTAACAGAAACGATTAGGTAAGTTACAATTTAATTCTCTCTTTTTGACTTAGACATGTTTATTTCCAGTATATCGTGGCGGTTAGGTATTTAATTGAGGTGTTAACACACCCAGTGGACCTGCACAAGGCAGCACGAGATAGCGAGGCAGGGCGACATATTTATAGCCTGAACGTTATTAATTAACGAACAAAAATACCGCTTCCCCGTAAAGCAATCAAGCTATTTACTTACCACCGATCCGTCATCCTTCGGAGCGTGAACAAAAAGGTTTATTAATAGCTACATGAAAATCGTAATGGCTCACCGTACTCCGAGTATTAATAATAGACCATTGCCTTATCTATTACGCGTTTTACGGCTTATAATAGGCGAGCTTGGACCACTCATGGAAAAGGGGAACGAAATTACCAGATATCACTAAAGCGAAAACTCATCAAGTAAATCTATCCACATATTAGTAATATGGAAACGGAAAGGTTAGGATGATTACCCTCATTACCTATTACGGCAGGATAGCAGTTTGGCGTGTCCGATCTCGTGATAACGCCAGCGTATGACGAGGCCGGCCCACATTCCTACTATTTACGAAAACTAAAGGGATGGGCCCAGCGGTACTAATTGAGTAGGTTCAATGAATACAAGATTGAACGCTCAAATAGCGCGATTGGTTTACTCAAAGCCAAATTAGCCCTAAGGTTGCCATTAACATAATTACCTTTTATTTTTCTAATTACGGCTTTTAGTAATACCGAGCAGCTCATTTAATTATTTTGCCATTATTAAGATGTAAAAGGGAGCGACAAAATGAATGAAATTATGAGGGCTTCGCGGAAACGCGAAATAAATGTACACATTTTCATCATCTTGATTGTGAATAAGTGAATTCATCTAATAGTTATTAACAAATACAACAAAATAACAGACGTTTGCTCTAACTTTATGAATAATCCGCATATAACATAGAATTTTACGATTTTTGATACGTTAAACTAGCATCACCACTAAAATCCCGTAATCGCGAGCGAGTACTTCAATTTCAACTGAAAATTACGCCGGAACACTACAGTTATCTCGAAAGCTTACTGCGTTAACTTCCATGTTACGACAAGGGATCAACATCGTGATTTCCTTACCCCGTATTGTATGTCGTAAACCGGCAGAGGCTTGTCTAGGTCCGGAAGACGAAGCTCGCGCCGGTCCGGCTCGGGGCTCGCCTCGCGCCGCCCGCGGCCTTCGGACGATGAGGTTGTCGCACTGCTGGTTGTTGCTGATAGCCTGGTAACAAATTTTATTATATTCTATTTGTTTCTGAAGGATAATTAACAAATTAGTTTAAAAATGTATTAATTAAATTGATTAATAAGGACCAGGAAGGAAATTAAACGAAAATTACTTATATTTAATAATATGAAGTTCTATGGAATACTACACACCGTACATGGAATTCTATTCCTCTCTTACGCGCAAGCTTCATAAGCACAACGTTAAAGTGCAATAAGATTACTCTAGGGGGGCATGTAGCGTTTCCACTAGGCGGTAGTTATCTAGAGCCACTGCTTTAATATCCTTGATAATACAATTTGTTTGCGGATAACGTAGCAGGAAATAATTTCAGTATATTTCTGAGTACAGCTCTTGTTTCTGATGTACTAAGTAGCAGAAGTTGGATTATTACGTTATTAATTCTTGTTAAAGTTAAGCTAAGGACGCTTTATGTAGTTGTTTCTTGATGGTACTCGTGTGAGAGAAGTATAATAATATGATTATAGTTTGTTTGCGTGTTTTTCTCTACCGGCTTGGCAAGGAAAGATGTTGTTGATGATGGTGATTTAAGGTCCGGCCACACCAGTGCGTAAAAGACGTTGACGGTGCGTTTACGCAACAAAATGTATGAAGAAACGGTAAGCTAACGTGACGCCTACGAGACGTCACTGCGTATACGAGGCGGTGTGGTCGCTCCTTTATTTGATGGCAGGTTACTGAAATTATTTTGTAAAAAGTAATCCATAAATCTATTTTTTATAACAACTTCTTTAGTACGAGTGCAATCACCAAGTAAGTATTTCCGCATGTGAGTACCTATTCGATTATTGCTATGCCAGTAATTATTCTAAACGGAAAGATTTTCTGTACAAAGGAACCAATGTGAAGAGTACTTTGTTGCAGTAAATTGTTTACCGTGAAACTCTGTCCTTGCCAAGCTCGTACGTACGAGTACATTCCCTATATTGTTGCCACCACAATACAGTACAGGGCAAAATGAAAAATGTTACGTCGCAAAGCGGTCCAATTCTCTCTGTGTCAATGCCTCTGTTTTTTGGCATCTAGATTACGATACAGAAGTCAATATCGACGTGTCAGCGCAACGCCACGCAGCGTATGAGTTATAAAAAAACTGTAAGTGATTAGATATACGACTAAATATTCCTACGATCATAAAGGTTGAAATTTCTTAATGATCTAAGGTGAATAGTTGGTTTTTGCGTTGAAAACTTTATTGAAATATAGCAAAGACGGTTGAAATGAAGTTTTCTAGTTCAACGTATAACAGAATTTTTACAGTCCTTTTTTTAACTTTTAACGTAATAATGGGTCAGTAATCACTGCTGTCCATCAGACAGCCGCAACACCAGAGAGATACCCTAAGCGTTGCCAACCTAAAAAGTTTAGATTATATTGCCTCTTAATTAATATCCCCGGCTGTCTGTCCTGGGAATACCCAGGCACCGGGACACAACAGTGAAAGCACTGCTGCTTACCTAGTAACGTTCCATATTAGCCTGATAATATTTATACTGAATTGCATATTTAGCCACTTGGTAAAATTATAGTAACGTTCAGACATAGTCCTGGTAATTTTTCTTCCATACGGGAAAGGCAAAAGAATCAAAGCCAATACATTCAAGTGTGATAAAAATAATATTTTTCTAATTATTACGTTCTGTCGCCGTCGGAATCATCGAAGTATGTCCTAGTATAAGCCTTGTAATAGCGAAATGACGGCACAATAATGGCATAATAAGGTTGTGTAATACAGCGGCTTGTCACGAGCAAAACAAGCCGATCTCCCGGTTCCCGCGTCTATGCAGCGGAATGAACGTCGTAAATACAAATGAGTGACATAAAAGTTTAGTGGGTGTTTGTAGTTGTCGAGAACGGGTAACAAGGGTAGTTGCGTCACTGCTACCAAATTCCGTTTTGGAAAAGGTCTGTAGGTGGAAATTTGAAAAATATTCTAAATAGTGTTCGCAGTTGGAGAAGCCGTGTTTGGTTAAAGTTTCGGAGTGTTTAAACCGCCATTTCTGGAGTGCTATGTAATGAGGACAAGATTTGGAACAGCAAAAACTATCTGATGGCCGGTAGGAAGAACTCCTTATCTTTTATTCATACAAACTCGTGGCACATTGACATTCCTATTCCAACAAAATATTATTCTTTAATCAGAGCGTTGTATATATCATCCGCCAGTTCCAGGTAAGAATTTTGAGATGAAACTAAAACGAAACGAAAATGTAGTTAGGTACTACATAATCATAATTCCTAAAATTGCTACCGAATTTGATACGACTTTCGCTTGACACCTACTAAGAGGATCGTTCCTGAATATTATCCCTAAGACAGACATGTGAAGGAATACATAGCAAGTTGTTTCAGCCAAATAGAAGCTATGAGGTGTAATTGTGGCGATTCATTTCATATAGAAAATCGAGAGCTTATTTAAATGGAAAAAACATTGCTTTATCTCCCAATGTGCAATTCACGATAGAATTTAGATGTCATATCTATGGGGACGGGGACAAAATGGTGTCAATCACCTTTACCTCGCATGCAAAGGATGGCAGTTGAGCGGATCCAGCGGCAAGTGCTGCGTCGGCGGCAGCGGCAGGTGTGGGGGGTGAGGGGTCCTCACTGGCGGCGTCGGTGGGTCAGGGGGGGTGACACTCTCCAGCACGTCGTGAGGGGGGCGGCAGACCCGGAGCTCGACCCTCGCCGCCGCGGTCCGGAGCACCTCCAGGGCTTCCTGGTGTCAAATACACGGATTAACGCGCCAGCTGTTGGTTTAGGGGATTAGTTATTGATAGGGACCTGCGGACCTTTGTCACGTGTCGGATAGTGACGTATCGAGTTGCGATGATAATGGATATTGCCTTGTTTTGCGGACTATGGAACAGGGGTGCTGATGATATCGATATTTTATTACACGTCAAAAGAAAGAAACAGTATGGGTACGTACAATCACAGTTTACTTATAAGGGTATTCAGTATTTATTTAATCGCAACATTTCTTAATTAATTAAAATTTAGCCCAGTCTCTTGCTGTGAGGGTCAAATTTTATATCGCTGAGTATATTTAGCATTACTGTCTGTGCATCGGCATAGAATTCATTTATCGCTATCCCGCAGGAATTACGCAATTTCCTGGGATAAAAAGTAGCCTATGTGTTATTCCAGACTATAATCTATCTATGTTCCAAATGCCATCCAGATCTGTCCAGCCGTTCTGGCGTGAAAGAGCAACAAACATCCATCCATCCATACTTACAAACTGTCGCGTTTATAATATTAGTAGGATTTGTACTGTATTTGAGGGAAAACGAAGTCATACCCGTAAGCAAAGGTGAGTGGAGGGCGCCGTATGGTTTTTCAGGCCGAAGGTAGTCGCGCTTTCAGAAAAGTTGAAAAACGCTGTCCTATATAATTGAATATAGGGGACGATGGGGGAATTACGGACGCGGGGTAAATACGGACTAACATATATCTACTCTATCCCTGCCCCCCGCGTCCAGCAGCCGCGATCACGCGTTTCGTTCGGCCATCTTTAGTGCCCACCAATCACTCCCGACAGACGGCTGCGCACACGTTTCAAGGAAATTGAAATTTTACATTTTTTGTGATTTTGATGTAATATTCGTATTTACTATTTTGAGTGTTATTCAAAAAGACTAAGTGTCAGTTGAAAAGTCATATTTTCTATCGATTGCGATGTTAATGACGAGTAAATAGCACGACCGTTGGCCTTGATAAATTTTGGTAACCTAAAAATTTTGTTGTTGTACTTTTTCTAACTGGTTTGGGTCAATTACGGACAAATGGCCAGGGGTAAATACGGACGTGTGATCCACCCACAGAAGACTGGATTATGTGTTCCAAATGTAAGAATTGGGCACATGAGAATTGCAGTGCTGGGTCTTTTCCAAGAGGCTACGTTTATAAATTTTGCAAATGAAATGAGACCTCGTCCGTAAATACCCCCTGTTGTCCGCGATTAACCCAGCATAAATGTTTTTGTTTTTGATTAAAATTTAATACAAGTTGATTGATCTCATATAATTATTAATGTTGATTTGATAGGAAAACAACTATAGTTTGACAATTAATAAAGACAGACTGATTATTATTAATAGCTTGAGTTTTATTTGTGATTCTGCTTAAGCGTCCGCAATTCCCCCACCTTCTCCTACATTTGTTGCAGCTACTACGGAAATGCACCCTAGAAATCTCCAAAAATCTACATCATCCATTAAGCTTCGATGTCCATTCCGACTCTATAAACATGTCGAAGTGACGCGAGGGTTTTCCAATTGTTTGAAAGATTTATACTGGATGTCGTTCATCTATCGACGCGGTCTAAGTTATTTATTGGCTTCCGTTGCAATACTGGAGCACTGAAAACATCGTATACTGTAGCGGAATGGAAATATAAGACACAAAAACATTAAAACGTTACGAAGAGCTTTAATGGTAACGTGTGAATATAAACTTTTCATCAACAACGTCGGTTGCTCTTTTATAACTAGAAAAAATGGTTTTTCTGATCACCTTGGAGAGTAATAGTTCTGAATCAGCTGACATACGAATTTCCACCACTTTATTTCCATACTTAACTATTTGCCCCAGAATTTATTAACATATTAAGACATCTCTGTTATTTCAAGTCATTTAAATCATAAATAAAATCAATTTCCTATTTGCACAATTTTCATTTACATCTCATCTCAACTTAACTTAGAAGTAAATAAAAACACCAGCATTAACTAAGCGCTGGCCTCGAAAACTTCGGTTGATGGCGCCGTTTAGAAACCAATTAGACAAATAGTCTTCAGACCAGCGAAGACGTAAATTTAACAAGCAGGAGTAAAGTTAAGTGCTGACCACGGCCCTTGATGCGGAGAGGCTCGAAGGAATTTCATATAGGGCTCGTTTGTCGAATTACGTCCGGTTCACTTCAGGCGGAATTTTATTAGATCGAAAACGTATAAAATTTTATTTCCATTAGCTAGAGTGGAATTTTTACGTATTTTTAGCCAGGCCATAAAAGAGATAATACGGATTTAGCCTAGATATTTTAACCGTCTATTTCTCAGTGCATCGGGTATAAATTCAATAGGGCCATTGGGGCCGACAGTGGGTATTTTTCATACTGACACCGACAGCGATGGTCGGGCGGAGCCAAATTGCTAGAATAAATTGGCTTCTCATTTTACGCTACACTTAAAAAATTCCATTCTCGTACAATATTGGATCGTAGACTAAGAAACATACTTCCTATGAAAAGGCAGTACGGCAGTACGGGACCTAACATCAGGTAATCCGGACGCAGCAAGCTTCACCGGATTTCCCTAAACCGAAGTTATGCAAAAACAAAAGGAATTTTGGAGGCAATTTTTTAGAGATTAAGTAAAAAGACTTTACGGATTGAGACGTAAATAATTCGTGACAGCAAGAATGCGGGTGCGAATTGGATAACATTCTCGTGTTGGTGCGTTATGGTTTCCTTATAGCAGACATCCTTCGAGAACGGGTAGGTAGCTATAGGGCTGGCTGGTGCACCCTGAGCAACAACGGCTAAATCAAGTTATAAAGAAAGAACATTCACGATCAAATAGTATAAAATACTGCATAAATTAGTCAGAACCAAAACAATACTTGATGAGCACATCGACGCGTGCCAAGTGTATCATAATGTTGGGCTATTGCGAAACAAACTGTTTATAATCGAACCATAACATTGCTGCTACTTGAAGATTATAAACATCACAGTCAGGGCGTTATCAGACGAATACCTAAGTACTTAATACTAAGCGAGCGGTAGACGAAGCCTGCCGTTCCATACAACATTGGATTAACACGTCGAGTAGAACGCTAACGCTTTTAATGGTAATACCAAATAATTATGCTTATATAGTTTGGATCCTAATAGACTTTCCTATATTTCAAACAAGAAGAATAGCAAGGTGTTTGTAGTATAGATTTTAAAACATTTTCTAATCGACTAGTAAAGTAAACGGTTTACAGTAATCAATGCTTATGAAGAGCGTTCCTTTACTTTTATCAAGACGTCCTTTTAAAAAAAAACCATAGAATTATCCTCACAATAAATTTCTTTGAACTTTATTTCCATTCGAATTATACGAAGCGGAAGCGCGGCCTGTAAAAAGCAGGCTCTACAAATCACGCCATGTCATAAACAACTGGGAAACCATAGCGTTACAGCCAGCACGATACAAAGAGTAATAGCTAAATAATGTACCGGGGCTTTTAAGCAAAACTCAACTGATTTAAAACCAAATTCATCCTGTCGTCTACGTCGAGAATGTTGTTAAGCCCGCTTTCGCATTAAGCAACGTGAATTTATTGACATTTTTCAATATGAAAAGTAACGAGTGCATGCGAGTACTCACCTCGTTCGAATCAGATTTAAATTTGCGGTTGAGTGGATTAAAAAATATGAAGATACATTTTTCCTTGCGAAGAGTTTTCGAGTAGATTCCACGTGTATATATCATTAGGACAAGGTTTAATAATCTGGTGGGCTACATACGTACATGCAAAATACGAGAGGATTCTAGTTTATGTTCCAAATTAATAACAGCATATCGCTGCAGGCCAATAGATTGAAAATTTATTGAAATAGAAGCATAACATCAGTTGGGCACGGTCGCACCCCGCGGCGACGTGCTAACGGACGAATACGGAAATAATTGAATTTCCCAAACAAAATTGAGTTAAAATGGGTCATTCATTTTTTATTATGTATTCTAAGGCTTGATGTTCGCGCGAATGAAAAGCGGAGTTCGCTGCCATTGACGCTCGTTGAGTTCTCATTTTATTTTCACATTAGGTCCGCGTCTGGGGGCGCTTTTGTGATACGCTTTAACACACTGGCACTAAACTGGATTGGCCTTCGGTATAATTACCTGAGACGAACCGTAAGGTGGCGCGTGATTCAAAGGTAACTCGATCGCTGCAATCTAGAGAGCTGTTAGCAATTGCGCTCTACAACATCGATACGGTCGCGCGCCCGAGCCCCGCTCAAGTTTCCCGCTACGAAGCAGCCAGCAGGTGAGGGCGCAACAATACACTGCTAACAATAAAAGCTCATAACGTTCCAACACCAGCTGTAACTAAACTATACGTATACAACACTTATGCAAATTAAATTTGTTTCACTTTACCCAGCATACTAGTACCTACCTGTTACCGTGAAATGCTTTTAAAACACGTGTAAAAACAACATGCAATTTTATATAACTTTGTGGCGGACATTTTACAGTTTATTACGTTTTGTCCCGACCCGGGTCCGCGTCGCTGTTTTCATAAAAGTTTTTATGTTTATAACCTAGCCTTTGGACCAGGGAAAGTGCTCCGGCAACAAACGACATTTTTAAGATGACTGCATGTTTATTTTGGTGTGTTTTTACGTTTTATAACTCGCGTAGTAAAACATCGCACCGGTCAAAGTGCGTCATTTATACACCTTAACATTTTACAGACAGCGCCCAAATTCGATAGTCTTAATTTTTTATTCAACGTTTCTCACTTTTTTCGTAGGTAACTCCTCAGAAGGTTTGGGAGTTTCGTACGTAGTACTTAATTTTTTTTTATACAGGACTGTTTACTAACACTGCCGTCTTGGCTTTTAAACCTTATTGGAGAGAATGAGAGCTACCAGAAGCCGTTAAGCAAGGTCAGTTATAACTTAGCATGCCAAAATGTGCTTCTTTCTGAGCTGACCTCGGACTTTGGACGTTACAGGGGACAATGCAAGCAAGAAGGGAGAGATTTTGGAAATACCACGATGCGACTGACTCAGCCGAAACGACAAAAAGTCAATTTGTGGTGGAATTGGATGTAGTTATACACTGCTTTACCTTATATACTCACGAGCAATAATAAAGTGTCACTTTTTATACAATTTTCTATGGGAACTGTCTAAATGGTACAATGTATGAAAAACATTCATAATACTTATTAATAATGAGTAGGTTTTTCGGAATTTGTGAGCGACTAGCTTCTGCCCATAACTTTGTCTGCGTAGATTTATAGATACATATAACCCTTCCTCTTGAATCACTCTATTTATTAAGAAAAATCGCATCAAAATCCGTTGCGTAGTTTTAAAGATCTAAGCATGCATAGGGACAGACGGACAGACAGTGGAAAGCGACTTTGTTTTATACTATGTCACTACATATTACATTTGAAATTTACCATGAGCCTTTCGGTGAAGGAAAACATCGTGAGGAAACCTGCACACATCTGCGAAGCAATTCAATGGTGTGTGTGAAGCTCCCAATCCGCACTGGAGCCGCGTGGGCACTATAGCCCAAGCTCTCTTATTCTGAGAGGAGGCCTGTGCCCAACTGTGGGACGTATGTAGGCTAGAGATAATGATGATGATGAATCATCAACCCAGATGGAAGACCTTAACTGTCCTCGATACGTCTTCCCTCAGTATCTCCATCGATTGGGTTTTGTGCTACTAGCTGCAAAAGTCTTCCCGCGATTTAATCGGATAATCCATTTATCTTGCAGAATTCCTACCAACTAACACTTGGCTTTCCGGTACGGGGTAATTGTAAGTATTAGCAGGGATTTGCTCCAATAAATAATTTAGAACCGATATTTGTCCGGTGGCAGAGCAGCGCTCGCTATATACATTCGCTGTACAGACGTCAGTCCTAACGGATTTCCCGGCAACATCCGCCGCGGCAGATAATCCGTGCGGAGGTTTAGAGCCCGGCCTCCATTCCATAAAACTTTCATAGCGTTCAGAATATTTTTATCTAATCTCCGCATCAAATTTATAGGTACACCGAAAATTCACATTAAATGAAACCATGAAGCTCTCCCTTGACGACGCTAGGGTTCGTTCTGATTAACAGACTCTGCGTTTTAGCAAGCCGCCCCAGCGCGACCGTAAGTGTGCATTATGTGCGCCCTAATTGTTCAACAAACACTGATTTAAGAGAAAATCAGTAATAAAATACGAGAGCACATTTGGAGGCCGGATTAAATATTAACGTGGGAGTACGTTTAATACGGGGGCCATTGGTCCCGATTCGTGCCCTCCCTTCCGTTTCCGCCATTGATCTTCGAGACGAGAATGTTTTAATTATAAATGGACTTCTGAATCCGGCTTTGATTAAAAGGCGTGATACTTTTTGCGCACTATACTTCCAGGTTTTTATAACATTTTTATCTCTTACGTCATTGGGATGAGCAGCTTCCAGCAGTTCACTTTTATTATTTTATTTTGTCATTTCGTTGTGTTCAACAGGTTAAGCGGTTCATCTACTACCCCTCACCATACGAGGATCACTACCGTTCTGAAACATTCTTTTTTTCTGTAAGAACGCCTGGAGAGATGCCTCTATTGTGACATTCCCCACAGTATTGTCTATTGCACCAGTCCGTATCAGGATTGAATTTGTCGTTTTGCTCACATTGATAGCCATCAATTGGAGAGTGTCAGGGAGTATGACTTGAATTTCGAATTTCAGAGTAGCGCCCAGTCTGGCCACGCAGTGGCGCTAGCGTACGGCGGCGGCGACGCGCATTAGTACACCATCGCAAGCGCTGACATTCAATCGCTTGCTGCGAAGATCAGGGCGGTTACCATGAAGTCTTAGTGCGATTCAATTCCGATTCAGTGTAGGTTCGCTCGCTGTCTGATCCGTACTAAAAATAACAGCTAAAACCTGAATTGAGTCGGAATTGAATTGCATTAAGATGTCATGGTTAGGCCCCAGAACGGTGAACGGAGAAGCGACGGTGCATCACCTCTTTAGTGTACAAACACGTATCAATCTGTGTCAATGTAGTAAATTTTCAATTGTATTTTACTTTTACGAATACGATTTTTATTTTATGCACTGTGAGTATCACTACATAGTATAGTAAAACAAAGTCGCTTTCTCTGTCCCTATGTCCCTATGTATGCGTATATCTTCAAAACTACACAACCGATTTTGATGCGGTTTTTTTTAATAGATAGAGTGATTCAAGAGGAAGGTTTTTATGTATAATTCTACGCAGACGAAGTCGCGGGCAGAAGCTAGTTACATATAAAAGTAATTATTTTATTTAATATGTTATAGGCGATGCGGCTAACAACCCATCACTATTTTGATTCCCCTTTCCACCTATATAACGCCCGCAATTATGCTAAACGTGGCCTTTAGGTCTTGTTGCCTTAAGCTCTGTCTTCTCCGTAAGAGATAACACATGATTTATGTAGGTATGCATGTGTATCTTTAATGCTCAAGGTGTGCCAGATCCCGAAGGGCGAGTGTTAAGCAAAGACGTAGATAGACAGTGATTAATAGATGAAGCTGCTCTCTGATTCAGTACACTTTCAAATAAAGTGCGAGCCCATGTTAAAGTCATCAGGGAATGGGACGAAGATTATCAGAAAAACGTCTATAGTTAAAATTAAAACTACTCTTGTATAGTTTGTTTCATTTAACATGACGAAAAGTACTTAAAACCAACATCTATTGTTTAATTGTTATCAAGTGGGGTTGTAAAACCATTATGCAGGTGTATCGTTAGGCCCAAAGTATACCGTGAACAAACAATCTTGATAGTTTTGATGTTGTTGGTCGGTGTTACACTAGACGACGTGCGTTTCTAAAATAATAATTATATACTGTGTCAATATCACTTTGTACAATTTTTTAATACTAGGTATAAGATATTTTTACCTGAGTGTTAGCTGCACTGTAATTGTATTTGGAAAATACACCTATTATACTTAAAAGGGTCCAGTTTAGGTAATAAACAATAATCAATAGGAGGGGATACTTTCTAGGCTTAAGTGCAATATTTTGTTAGTGTCTAACTGGCTTTCGCTCTTTTAGTACATGTGTTATATTTGCAAAAACAGTCTCTTTTTTACAACCTGGCTATACTTTACTGAACTTTCAATGCTTCTGATTGGATTTTGGTGTTCTAAGTTTTCGATGTAATATGTATAAGTGTTGTTTTTTTGTGTATTAATAATCATAAATTTTAAATAAAATTTAAAATCTTTCATTTCAAAGATCAAGAAGGGTTGAGCTACTCCAGTACAAGTGCCATACTTCGGTCAGTTTTATTACGTCTCTTTGTTATATTTTCCTTTCATATTCAGCAACAAAAGAAGTTGTAAAATCCCGCGTTAATTGCATTTTCGTCATTTTAAATGAAACAAACTATACCTATAGTACTTTTCCGGTTATAGCACATCACTATTTATAAGACGTAAGAAACAGGGTATACTCAACACACCAAATGTCATTTTAGTCTACGATATGAATAAATCCTTACTAATATTATAAAGGCGAAAGTAACTCCGTCTGTCTGTTATCTTTCACGCTTAAACCGCTGAACCGAATTAGTTGAAATTTGGTATACACATAGTTGCAGTCCCGGGGAAGGAAATAAGATAGTTTTTAACCCGGTAAACAGCACAGTTCCCGCGGGATAGCGATAACCGAATTCTACGCGGACGGAGTCGCGGGCAACAGCTTGTAGACTATAAGAGCCTCGCTCTTAAGCAATAATACCTCTACATAAACAGGCTAAAACGACAGTCCACTCAATAATAGCTATATGCGTTTCTCCACTCCAAAGTAGACCTTGGAGGTTTAACTTACGTAGGTGCTAAGCCCAGCTAGCGGGACTCCGTTGGCGGCGAGCAGCAGGTCCCGCGGCGCGAGCTGGCCGGTCCGCCACGCCGGCTGCGGCGGGTACAGCCGGCGTATGCGCACGAGCCCGCCCCCCCCGCACACAGACATGCCCAGCCCTCGCCCGTCCTTCTCCACTACCACAGTGAACGTGTTTTCTGTAACAAACAAAATAATTGTTTTAATAGACTTGAAAAACAGGGTAGGTACCTATAGTCAAAGTCAAAAAAAGCAAAGTTGCAAAAATAATTCGTCAACCTTATCGACTCAAGGTATATACATATTTTTGTCACTTTGTGTACACATATCGGCAAATATTGGTTATCTTGAATGTATAGATTTTTTTTATACACATAATGTTAGTAGATAAATCGCCTTATTCATAAAAAGTGTCACTATAGCACACTAGTGAATAAAGCTTTCCCATGACAATTCGTTGCATTTTATCCAGTCTACAACTTAAAATACCTATATGACTCGTCTGTGCCTGGCAAAGGCTAATGTCAAAAATGCACGGGATCGCCAAAGAATTAAGGGACTGTGAAAATTTGCGGAACTGATGTGCACCGAACTTAATCTACTAAATCGCCGAACTAAAGGTTAATTCATATTGTTCACTAGCTCCTGCCCGCGACTTCTTCAAGATTTATTGCAGCTGGCGATCCAATGATCGTCATGTTCGATTAAAATTGTAAATATACTCATACATTATACTTAAATATACTATTATCTAATCATAAGAGTCATGTTATAGGCGATGCGGCTAGCAACCCATCATCTATTTCGATTCCATTTTTTGCCATCTATACGCCCACAATCTTCCTAAACGTAGCCTAGGTCTTGCCACCTTAGGCTTTGTCTACCCCGTAAGGGATAAAGACGTGATGAAAGAAAGACGTATCTATTCTGTGGTACCAAACGGTTTGCGTTTTATAGGCAGTTGTAGCAGATTAATAATTTTAGTAAGCCACCTGTTTTTCACATTTCCATTTAATTCATACTTCGATATATAAATGACATCCTTCACAGTACTCACTATTAAGCATCTGATAAATGCCGATCAACATCTAAAGACCCGATTAAGTGCGCAAAGGACTTACTAAAGCTATTTCTTAAGACCTACTTGCCATAGAATATAGATTAAGCGCAGAAGCGGATCTTACAGAAGAGATTATGTACGAAAATTTCTGCAATAATGCAAACTTTCACAAATTGACATGACTACATAAAAAATATCTATTTTCGGATGAAGATTTCACATGTACTTTCCTAAAGCATAGTTTGTTGAAGAAGAGATCCATTTATAATATAAGTTTGCAAGCGGCACTGCTGCTATGAATCCGTAATAAAAGGAGACGTCGAAAGTTGCCCAATATAACTTCTCGTATACGTTTGGTTTTTTTCGTTTAATCATCTCAGGTAATGGAAACGCAGGTTTGATGCTAGAAGCCTAACAATAAACCTTTTAGGGAATCGCGAATTATTTAATGCTTTACTTGATCTGAATATTGATGCGACCTTGACAGTAACACGGAACAGTTGTTAGAAAAACAGGGTTGCAAAGATGTGGGGAACCTTTTAAAATACTTATTATGAATTGATTTACATCCTAAACATCTGAAACTAAAATTCCAGTGCAATCATTTTAATAGAAATTGGTTTTCTAGGACACTTTTTTATATCGGTATGGACTTCATAAACATACCCTCCTTCGCTGTTGCATGGTCAGTAAGATTAATGTATAAGTAGAAGTACTTACATCTTTATCTGAAGATACATTTACAAGTTATGTTTACAAGAACAACCAGTATGCATACTACCTAATTTTAACTTCCTTCTAAACAAATTTAGGCTGTTAATCACATTGCTTTCCTTTGGGTCGCGTGGTCAGCTAAAAATAGTAAACGTAATACATTATTAAAGAACAGCATGTAATTTTAAACCTGCGTAGTAATGAATGTTTCTATAACGAGACCTTGTAGAATATTTAATATGGATTAGGCAGGACAGCTTTAGTGCTACAACCCACATGGGTCCCATGTTTTCATAACAAGCCAGGTAAGGCTTGTGTGGCCATTATGTCATTGTTTATACGACCTTCTTACTTGTATATCGCTTCGGAGGAATATCGTCAGGTTATTTAGTTGATTTTGTCCTAAATTAAGATGAAAAAATAATGAACCGAGATGAATATTCTATAACTACATACGATTTAAATTATTACGCATATTATTTAAAATAATTATAAATTTACTTTGGCTACTTTGTTTACTTAATCTTTGGTAGAAAGCCATTTTACTTTACTATTGCGGGTAGTTCAAAAACCTTGCGCAAATTTGTAGCGGTGCAGCATGCCACGGCGCTGCCTGTTGCTTGGCTTCAGTATTAGTACCGTGGCAAAGGAAGAGCGTTTTGTTTTTGTGACTATGGTTTCGTTTAATTTGAGGTAGTCTACATATTTACGAGTCAGTTATAAAGCAGCCCCTGTAAACTTCAGTTGTGCTTTTTACAAATCGTTAGTTAATAGAAAAGAAAACATTTATAAATAAATAAAATTAAAGTTGTGCTTGTGTCTGTTACAGCAATAACTTCGTATTAGGAGGCTCTTAATGTCAGCTTGATGCACCGTAATGGTAGGAAGTGGCAGTAAAGTTCAGGTAAGCAGTAAATCTAAGTGTCTATTTATTTTTTATGCACACTACCATTTTATCGTTCCGTACATACTAACATCCTTTTTCCATTAACAAACTACTTTTCAATCTGGGCCATTCACGCATCTCTTGTTTCATAAATGAAGCAGTATCTGTGTTAAAGAATTCTTTTGGCAACAAAGAATTCCTTTATGGTCGGAAATTGGGTACAAAATGACTAAAATCACTCTCGACGGCGAATGGCCAAGGCTGCTCTAATGTATAATTCATGTTTCTCGCGCCCGACGTCCGTTTTTGGCCGAAAAGGGACTTAAATTGACCGTGAATCGACACTCATCCTCCTTTCATTTGCAATATTGAAACCTGATTAATTACAGGGGAACATTTTCAGCTTTTGTTTTTGTGTTGTTACTTGGGATAAATTGAGATTAATCAATTTGATCTCCCGCCTCTTAATTGAAATGGACGCATTGTTACTTTTGCTTTAGTAGATCTTATCTATGGTATATGTAGTCGTATTCATGGACTTGTTTGAATCTTATATTTATAATGGACTAGCAACCCGCTCCTACTTCGCACGGGTGCAAATCAGTGTTAAAAACTTCCTCTTGAATCACTCTATCTGTTAAAAAACAGCATCAAAGTCGTACTTTTAAAAATCTAAGCATACATAGGGACAGACAGACAGCGGAAAGCGACTTTGTTTTATACTATGTAATGATACGACGCTTGCTTTCTTGATACGGGCGATACGAAAAACTTTATCGCTAAAACTAAATTCATATGAACCCTGCAAAGGACAACAAAAAGCACATTGCTAAATAGTTTAGTGAAGGACACCAGCTGACTGCAGCAGCTGCTATGGCCGGGATATTAGCGAAGTTGACCGGTCACGACCAACTCCGATAACTTGCATTTAATCAGATCCGTAATGGTTGTCCCCTAATAGTTTACTACGCTACAAAGAGTTCGTGAAGTTCATATCTGACGGAATGATGCAAACGTTACACTCAGGGATACTGCGAGATCACGTAATAATCCGCCAATATTGTTGTTAATATACTGCGTTCGTTTGCTTTTTATGAAGTCGTGAAGAGACAGAGTTTACTTCGGTTAATTGGGAATAAGATCGAAAAAATAGTTTCGGTGTAACTGTATGACGAAATGGATATTGTGAATTATAACTGACTAGCGGTTGCCTAATTTTCAGGGGTAAACTGTCCTATGTCCTTCCCTGGGACTAAAACTATCTATGTACCAAATTTCATTAAAATCGGTTCAGCGGTTTAGGCGTGAAACCGTAACAGACCGGCAGAGTTACTTTCGGTTTTATAATATATTATAGTAGGGATTTATTATCGACTGTTATAAACTTGAAATGCACGAGTGACTGAGATGTAAGCATTTCAGATTTAGCGTATAAAGGACGTAACAGATGCCTTTCCTTTGGAAAGATAAATACCCCAAACACAAGCACAGCAGAGATTGTTTATGGAACAAGTTAGCGTCAGTTGATTATTATGCTCTGAGGTGAGAATGTAAGGGGAAACTTGCTTAATTGCTTGTAGTTTGTACATTTAGGTAATTAGTGGGGTTATAACGAGATCGTCAGGTAGTATTGTCAGATTATTCAATTACTCTCTTTGCTAATGCAAACGTGTGCGAGTTCAATAAGATGCTCGTTTCAAACATCCGAATCATTGTCATCTCATCTTCATATGTAGGTTGTGATAGGCTTTTCACCTATATAAATGTAGGTTTATGAAGTCTGAGCACCCTTATTTATTTCATTCTTAAATTTTACTACTTTTCGGCATGATGAGAGTACCTATACTCGTAAGCTGGCCTATTTCGCGTACAAAGATTCTTTACTAGCGAACGAGGTTAAGTTTTATTGAATAAACTTTATTACTTGTAAAAATGTAAGATAAACTCTAAAATTAATTAAAAAATCAGAACTAAAACTCTTTGCACTTACCACATTCGATGTGTGAATGAATTCTGACACTTTCAAATTAAAATGGCGTAACAAAATGGTAACAAATTGAGTTACGCCAGCCCGGACAAACAAATAATCTGTTTGTAGATAGCGGAACTCTTTCATATTTTCAATCCAATCGTTCGTTCAAACATTTTCAACCTTTTTCAATTTTGTCGGTTTGCTTACAGCGTGTGTTTGCTTCAGTATTTGTTCAAATTGTTTTACCATATATTGGATAGTTTTTGATTGATACATAAACCAAAAATCGATCAAGTTTTTTGCTGCCGAAAGGCTGTTTGTTACACAGCGAATAAATGCATTGTTTATTTACCTGAAAAAACTTCCATTCTGTTTCACGAAGATTTGTAAAAATCTTAGAATTTTATAGTTTTCGTTGATTATACGACATCATACTTAATTGGTTTATGTTATTTGGAATTAAAATTAGGTAAGTAAGTACGAATAATTGTAGTTGGAACCAGTTGTGTTTTTTTCTTCATAACCATTATTTTACACTCTACCTGAAAATGATGAAGTATTGCAAAGTTTCTTTTTAAAACAACATTTTAAATTCACTCAGTTCAGTTCTAAAGACGTGAATTCATTTTGTCCATTTATCTTGCACTATAAAACTAAACTGTATCACTTTTTTTTTCGATAATAGCA
Source organism: Pandemis corylana (assembly GCA_949127965.1). Classification (NCBI taxonomy): domain Eukaryota; kingdom Metazoa; phylum Arthropoda; class Insecta; order Lepidoptera; family Tortricidae; genus Pandemis; species Pandemis corylana. The sequence goes on along the minus strand of OX421858.1, from coordinate 10,643,406 downwards.
ACGAAAAAATCTCGATGTACAAAGTGTTCACAGCTTTAGAAGTCACAGTATACAGATTTAAAGTACGTACGATAAACGTGTTCTGAAAAACCTTACCACTATTGTGCTATTTCAAACCGACCTGTAGGCAAATCCAGTCCAGGCGTTATTATTGGTTGGACTGAGCGACTAAAAAAAGTCGAATGTAGTCGACTTTAGATGAATGTAGAGCGAGCGTAGATCCGGGTGGAACAATGGACGACAGGGCTGCGAATCGAACAACGTTATTGTTCCAGAAAAAGTTGGTATTTGGCTATTGAAATTTTGTTTGAAGGTAATTAAGACAGTCGATATTGTTAAAAGAACTAGTTGTAACAAATTGTTGATATTAATTAAAACATTTTCAGATCAGTGAAAAATAACGAATTAGATCTGTTCACACGTTTTTATTTACTCATACCAGATTCTCGAAACGCTGGCATCAATCATCTGTTTTTTTCTGAAATGATATGCGCTTTGGCAACTAATTTATGTAAGCAAGTTAATAAAGACGTGTACAGACATCGCGAGGCGGTCGTAATGTACAGAGACGCGACTTAATTCTTCAGGCCGCGAGGATATTTACGTTAAACTGATTGACCTATTTCACCTCATCAAAACTACAGACAAGGCTGAAGGTGTAGATCATTGGTTCAGTAAGAGTATTTACCGCAAAGGCGCGTACGCAGTGGATATATATATCTAGTCAACTGGAAGCAAGGGTCAATGCAGACAGGTATTCGCTATCGCCAAGTCTACTGTGCCACATGATCTTAAAGTATAGCTTTGCAAAATACCAGTTTTATAGCGCTGTATTTACTGTTTTCAGGGTTCAGGTAAGTGTGTATGTAATAAGTACCCTTACCTGAACTCTGACATTGGATTACGGTATTCAATCGTACTTCACTTGTTCTTCCCAGACATTATCCTGGCATTATTACTCCAAAGAACGAGATCGTATAATTAACTTATTATTGAATACCCCAGGTAAGTTTATTTTAATAGTCAATTGTAGTGATATTTTAAAGACGTTGTGTATTAGTAACGAATGGTCTCTTCGTGGCCTAAAGTAATTTGGCAGCCCTGCCTCTCCGCGACTCGGTAGCGCACGCGCATGGGTTCAATGATCGACCCCCCAGCCCCCCTCGACTAACTCCTGCCGTCGCGTTTTACCCAACTGCCGAAGCCAAAAGGGGGATTACGTTTTTTTGCACGATTACCAAAAGACGTGTTCTCATATGCCCTTGTTCCAAATAGTGTCAGGTCTAAACTGCTAATTTGCGCAGAAAATATTAATGCACAGTTTTAGTAAATTATACAACACTAGTGGTAGCTAATCTGAATTGAAAAAAAGCCGCTTGTAAAATTTAGATACATGGACCTTTATATATGATATTTAATATTGCTTCCTAACATTAGGCCACCAACTGTAAATCTATCTAAGAATTTGTATACATAACCATGATAGTATTAAGAATCAAAACTACATACAATGTTGGTTTGTAGAAAGTAGATACAAGGTAAACAACAGGAGCGGGCAATCTTATCGCATCTAAGCCATCTCGCGGATAATAGAGCTACTGTGAATTACACAAAAAGTTAGGCATACCGGATTTCTTAACAATATCTCTTCTGTTCCCATTGTGATACCTTGCTAACTTTTGGGAGCGAAGAAGGGTTGCGTTCAGAAAATAACTCTTAAGAGCCCTCTAGCTGGGGATGTTGAGATTGCTTTCTCAGTGTTACGATACGACCATATCAATGTATAGAAAATGTGCGAGTACCCACATGGAGATGCCAAAAATGTACAGCTCAGATGTGAATATTTAACCTTTTTCTATGAAATTCTAGCAGACCCGGAATTCTTAGTCTCGCCTTACATTCTAAGGCCTAGATTTTTTCTGCCCTGCCAACAGAGATGGCGTTGTGCATGAAAAAATTTTGTTTCCGACAATATTTCATTAGTTATTTTTTTATTCAGGGTGGAGACAAATCAAAAAATCGGCGCAACCGTTCTTGAGTTATAAATGGTGTAAATACCCGACATTGTTTTATATTTACTGAAGGTAGCAAACGAGACAGTAGGTCTAGATTTGCAGATGTGTTGCCAGCTTGGTGGTACCCTAGAGGTAGAACACTGTTCTGCTGTATAGATTCAGGCGTTACTTCGCAGAGGTCATTGTCAAAATGAATTGTCATGTAACTGAACTTACTCGCTAATCCTGCTGCTTGACAACAGGATTAGCGAGTAAGACGGTGGTGGTGACCCGCACTGACTTAGAAAAAGATCTTAACTGTTTGATTAATAAAAACCGGCCAAGTGCGAGTCGGAATCGCGCACCAAGGGTTCCGTACAAATTGGGCAAGTGGATAGATATCCAGTGTTAGAAGAACCTAGCTCCTAAGAAAAATGTGGCCAATGTGGTCGTTTTACATTGGTTACTTACATAAACAGACAAACAATTCTGATTTTTAGTATTCGTTATTAAAACGGCCACAGCAATACATCATCCATGAAAAATTCAACTATCTAGCTATGGTGATAGACAGACAGACATATGGATTGTGGAGTCTTAGTAATAGAATCTCATTTTTACCCTTTGGGTACGGAAATCATTGCATTTTAATTTCATTTCACAGCTCATACAAAGCAAGATAAATACTAAGGCTGCATGAGGAAAAATAGTAACTGGCGGGCACACGTGAACAATTCCTTTGTACCTACGTCATACTTGAATTCCCTCAAGTGAGCGTACCTGTGACTGTTATTCCCTTAGATTTATCACAGCGTAACGATTAATTGTTCCCAGCAATACAATAACACAATGGCAAGGGAATAACGATATAATGCGTTGATTATGTATCGGACTTTGGCGGGCTACCAAGTGTACCTACCAACCTGATCTCGATTATTTCGTAAACAGCATTAATGCTCATTAGGTAACACACACACTACTGACTGATTAAACAATTAACTGTTTGTAATTGTGTCGTAGAGACACATCATTCAAACATATGACGCTTAGCGACAAAAATTCGCACAATAACAAGGTCACGTGACAGCTAGTAACAGATAGAAAAATTCGAAGACTACACACCTGCTATGGGTGGTGTAGGGGTATAGCGCGAGTCACGGGATGACGAGGATCCGGGTTCGATTCCCGGCCATAGCTTTACTTTTCGGATTTTTCTATGTGTTCTAATTTTCAGTGAAATTTAGAAATTTAATTAACTGATTCTTCAAATTATGAATTTTCGTTTTAAGCAACCGTCTAACACCCTATTTTCGAATGTGACTTCACAATTTTTCCTCAGGTCAATATCCTTGTTCTAATCGTCCACAGAACACGCCTTTAAATCTCGAACCAAGATCGAACGTAAAAGTTCAACAAATCATGAAAGCCCGTAAACACTGTCCCATTTACATATAAAGCACCCAACACAGTTTGTAGCACTTTGTGGTGTAGGAATTTGCAAGAATTAACCTTATGGGCGTAGTTATAGGCGTTGTAATAACGTGAACTGGTGGTCCAATCGCGTGTTCTGGATCACTAGTCAGCGAATGACGTGTGTGGCTCGGAGTATGCACGGTGTACACGCAGACCGATGTATTGATAGCGAATATAAGGCAGCTTAAGAAATAAGATTACTGAAGCTAAAACTGGCATTTCTAACTCATTCCAAAGTCTGTTTACATGACAGGAGCCCGGTTTTTAAAAGTAAATGTCGACGGGGAAGAACCAAGATCTCCTATCTTACAAATTGTAATTATTGTAGTTTGAATTCTATTGAGAGAACCAATAGCTCCTATCTTACATTAATCCGCAATCACAAGGAGATCTTGGTTTTTTTGCGTCGATGTGTGAAAATATCACTCGAATGTGATGAAAAATTAAGCTGAATTTGAAATACGAGTACCCTAGAAGAAAAATAAAGCATTAATTAATCTAGTCAACTAGTCGAAAATTAAATTTGAGTTGTAGTTTTGTATCAATAAACAGATAGAGTGATGTGCTTTCAAAAATCGGCCCTCTGGTTAGTATTTATGTGAATTTTACTAACTGCGAAATATCCTTCAAATTTAACAAGATTGCTGCTTTGATTTACTTGGCAAGAAGAACACGTTTTGTTTCAGGTTCAAACATCAAGTGGTCATGCAATGAAAGACTTGAGCTATCTTTTGGAGCACCTTCTACTTTCCAATCGACAACGAATAACGAAACGCTGAAAAATAAAACACCGTCTCGGGACTAACAACTATTTAATCAAGAAAACGAGAATTCTAGGAACTAAAAACTAACAACGATTTCCCGGTAGACTGCAATTCTCCTCCACTGTAGGATTAAAAACAATTTCGCCTAACAGCTATACAAATCTCCGTTTGATTACAGTAATTTCGCAGTAACCGGCTCTTTGCTGACTACGAAGACAAATATCCATAACGTAATAACTATGTTTTGTAACTTACGTAGCTAAAAGGGCTCTTAATATCTGAGTTAGTAGAGTCAGCATAAAGTTCACAAATTAAGCATGTTGCCTACGGTACCGTGACGCACCTGCTACACGCTTGTTTTAATCTCTTGCGTACACCACCTTATATTAAACGCGGGTGGGTGTGTGAGGAAACTAAGTTTTGTTTCGGATGGGGCGACCCTTCCCGGGCAAATTTAGAACAGATGTGATGCTCAAACGATAAGGAAAATGTGAAGTTGAGAAGCTTATCTAACGTGTTGAAATTGAGGTGATAACTCACTGGGATATTGCTGGCTTTATTAAATCAAATTCATGTTACAATATTTGCAAAAAAAATTGAAACAGTTGACATTGCTTATTGATATAATTGTACCTTAAAATTTGGAGTTGGTTGGGATCCTTTGATTGGATAGTCCTGTAAAGGTCATCTCTTCGATGGTATGCATTTTGAACGTCGAACAATATATGGAAACATTTGTCAACACACAATTTATACATTCTCAAGAACTTTAACTGTGGTGTTCAGTCAAATTACCATAATCATCTGTTGAAGTATTCAGAAACAATTTTGAGGCAGGCAATTGTAGGTAAAGAAAAACGTAACAAGACACATTCTCAATAAGGCTAACAAATAAAATTACCCTAAAAATCTTTCATTTTGTCCGGTAATTCATTCGTTTCAAATCCCCTAACGGGCGTCCTTTACCCTTAAAATCTTGCGTTCAAACAGTGTCACCTTCCTAACAGTTTCCGTCTCTCTTGCTAGAGACGGACAAAATCTCAGGGGAAATACAAAAGCAAGTGAAGCTGGAAGGCGGAAGTCTTACCGAACAAGACAAGGTATCTTACAAAGCATTATTAATACAGCTTGTTTACGAGAGGAAGTAAATTAAAATTTAACACTCGAGTGACGTTACCTCAGGAAACGATTTCCGTTGTTTACAGTTTCACACGTCTTTATTTACACAAAATACGATTACCGGGTTAAAAAAGCTTGACCCCGAGGGTAATTTGCTTGCACAGGTACAATTTGCATTTTAAATGCAAACCGTTATTATCAGGTCTAAGAGCAAGTGTTATTTTTTGTTCTCATTTAAATAACAAGGGACAAAAGCGACTCTAAAACGAAACATGTTTTAAGTAGAAGTAGATGACGCGTTACGTCTGTGTGGGCAAATCGATACAAATATCACCAAGTAAGGTCACAGTTAGGGTGAACAAACAAACAACATTCATATTTTTACACATGATATTCAGTTGGGATGTACAAACAACCGTCGACACGTATTCTCAGGGCCGTCAATAAATAACTGTCCAAATGTCCGAAAAACCCGCAATATAACGAGCCAACGCAATAGGAGTACTAGGATACAGTACTAGGAGGTTTGACAAACGAGCTGGGATGAGGTGTCGATCAATTCGGAGTGATGTACGCGCACGTCGCTGTGACAAATCCACGGTCCCCGAACTGAGGATGCAAAATTTGACGTGGTAACTCGCAAATTGTCCCCCGGGACGACGTGTTTCGAAACAAAATTAAATGTCATTAAGTTGCTTTTCCAATTTATTTCAGGTCACCGGTGTTATTTATCGCCAGAAAGGAAGCATTTTTGTTGTTTTTTGTTTTTATTCAAATATTAATCGTAGGCATATATATTGCAATGTCGCCGTGGTCTGAAAGTTTTAGTTTAAACTACAAGCAATAATAACGAGCGCAGAAATGAATTCAAAACACCTTGATTTTTTGTCTATCAGTAAGGATTCATTATTTGCTAGTATTATTTATTACTATTATAATAAACTAACAAACAAGCTTCCATACTATCCACCGATATGTTACTCAAAGACAAAGACACCTGTCTGTAACACACTACATAGTATAAAACAAAGTCGCTTTCTGCTGTCTGTCTGTCTGTCTGTCCCTATATTTGCAACGGATTTTGATGCGGTTTTTTTAATAGATAGAGTGATTCAAGAGGAAGGTTTTGTATAATTCTACGTAGACGAATTCGCGGGTAGAAACTAGTACCCTACATAACAGTTGTGCAGAGCCAAACGTCTATTATTACTAACATCGGGATCACGACGGGTCGCGTTAATTTAACCCACAATGCTAATATTAATTGTTGCAGTCGTATTACATGGATTACAGCGAATCACATGCTTTGACTAGCAATCGAGAATAATACGCACGATATCAATTGTAATTGCTTTCGTGCGTATTATAAGTTTGACGTATGTGTGTGTGTGGGTGTGTGCGTGTGAGCGTGCTTATATGTCTGTGGCATCCTTGCTCTCCAGCGGATGGACCCATTTCGATGCGATTTTTGTTCATTCGAAAGCCAGTTTCCTTGCGGTGGTTCTTAATCTTGTTTGGTAAAAATCGGTCCAGCAGTTTGAAGAGTATCTGTTTTGCAAATACCTATGATTACTCGTTTAGATTTTAAAATTTGATGTTATTATTAAATTATTACAATTTTTAAAGCCTGTCCCAAAGCTGCTGGGCAAAGGCTCCAATGGACCCCCATATCTCGCTTCCCAGTAAAATTTACATTTTAATAAACAACTTATTCTTTGATACAAAGCGCTTCTGCGTTGTTCGATAGACGGATACTTGTATAGGACATATCAAATTTACAACACACCCAATGCGTAATTTATACCGCAAATGTGACCGGGAAGCAAATCGCGTGATATCACAACCCTTCCACAGACCGCAATGGCTTAACAGACCCTAATAATATCAAGGGGAAAATTTGTTATCAAACTTTATAAGATTCTCGATCGCTCACTCGTAAATTATGGACAATCCTTGACATAACTAAGAGTCCATCTGAAATCTCATTTTTTATGCCACTTATTTGAAAGTTTAGTTTCTCCAGTAATAGTACAATAACATTAAATATTTTTTTTTAGAAATCCCTCACGCTTTATTCGAATCAGTCGTACGTAAATAGAAAAGTAATTCGATTATAATTACACATAAACGGATAACTCAACTTCCTGGTTTCGCTGCCGCCGCGAAACCAGGAAGAATGACTACGAAATAGTCCGAAACATGTCAAGCATCACTCGACTTTTTATACGTGAGTTATCCGTTTATGTGTAATTATGATCGAGTCTCACGGTAGTTTCATGTTGAAAGTAATTCAATTATATACCAAAAAAAGCCTCACAGCATTTCGAAAAAGATTACTGTTCTAACTACTGAACCTATTTTCACCAAACATGGCTAAGAACTACCGCAAGGAAACTGGCTTTCGAATGAAAAAAACCGCATCGAAATCGATTCGTCCAAACTAATGACATCCCTCTTTTTGCATTGGGGGTTAAATATTAAATATTTCTAATGTCTATTACGAACAATGCTGAGAAGAAATGTTGACATACAATTGCACCTTATTTATAAACCATTTGATATTAAATATTTACAACAACAGCAAAAATCTAGCACCGCAATGAAGTACATTGGCGAAGATTAAACTACATGCCAGTCAGTCCTGTAGCACTGCGATTCTTACTACAGCTTAAATTGAAATAAATACAATTTATATCCCGACCATTGACTGAAGGAACGAAAACCATTTTAAATTCAGCTCAGCTCAAAGTAGAATAGCTTTCTTGCAATGAGATCAAACAGTATTGAATTCAAGTTTCCTTTATTTTAAAGGGGATCGGGCAGTCTGTTGATCTAAAAATAAGGTTCAAAGTAACTTTTCCTTTATATTTCCTTTAACGTGTGGAAAGTTTTTCTTAGTCAAGGGATGATCCGTCCATTAGAGGCAAGCTTGCCGGGTTTTAAACATGGCCTAATCCGGGGCGGCGTCGGAGCGCGGTCTTAGAACAATGTTGCTGATCTCTTTTCGAACCTCGAGTCACTGGACTAAAATTTACACTCTAGTGGTCTCGGTGCATGAGCTTTATCTTTTGTTTTATGGATGAGTCTTCCAAGTGAAAAGTTTAAGCCTACGATTGCTTATGATATAGTGCTATTCCTGTTAACAGCAATAGGTGACCACTGTATTATCTAAAACTGGACAGATGTTGAATTTTAAAGACACGACAGGCCGCATGAAATTCCCAAATTACGACAGAGTTATATAGCCCAAACCCTCCAATAAATGGAGGAGGCCTATGCCATGAGGCACGCCGAATTATGCGATAAGTTATTAAAAAAAAGACTACACGATGTACTGAAATTGTAGCGAAACGGAAGAAACGGAGCTTAATATTCCTGATAAATATATAAAATTTAAATTGGGCTCATATTATTCTAACGAGGACCTCGCCCTGATCATCCATCACTCCAGCCACAGTCGCTATGCGGAATTGGGATCGTAAATAAGTTGGTCACACGCCACCAGATCCGAAACGCTTAAGGCGAACGCGACTCAATAATTTATCAGCTTTTGTAAATCGACTTGCTTTACCGATACCGATCGCGAACTCGCCTCGCAATGCGTTCGTGGCGAATCGATAATGTGTTAAATAAAAGATATCGGTAAACGTTGAATAGTGATGCTTATGAGCATTGAGTGGTAAATACTGTTATGCTCTATGGCACGGAGCTGAGACATAGATAAAGGAATATGACGTGATTCCCACCATGGGATTTGGCTTCTAAAGGATTCTAATTTGTTTGAACTTTGACGGCATTTGACAAATAAGATGACTGGACATATGTTATTCGATGGTTGCAATGGAATAGGTATTTTGGCTTTCTGTGCAAATGTTCGCTTTGTACCTAATTAAATGGAATCGAATTCAAATTTAGGAGTTGTACTGCTGTGGCCTGGTTCTCATTCAGTGTCCAAAACTAGCATTACTTGAACCTACCTAGAGTAGAATATAGCTGGGAGAATGAATTTATTTTAAAGAAAACATATTTGAAGCAAAATGAACGACAATGTCAAATTTGTTTTAGTGCTCTTTACAAAAACAACACAAGCAGAATAGTTTATTTTTCCTAGACGTGTGTGCTCAGCCATACATTTCAATAAAACACCTAATTCGATTAGCAAACTGCGAGCCATTGTCGCTAATGTCCGCAGTAATTATCAAGATCGATGGGCGGGGTGAGGATCAATCATGCGTGTTCCACGCTCGCCGCACGCGTGGTCACAGTTTACCATTAACATTATATGAGAATTTCTATGCATCCATCTCATTTCGCTTCGTCATAGAGGAAATAAACAATTAGAGTGGCAATAAGAGCTATCCAATTGTCGCAACACATCTGTCTATTTCGACATATACCATACTAACACCAATTTTTCAGGATCTTATACCTGGAACAAACCCATTTAAGTAATTAGGATTTCGATTATGTGTTTATGTACATTTCGCTTTTAACTATCCACATTAACAACATAAATTCTATCCATATCGATCATAATAGCTGCTTGATCAACTCTAGTGACCTGCTTGACCTTCGGCGGGCCAATCAGAGTGCGGTCATCGCCAATTTCGGCTTAATTTAATTTCATATGTATCCACTCTATTATGTTGTTTTCTCTATGGATGTTGAAGCTTAAGTCCCTTTCTCCACCATAAGTGTGTGCGATAGGGACGGATGTTGTGTACGCGAAATGCTGTGGTGCGCTAGGGTTTCTGATGTTCACCGTGAACCTAACATCTGTGTCAGTCGGTTATAAGGAGTGTTTTGCATAGCCGAAGCATGTTGGAGATTGGTTTTAGTATAATTTTGTTGATTGTCTGTTTACTTAAAAAAAAAACATTAGTAACTAACTCATTATTGCTTATACGTTATCTTAAAAAGATATTACAGATCGCAGAGTTACTACTTATGTGAGATTGTAAACGGTATATTTATATAAATTAGATTTAAAGTTTCAATTTAGATCTGACGGTGAAAATTCTAATCAACAAACATGCCTCTAACGTAATGTAACGTATGTACATAAAGCCAGAACTCTATCTGATATTAATCCCTACGCAAACTTTCCTGTTACGCCTACCTCTGCACGATTTTCTCAGAAACTACTTACCAGATTTTATTCCACTTTTCCTAATGGATAGAATGTTTATGAGTAAACTTCAGGTGTAGAACTTAGATATTTTGCAAGTAAAGTTTTATTTGTAAGTAAACATGTAGTCGTTTAAATTTTATGGCTGATTGAAACAAATTTCAGAAACTTCTCCAACAAGGCCAGTTGTTTGTTTGATGAAAATCTTAAGCACTAAATATCCAGAAAATTTGCCGTTTCTTTATCCAAAGAAATTTAAAATTTAAAAGAAAACGAAGTTGTAGTCGGCGAACTGACGATTCCTGCTCAATAACCACCATACAGGCCCCACATTGTTGTTTTACTTAAGAATTGGCTAATCACCGTTTGATACAGTTCAATACATAGCTATAACATTTTTTATTAAAATATCTGTCAGAATATTTACCCAAATACTCCTTAAGAGGTTGTATAGGTACAGACACAAACAGACAGAGGAGATTTTCCTGCTTACGCATGCAGAGAACCCTTAAACAAGCAAGGCGTTAGTTTTAAGCACTGAACTTTTGTTTCGAGAGCATTTCATATACCGCACCCTTCGTGGAAGAAAGACGTAAGTCCCGTTATGCCTTGATAGGACTTACGTCTTTCTTCCACGAAGGGTGCGATACCCTCGACTCTAGACTTTGCTAGAATAATGAGAGCGAGAAATATCCCGGTATTAAAATAGCGGAACTACGTTAAAGTTGCAACTTATGAATCGAAGCGAACTCGGGGTTTGACGGCTTACCAATAAAAGGGAATTTTCTATGTGAATCTTGTGATAATCATAGTTCTGATGACTTGCCCAAAATATCAAACGAAATGGAAGCCTCTAGTGTAAGATTTCGATACAGAAAACGGTTTGCATGCATAAGCAATGTAATTTTAGCTTTCTTGTATATGTATATAATATGTTTCTTTCTCTCATTTTTTCATACTAATTGACACGTTTACGCGGACGCGTTTGAGACGATTTTTGCGTCAGGCTCTAGGCTTAGATGCTGCGATGTGGCTATAATAATGTGAATTAATTTAATTTAATTAGTTAATTCTTACGCATGTACACACAATTTAATCTAGCATCTACGAGTTACGAAAGCGAAAGTAATTTAAAAATTTAGGGTCTGCTTTTTTGTTTCTCACTCCATTTCTTTAATATGACGTAGAAGGTGAAACTCAGGAAAACATTTTCTCATTTAACTTTTAACTTTTTTCTTGACTTGACTCAACCTGTTTAACGAGATTTTTCTAGGGGTATATCCGTATCCGTAAACTAAACTGAAGTACCTTGTAGCAGCGCAATCAATACAATTTGACGTTTAATGTCACAGAAACGGAACTTTAATTGCGAAATAAGTACCAAAGTACCTCCGTAAATTTTAGCTAAAAAATTAGAAATATTGTAGCCCAAGTTTTTCAGTATTTTTTAATTGACGTTGTCTAATGTTATTCATCGATCGCTATTCCAATCGTGCCTCGTCAAATTTTGAATATAACCTTTGTGTAAGATAATTTTATTTCTCTTTCTCTCACTCACGCTCTTTCTATCTCCCTTTAGTCGTTGAAGATCGTGATCAACTCTGACTTGCCATTTACAATATTTCTCCACTTATTTCCACTTCGTCAACAGCACTATTTTTAATAGGCTTTCAAACTATAATGATCGTAAAACACAATTTTGTCTTCTATTATCACAATTCCCAGCTGTGTTATAAAAACGCCATAGTGCGGAGTCATCAACACCGCACAAGTTTGCTTAGGAATGTAAACAGCGGCCGATATCATAACTATCGGGAAAATGGAGCAGCGTTTGTTGTTTTAAAGAGGGTACGTCGGAAATCGGCATGGCTTTTATTTCATAGGGGGAGAGCGAAAATGCGGGTCACGTGGTGGTTTTAGAATTCGTGCCCTGTGGTGCCAACGGTATCATCACTAAGACTCCACTGTCGGTCAGTCCGTTCGGTTGTTCTACTGTCATGCGGCTGTATCTTTTTGATAGTTATTTAATTGGTTAAAATTTTCAACTTATCAAAAATATACTTGCTTAAGTTTCTTTATCTTCATCTTCTTATTTGCGGCGTATCAGGTCGTTATAGCGACGACAACTTCGCCAATGTCAAAGTAACAAAAATATAATTAAAAAATCTTGTGACAAAATGTCGGCAACGTTGTACGGTAATGGTCAAAGACCCCCTCCCCCCCTGTCGGGATCTTAGCCAACGGTCAATGATATCCCTCAGAACTGCCAGGAAATCATTAGCCGATGCCCAGGGTGCACCGGACCAGGCACTGCTCTTCCCCCCGGACGGATCCAAAAACGAACCGCAGCTCTTGACCACACGCGGAGGTAACCCGACTGGCACCTCAATTTCTTTATAATAGTGCTCCCAGACGGTATTTCAAGTGTCAGAAGTCACCCCCACCTAATTCCTCGCTCACTTTTGACACTTAAAAGACCTATGTTTTTTAAGTGTCAAAAGTGAGCGAGCGTGGGAGCGCCATCAGTCAAATTATCGGCTATATCTATTGCTATCGAGTGTTATTTCTCATGTCTAAGTAATTGAAGCTTTTGTTAAATGATTAATTCCTTCTTACGCACTTCTCAGCAAGCAGCACTCGTGACGCTCTCGCATCTAACCCAGCACTTATCCAGTACTTGAAAGTTAATTACAAAACCCTTAATTAGAGGTTATACAAACAACGTTTAAAAAGCCCCGCGGCCGCTACCGTTTGTCGTGATTCCTCCAAGTGTGCGAACAAAGAAAACGGCAGAGTGTTTATAAGTCGACGTTATTAATTATGGTCACTAGATGTTTAATTAAGGAACGTTGACGCTAACAAGTTCTTGACGTGGGAAAAACGTAAGGTTAAAAGGGCAAAGGGGACTTGCAAAGGTGCGCTTTGACAATCTAAGGTAATTTATGACTAGTTTTTTAGGGATTTAATTCGTGCTGGGCTCGGTTTTGGAATCAGACGGACCCATTTGTTACCCACTGGAGCACTAAGTATATAAGTTCAATGCAACAGATCTGCATTAACTATGTTTGTATATTATCTTATACCTTCAATCTTATATATCGATAAATCGATCTAGCTAGGTTTCATATTTAGAAAACGTTCCAAAAAAACCGTCATTTAGGTACTGAGTATATAATTTACTGAATCAGGTGTTAAGGTGCGACCACACCGGTGCATAAAAGACGTTGACGGTGCGTTTACGCAACAAAATGTATGAAAAAACGGTGAGAAAGCGTGACGCCTACGAGACTTCACTGCGTATATGCAGCGGTAACGTGTAGTCGCTCCTTTACTTTGCGGAGTTCCATATTAAATAAATAAAATAAATAACATATAATAATAAAATATATCTTGGGACAAATTACACCAATTGACCCAGCCCCAAACTAAGCAAAGCTTGTACTATGGGTACCAGGCAACGGGTAAGCATACTTAAATAATGTAGATAAATACATACAACATCCATGACTCTGGCACAAACATTCGTATTCGTCATACAAATGTTTGCCCCTACTGGGATTCGGACCCAGGACCTCTACCTTCATAGTCAATTAAGAAAAAGTAATTTACATCGTTACTCTGCTACCATAACAGCTTCTTATTCAGTTGAATATACCTACCTCTAATTTCAAATAAATAATAATTGTTAAACAGAATTAATACAAGTATACAAAGCTTAACAAAAATAATACTTAAAAACTAAATCATGCACCAAGAATGTTCGCTCTGTAATCATTAAAATTATCGAGCCCAGTTATTTTAAGGCGGAACCCTGAAACAGGGGGCTGTTAACTTAAAGAAGAAAAAATATCAAAGGATCTTTTCGCAGCGAAGCGGCGGTCGAGTTTTGCGCAAAGGGAAATTTAAAATAAAGAATTCTTTTCTTTGGCATTAAGTTCTAGCACGTCCGATAATTCGTCCGAAGAAAATTATTTGCCGACCAAAACACGAAATGAAAAACAACGTTATTTTTAAAAAGAATCCAGTTGTGGACTATAAAATATGCCAGAACACGCTAACGCTATGACAGTTGTATTCGGTATTTAATTTTACTAGAATAACATAGCTAAGCAAATTATGAATCACTAGCTTCTGCTCGCGACTTCACCCGCGTAGAATTAGACTTAAGAACAGATAGGTAGTATGTTCTGCAATAATTATTTACCGATATTATCGATAACCCGCGGGCACTGTGCAATTTTTCGGTATAAAAAGTAGCCTATGTTTTAAGCTATGTTACCAGCTTTCTCCGTTCCAAATTAGCACCAAATCCATTCAGTCGCTTCAGCGTGAAAAAGGAACAAACATACACACACACTCAAAAACTCTCGCATTTAATAATATTAAATTGTAGAATGTGCTATACGTTGGTAGAGCTAGAAATCCGTCGCTTGCTTTATCTCCTTAGCATTCAAAGTACGAGGGCCCTTTGGCATGCTAAGTAAACTACCCTTTGCGAAGAAGCCCATCTTACGCTACTCTATCGACACTTATATTGTAAAAGCCAATGTTTGTGGTTATATAGTTAGAGTAGCTTCTGCCCGCGACTTCGTCTGAGTAGAATTATACACATAAACCTCTTGAATCACTATCTATTAAAAAAACCGCATCTAAATCCGTTGCGTACTTTTAAAGATCTAAGCATACATAGGGCCAGACAGACAGCGGAAAGCGACTTTGTTTTATACTATGTAGTGAAGCATATTGTAAAAAATATAATTTTCGACTACTCGTAAGTGGTTAGGGACCCTAAATATGAAGTTATAGGTTTCAGGTTCGGATCCAAGTGGGAGCCGATACAAAAAGGAAGTCAAAAGGAGAGATAAAATGTCTTAATAGGTAGCTGTAATGCGGGTCCATTTGCAGCGTGCCAAAGGCGGAAGTGCAATGCTTGTAACTTGCACAATTTTATGCAAGTAGCTTCCACACTTTTAAATAAATGCGGAAACTATTGGCATAAAAGCATACAGTACGTCAATTTCCACCTTATTTACTTGGTATCACGTATAGCGAGATAGAGAGACGAGATCTTTTGTCTGAAGACGTTATCATCTGACCTTTACATATGAATTTGCAGACTAGTTATACTACGGGTGTAGGTACGCTAAGTAAAACAATTATTCACAAGTTATCAAACAATTCTCCAACAAGGGCTTAAGCTTCAGAAAACTGATGAACCTGTGACGGCATCTGCGTCTATGGCAGTGTCTCATGAACAATGTTTGTGACGGGTGTACGTAGCCGGGTAAGCATAGTAAAAACTGCCCTTAGCGAAAAAAACATTTTCCTTTTACCGGATTATTAGCCTTCATATATGTAGTGCTTTCACCAAAAATTAAGCCTCAAATGGTTCTGGTTTAAAAAAAAATGCTTAAAAAGAAAAAAACATTTTTTTTTAGCCAAACTACTAACCCGATTTATTTGTAATTTGGATATATTGTAGATGGATATACTGTGTTGTAGTACCTACTTACTTAAAACGATCTTTAGTATTCATTCAAATTTCTTTCAATACGCAAGTGATATATCTCAGAATAATCGTTGAATCTTGCGGGTACACATTACGCATTCCCCGACACGCCACGCAGCCGTTGAGAGTAGTATTGGCCGCGGGAACGGCGCTTATTGAAGCCGAGTGAGACATTCAATTGCTTAAGTTAGGTATACTGGAGTACCCAGGTTGTGTTCGTTTAAAATCTAACCCAGATGCGATGGGCTGTTGTTCGATGATGAAATAATGGTGAAAGCGACCGATTCACTTAAATCAACGCCCAGTTTAAACCGTTGGACCTAGATAGCTGAATTAAGGTGCGTAAAAGACGTTGACGGTACGTTTACGCACCAAAACGTATGAAAAAACGGTGAGAAAACGTGACGCCTACGAAACGTCACTGCGTATACCTACGCCGCGGTGTGGTCGCTCCTTTAAAGTAAGCAACCACTAAGAAGGGATTTTTGGAAATCAAACTTCTGAGGGGGTTAAATTTGAAGTTGGTTGAATTTTGCACAGACGTAGTGGGCAAAAGCTTGTATTTTATAAATACGTTTAGTTCTAGCCGAGATTTTGTTTTGTCTTAAGTACTGCTTTGGCCATTGTCATAAGCGGACAGCTTTCTTTATCTTTATTTCTTTTGGATATCATGTTTTACTAACTAGAAGTAACTCTTTCTTAAGTAGTTAGCTCATCTGTTAAGTATGTTTCTCAGTTCCCTTACGATATTTTGTTGCATAATTCTGGGGTTTTCTTTTTTTTTTTTATGTTAGAAAGGCCAGACAAACGAACTAGTGGGTCACCTGATGGTAAATGATCACCACTGTCCATAGACACCCGCAACGCTTTACGCGATGCCAGTGCGTTGTCGGCCCTGCAGAAAATTGTACACTCGCCTCTTAAAGGCACCCAGGTCGTAACTCGATATCGGACTCGGGTGGATATGATCATGCTTATTTCCTTACTTATATTTCTATTTAGTACAAAGCCACTGTTACACTTCAAGTGTCGAGTTGTGAGGTACAGTTTGACAACAAATATAATGCGCATCGGCAGTATTCGTTTGCGCAGAGAAGCGCAGACCAGTTTCCGATGGTAGCCGAACGTGTAAATAATCTATATTGAACTTTATTTGCAAGCGCAAATGGCAGAGTATTGCTTGCTTTGCATTCTTAGCTCTGTCCCGCTTACACGATTTTGCCATTGTTGGTACGAAATCGATCGACCAATAACAGCGCCAGAGTTTCCCGCGCTACTAAAATTGGTATACTGCGCAGGTACATCGTGGAGCATTATTTTTGTTGTCAAACTGTAATACCTACCTTAGATGGATTAAGGCTGATTGTTGGTTGTTGAGTTATAAACCTGACGATAATATAAATCGCAAATCTTTGACGCTTAAAACTGATGACCAACTGATTTTTACGTTAAAACCATGAGAAAAAGTCCTCATATATTTTAAGTTACTGTAATGTGTTTTGATCGGTTTTGAACATGGCATTTTTTGAAGATTGTTTCTTAATTAAAACAATAATATTCCACAACGCTACTAGCTAAATTTAAAGTATTATATTATAAACAGAGTTAAAAAATTAATCCATCAGTTTTATTAATAGGTAGGTATCTAAAGAACAACGAGAAGGTAGACAGGAAAATTATACAACATTAAAAAGTATTTAGCTAGTTCTAGAAGGTTTTAATCGTAGTCGTTCCGAATTTTCTTACTAAGCCAAATGTAACTCGATCCCGCATTTTTTCCATCGGCCGTTTCTGCGAACGACGGGGGCCGGGCCGGCAGGGGAGCCCTAGGCCTTGCATACAAATGGAAGCTGTAAATGAGATAACACTAACCGCAGGTGGCACGGGCTGCCTATAAAACTTGGATGGAGACACTCTGATGTTTTTGTAGTGGTAAGCAATGTAGGATTACGGTGTTACGTTCATAACGAGACCACTGTCGACAGATGCTAATTAATATTTTAAATTGTAGTGACTAAAAAGGGCGAGTCCGGGGTCCAGTACACTTGTTTTTAATCCTCTGACTGCAGCGTTTGCGAGTCGAATCAGTGGATATCATTTTTATGTAAGCGTTGTTCGCTAGGTTCCTACAACAGTGAGTTACATTAAAATTATGATATTATGATTTAGGTACTCGTAATGTATCGTCATCTCATTGACTCATTCCCATGACAGTCGAAAACGGATTAAACATTTTGCGCTACCTTGTGCCCCATACGCAGGAGTAGGAAAAGTACCAATGTTTTACGTTAAAAATGTGTTATCTGCGAAGAACGTGGCGCCATCATCTAATTTCTAAATGTCAGTGAAAATTAGAACACATAGAAAAATCCGAAAAGTAAAGCTATGGCCATCTTGTCAGAGGAAGTCTACTAAAATTAGTTTCACTTCAAATGTGTTTCGGATAGTGCACATTTTCATGTGATTGCCGCTCTGCATGTAGTTACAATATACGTATGTATATACGGAGGACAAGATTTATGAAACACAAAAATTGACTTGGGGACAGGCACAGGCCAGAAGTCGGTCAGTCGTACTAAGTCGCCTATCCGAGAATCTTTGTATCATCCGAGCAATTTTCCGCTACATTAAGTTTCGTATCAGTGTTATTTTCTGTTGCACGTATATTTAAGCATAGTACACGTCTTAGTAGGTGGGTAATAGAATAATGGTAACATGATGCGGGTAATAGAGCCGTTACCGCAACAGTAATCCGGTTATTATGTTACTGTATCGCTTAGCCGTGCTGCAGACGTTAGCTTGAAAAATACATTAGCCGTAAGTTAAAGTAATGTTTTTGCCATGATTTGTAGTTTGAAAGCAAGATCATCTAGAAATAAATGTTTACTAAGTAGGGATGCATAATATCAATGTTTCAACAACAATAGGTGCGTCGGGGCAAGCGCGCCGGCGGGGTAAGTGCGTCTATATCGAAAAACTTAAGTAAATGACCTGTTGTATGTAGTATATAAGTCATTATCATAATTTGGAACGTCAGTTTGTCTATTCACACACATTACTCACACGTACAACAGGTCAATTAACTTAAGTTTTTCACCTATAGGCGCGCTTACCCCGCCGGCGGCCTTACCCCGACGTACCTTAATAACAATTAAAAATAAAAAGAATCCCTGTACGAAAAACGGCTTTGACGTCTTAACTATGGCAACATTGCCAATTGGTATTTCACAGACTGTATCTTAGGTCCTACTGTGGCATCTATAATAACAAATACCGTAAGGACGGGTTACGTTGACCTACCGCGGAGGGTAACTTTGGTCCATTTGAAAAACCGTTAAAACATGGGTGGTGGTTAGCTACAACAAATCTTAAGGCAATAGAACCAATAGAATCTGGACAGAGTTGATAATCCCACTAGCCAAAGCTACCCTCCAGGTCCAAAGTAACCCGACAAAACTGTATTTTAAAAAAAAGCTAAAAATTAAAAATTGTACCGAATTATTAGCTATGACTACAATACCTACCTAGTCGATATTTCGTTATTTTACTTCTTAGCACCATAAACTTAAAACAATAAAATATAATTTAAAAAAAAACTATAATTCCACAGTATCATTGTCTAAACGCAAATCTGTAGGTACCCGTCTCGCCAGCGTTTTAATTACGCGTAATATCGAATTCGGACTCTCCGAATTATGGAAATGAAGGGTCATTCGGCAGCCTAACGTACAGACTTAATTAAAAAGGCCCACACAGAGCTCCACATTTGCCCCAATGTACTGTTAAATATGGCGTCAGGCATTTCGTCGCCATTCGATTTGGTACTGATATTGCCAATATGCCCTTAGAGAATTCAATTACCGATGTTCGGAAATGAGTGTAAATTATTTTGTGAAAGCCAATACGGCGAGTGCTATGAATTTATTATGTTTGGTTTCATTTTAATACTATAGTGGTGCTGTACGACATGAAATGTCATGATGTTAATCGGTGCTTTAAATATTTATTTTTTGACTAGCTCTCGTCCGCGACTCCGTCCGCGCAGAATTCGCTTATCGCTATTCCGCGGGAACTATGCTGTTTTCTGGGACAAAAACTATCCTATGTCCCTGGGACAGAAACTAACTGTATACCAAGTTCAACTAATTATGTGTATGTATGTTTAATGTAACCACGGCATTATAAGGTGTCAGTACGCCAATTTTACTTAATAAGATGCTTACGTTGTTGTGTACTAAGCTACATGAGTTATTATAGTTTTTTAACTATACCACGGGAACTCTTTAATTTTCCGGGATTAAAAGTATCTAAAATATTGACCAGAGATATAAGGTACCACCACGAAAAATTTCATTTAAATCGGTAAAACAGTTTTGGAGATTTGCGAACACAGACATTGGTAAATAAACACATCTATACATACATACAGATTAACGTTAAATCAAAGTTAAAGCCCTTACTTAGCTCCAAAAGTGAATTTCGCATTGTTACGAAAGTTATCAATATAATAATAGTATGGCAGAATTGTATGGTTCACTTTTGCAACACAGAGGAAGGTTTTTCAAATAACGTTCGTTTGCCTTGCTATTCATAAAATAAAATAAAATAGTAACTCTTTAACTACTCCCGCGTCTTTTGAAAACGACTCATGTCAGAAGCATACCGCCTAACCACATTCCGCAATTTAAGATTATTCTGCGACAAATTCAAGTGTAAAATCAATTCATTAATTTTGTATGGCAATGGCAAATTTGACACTCAATTTAATCCCGCGATGTGCAATTACACCGTTGACGTCACTGCGTCACTGTTTGTTTACTCGTTAAATATGGAGGATTAACACGTGAAACCGTGCATTTGTTTAATGAAGGCTATTGATTTATTAAACGTTATTAACTGAGGCGACAACGAAACATATTTTCGACAAATATGTAATATTTTATAGAATCAGGCGTTACTTTGCGGAGGTTCATTTCAAAATATTTACCTTGCTACTCCGCTACTCCCGTGCAAGATAACCAAGCCTGTGTGAAATATATATACATATTGCATGTTACTAAGTGCCCTAGATCTAACAAAGATATTTCTCTGTTGAGAATGCGATCCGTTTTTTTCATTGATTAAGTTCAATTTCAAAAAGCGGTTTGTCTGTGCGTAAATAACTATTGTAAATGATTTAAGGAAAATTATTTTGAAGTACACTTATTATTGCACTTTCATTAGAGTTTACACGTGTATCAGTGTAAACTCAAGTAAATGACATGTTGTTTGTGTGAGTAATGTGTGCGAATAGACAAATTGACGTTCCAAATTAGAAAAATGACATCGCATATCAGTTCTGTATACTACTATCTACAATAGATCATTTATTTAAGTTTTTCACCTATACTAAACTTCAAGTTAATCGAACCAATAGAAAGTTAGTAAAAATCGAGTTGCATTATTTGATGACAAGTCATTATTCATTAGTTACATTTAAGTGAAGGGAATAGGGGTATTAAAAAATTTCGAAGCCAGTTTTGAACTTTAGAGTTTGTTCGCTGAACAATTCTAGGGCCGCCTTTAATTTTTTTAAGACTCAGTGTAAAAAGAGCATGCACCCAAATCAACCAGTATAGGGTAATAGAAGTGGTGGAATCAATTTGAACAAAACATCTAGATTCAAATCGTATTTGTTAGCGCACCCTTCCCTTATCACGGTACTTGACACCCAAACCAATCCTGCTGGCTTTTCAAGCGCGCTTCCCAAAAAGGCTTCATGAACTTTTTGACGCGAAATGGTTCAGCGTACAGGAATTGAAAAATTATTAGTATTAACGCCACTAAAGTGCTGTTCTCGTCTTTTTTGCACAATTTTTCTTTTATTACAAAATGTAACTGGCCAGCCCCAGAAAAAAGAGGCAGGTTGTCAATTAGATAGGTACTATGACTGTATCATATACACAGCTTTAGTTTTTAAGCCGACGAATTGTTTTTTATCTCTATTTTCACAAAATATATAGGAAACTATGTGGAAATACCTACACAATGTAACCTATACAAATGTAAAATGTCCACACACAAGTTGATTTCAAAAATAATGAAAACTGTGGTGTAGGCTACCAAAAGTTTATTCAAAAACTGTTTTCAAGAAAAAGGCGGTGACATAAAAGCGAATTAAATTAACAAGATAATTTCTAGTCGAGTCTTCACAAGAATGACCTAGAACTTCAATTGGACTCGTAGGCAAAGGGCAAAGACCGGACTCCGAGCTCGTTAGTACATATCCGAACTTGACGTGGGTTACGAGGGTGCCTGGCCTCTTGTCAAAACTGTTTGCTGCAGGTACACACACCATAACAGTAATAATGGCGTGGATTTTTGAGGCTGAGTACTGTTAAAGTCCGTTAGTCACACGTAAACAAGTAACTAAAATCATCTCTTTTTAATATCCTTACCAGCTTCAATTTTATCTTGCACTATTCGTATGTATTTCATCTTATTTAAGTTTTCCGCTTCAAAATATGAAAGTCTTTGACCGAATTGTAGTGGTTGAATTGACTTGAAATTTGGAATATATAATAATGCAGGACGCATGACATTTCACGTAACAGTCAGAAAAAAGCTTGTTATAAAAAGGTAACCATGTAGGTAAACAAATCTTGTGATTCCAAATCGGCCCATGGACCGTTTAAATTGAAATTTGATGGTTGCTATGATGAAATTGTAGGTAATATTAAATTAACAGCAACGAAGAGCTACTAAATACATTTTTTCACACCTCTCATTCAGAAAAGTAAGCTTTGCTCCCTGTCGAGGGGTATCAAAGTGCGACTTTTCTGTTCAAGGCTTTTCTAAGTGTTTTTGTGCAAATGCAATTTTTTGAAGTTGATAATTGTAAAACCACGCCATTTTCGATGCTGGTAGCTCTTTAATTATATTTAGAATTGCTTTTTCAAGTTTTTTAATGTTCGGTGTGAAAAGTTGTCTAAGCCACTAGGGAGAAAAAATATTTTCATCTTGGGCGTTAACCCTTGAATCCCCCATTACGCTCTGGATTCTACTTGTGGAATCCTTCGCTACATTCTGGATTCAATGTAGCGTCCTCGCCGTAAATACATCATTTTGCTCCCCTGTGACACAAATCTGTTTATGTCTTGGGTGCGCTTAAATGCTTCGCTCAGGACTCAATTTAAATTCCCTCGCTACGCTCGGGAGTTAAATCTAAAGTCCTTCGCTGCGCTCAGGATTCAATATCGCGCCCGTGACATAGCAATACAGAGCTTTATCCCCTCGGTGTACAATACATTATTGTAGCTGGAATTAAATTATAAACTAGTATAAGAAAATAATACAGTATAGTTATAAAGCTTACGAAACTTCAAATTTATTAAACGAATTACGAGACGCTCAGGAGGGTTCAAATCCCACGTATTAAAAACACTCAAACAACAAACATAACGTATATATTTATTTTAGTTCTGTTATTTAGGCTTTAGAAATACACACTTGTTAATTGTTTTGATAAAACTCTGCGATAGAAGGACGGACAGACAGTAGAGCCTCAGTTACAAGATCCCGTAGGCAAAATTTGGGTATGTAACCCTAAAAAAATATATCTGAGCATGATAGTACATAACTAAAGGTAAACTCTCGTCTGGATTCCACGTCATTTTATTAAAGGCATGTCTATAAAAGGTAAACATCCATTGACAATCGCAAAATTACTTCTATTGATAGTCAAGTTTATCGGCATCAGTAAATATTTTATTCATTTCCAAAGGGTTGGGAGGCTGAAATATAAGGGCCCTGTTAAATATTTATGTAGGCATTTGCGTTGTTTTCGGACAAGTCTATTTATTTTTATAGTTTACGCTTAATAAAAAGCGAAGCATGCCCCAAGATAAGCCTGCCCCTTTTTTGTGGACTTTAAAATGTAACAGTAGTATAATGGTCCTAAATTTGTAAATTATTTAAACTGTTTTAAATACATTCTTCCATGCTGGTCTGGGAGCAAAGAAAAAACATAGAATGTACCAGTTGCTTCTCTTCCCGCGCAGATGGTAAAATCCAACCGAGGGAAAGGGCGAGAATCATAGGAATCATGTTATAGGCGATGCGGCTAGCAACCCATCACTATTTTGATTCCCCTTTCCACCTATACGCTCACAGTCCTGCTAAACGAGGCCCGTGTAGCTTGTTACCTCAGGCTATGTACCCCGTAAGGGATAAAGACGTGATTTGTGTTTGTTTGTTTGTAAGTATCAACAAAGTGTTGCATGTCAAAACCTGGCGAGCTGTTGTTATGCTCTTCAAATGTTTTTAGTTTTTTGTAGCCCGCGTCACGGAATGACGACGATCCGGGTTCGATTCCCGGCCATAGCTTTACTTTTCGGATTTTTCTATGTCTTTTAATTTTCACCGACATTTAGAAATTTTATAGGTGTATGAATTCACTTCCGTTTTACTCACAACACATTTAACGAGAGTAGAGCATTCTCTTTTTAACAAAATAATTTTAACTCGAACCGTTCTTGATATTTTGAGAGTCTAATAATTAGTCCTAACTTGGAGTGGAATGCGTTAATAACAAGTTATTAGCACTCCATTAGAACTTAATTTGATCGATGGCTTATCACAGATATTAATCAAATCCATAGAGGATTCACTACGTATCTGCATTCGTTATCGTGGTGACATAACTATCGTCATACACGTTATACGTAGTTGGAGTATTGATCACGATAGCGATGGAGTTTGCCAGATGAGTTACTAAATAAGGTTAATTACTCACAAACGTTCGAGCGCGAACTATGTCTAGGCTAACTACTATGTCGTGATTGAATAATGCTTAGGGGATGGATTCATTACTCGGTGTTTCAGTGTTAAAGCAAGCAGCGACGATACATACCTATTAGAGTTTACATAGCTTAAGTATGCTGATTTAGGCGTTCTATTTAAATGTATCGAACATAATAAGATAATAAAAAAATGGTGGCTTCGCGCTAGTAAAACGAAAAGTCAATCATTGGTCGGTTGCCAACATCGACCTGTTCCGACCAATCAGGGAGTAGACAGCATGTTATACAGTATTACGAAAGCGGGGTAAACCTATAATAATAATACACTTACACCACAATACAGGTACACCCTAATACATATAAAAAAAACGATAAACTAATATATGTCAGAAATATACTACATATAAACTACGTAAATATACACATACAAAACATACTAAGTCCACTCAAGAAGATTCATCAAGCCAATACTTCTTCAGGCGATTAGTGATTGTAGACTGTAGAACTATTAAATGAAACAATTTTTAATATGCAAAAAGAAGAACATGCAGCGCTGAGTGGCGGACACGAGCAATGACAACAGATTCTCATATGTTTTTCTCTCCGCGCATTCGAAATTTATTTTCAGCCAATCTTAAATATAGAGTTAACCTTTTTACACGCACTATAAGTCGATAAGTCAGTAAGTTCAATAAGTCGCCTACAGTCATAAATTCCTATCTACTAGTACATTTATTAGTGGGATAGCATATGCAATGCCTTAGGGTTGCTTTAAAGCACGTAAGCGATAGCAGTCATTTCTTATTCTGAGTCTCTAGTGTAAGGTTTAACGAAAACTTGCACTGATGATATATGAAAAGCAGCTCTGTTGTATTTAGGTGCTGTGAAGCTGTAGTTCAAAACGTATTAAAAACGGCGGACACGTTTAATTGTTCGTTAGTGTTTTGCTCGGAAATTTAATCTTTACTCAGTGGTAGTTACCGCGAACACGAACTGATATTTTGCTGTTGTGAGTATGCAAATTTAGTCCGACATAAAAAGGTTTGAATAACAAATTTAGCGTGAACTTTTCACAGAAGGAAAACCTATAAAGTGTGAGGTGTAAATAAACATAAAGGGTTCAGTACCACCATTTAATTGTCATTATAAAGAACGTCCGAAACCGTTGAAAAATAAACACGTTTCTCATCCACAAGATCATGATGGTTTCCTTTTATTTTTACAATGTTTTATAACTTGAAATGTGTGTTTTCGTTTTCTCACTTCTAGAAGTCGGATGACTTGAAATTTTGTATACATTATGTAGGATAGGTAACAATGCGAGTACAGTCAACCAAGAGTACGGTCAGCAAAAAAAAACTCCTTTTTTTCAACATTTCTTTACATTACAGCCACACACATCCGCATTGGACTCGCATAGGAACTGAAGCCCAAGCTCTTTCGTTCTAAAAGGAGGCCTGTGCCCAGCAGTGGGAAATATATAGGCTGGATATGATGACTGTGAAAATTTTAAATCTTATCTCATTATAGTTAAAACGATACAACTCTGTGACAAACGGACGGGCTAAAAAGGAGACTTAGAAATAAGGTCTTGTTTGAACCTTTTGTGTGCAGAACCCTAAAACCCTTGTGAAGTAATAATTCAATGGCGACTCTGAACTTGCTAATCAGCTCTGGACCATGTGGGGATTAATGGCCAGCACGTCTCATTATCCCCCGAGCCCAACAGTGGGGCATAAATACTCCCACGCAAACAGAGCGATATACTTTAGAAGCGTGATTAGTATACCATCACATTACACTAAGTATCACATGTATGTACTGAATTTTATCCATTGTCACAATTATTATCACACACACACACACACACACACACACACATAAATCACGTCTTTATCCCTTACGGGGTAGACAGACCCTGAGGTAACGAGATCTAAAGACCACGTTTAGCATGATTGTGGGCGTATGGGTGAAAAGGGGAATCAAAATAGTGATGGGTTGTTAGCCGCATCGCCTAAAACATGATTCCTATGCCCGTTCCTTCGATGGGCTTTTGGCCTCGATGGGCCTCGATGGGACGCAACTGGTACATTCTATATTTTTTCTTTACTCCCAAACCAGCATGTAAGCAACTTACTATCATTATCAAATATTTATAACATGGTGTTGTACTTAAAACGTTACGTGATTTAGGATTTAATTCTAAGTTATTTTTTCATTCAAGAATTAGTATTCCATATAGTATCCAGCAAATTGATTCCTAACCCACTAGAACGTTCTCACAGTAAATGTCACAATGATT
This sequence comes from Pandemis corylana, assembly GCA_949127965.1. Taxonomy (NCBI): domain Eukaryota; kingdom Metazoa; phylum Arthropoda; class Insecta; order Lepidoptera; family Tortricidae; genus Pandemis; species Pandemis corylana. Next base: position 10,616,337 of record OX421858.1, on the reverse strand, counting down.
TTCCTTGCCAATTCAAAGTAATATCACTATGACATTTACTGAGCAAAGGTTTCACAATGGGTCAGGATCAGGAATCAATTTGTTCAATAGTTATTCTTCTACATTAATAAATTATTAATAATTAGTTCAATTTGGTAGTTCTTCTACATTAGTTTGTACTTAAGAGGGCTTATTCCTACCGAGCTGGCAACGACGCATTTTTGGTTTTTTATTTACGATTATTTCACAGAAATTTAATGAAAGTTTGAAATGTGCGTCTGATGTGCTCTTCGTTTTTAGAGTATCAATGTGTCTAATATATATCTAAATAAGTCGTGATGGACTTTGATTTTCTTACTAAACGAGATATATTCTTATTTCCCTTTAACTAAAAACGAAGAACTTGTATAAACTACATTTTAAGCTTTCTTTAAATTTTTGTGAAATAATTGTAAAATAACCTAAAATGCGACGTTGCCAGCTGAGTAAGAATGAACGCTCTTAAGAAAATAAACGACTTATGAGGCTAAAGTTGGCCAATGCAGAGCGGGCAAAGCTAAGTGCCAATTGAGTAGCTTAGGTCGTAGAACTTAACGCTCAAATACCTACGCGAAATACAGGTTTAGTTTAAAGGTAAGTTAATCCAACCTAGTTTCTGATGATAAAGTGTAATTAAGGACCGCTTAGCCTAGGTACTGTTGGAATAACTTCGCAGTTAATGCTTTCTGGTGTAAATTTGGTCCAGTACCTACAATGGAATTTGAACTTTGAAATTCTAATTGACGACGTTGCTAATTCTTGGTAACAATAGGGCCTTTATGGGACTTTATAAATGGAAGTAACACCAATCAGAAACGCAGTATTTTTTTACAAGCTTTATATTAACTTGCAACGTATGCATGTACGTTTGTCCGGATGGAATCTTGCGACTCAATTTTGAAGCAGATATCTTCATCCGACTGAGCTGAAATTTTACTTGTGTAAGTCAGATGACAATATAATAATCTGGCAGTAAAATTCTGGTGGTCCGGCCCGGATCGTCTCCACAGGAGAGAATTCTTCAACGGTTGGTCCGATTGACTTGAAATTCGGTTCACATAATGTAGGACGGATGGCAATGCAAGTACAGTCAACAAAAAAAAGCTTGTTTCTAAAATGAAATTTTTGGGTTACGTTATTTTTGTGAAGCGGTTAAGTTTTATTTTGTATGAAAGCCTGCATGCGTTGCACACACTTACTTGTTTTGCACGTGTATTTATAGCAAGAAATAGATTACATATAGACAGGCTTCGTGATGGTCTGTCAATGGTGCCTGTTTGTAAAATAGTAAAAGCTAACACAAGTTCATCCAAAGTATGGATCCCGTATTGGCAACTATCAAAATGAATTCACCACAAGTTCGAGATCATTGCTATTGCTCTGGGACTCTACTGCAACTAAAAACTTACTTGCTGCGTTAAAACGTATGTTTTGTTTGCATCCGGCACAGGAAAACATCAAAGAGACAAATAAAGACCAACGAATGTTGAGTTAGCATAAGCTTAACAAGCGTTTACGAATACGGAGCTAAAGAGAAATAAAACAACGAAAATATGGCGCGGTTACATAGCATTACAAAGTCCGCGTGACCTATCATAAAGCAGCAAGCTTGTAGCGTCCCGCTGCAAAGCTATGGCAACTGCATTTGAATGCAATTTTACTGCAACGCTTTTCAGTGTATTGCTATTTGGATGGCAGGATATTGAACAATGTTACTTACGAGGCTACGAGTATTTATTGTCAGCTAGGGCTGAACAAGTAGGCTTATTACCTAACTCGCTCGCAATTGCCGTCGTGTTCATTTTGACAGTTCATGTATGGGCTGACAATTGGCATTGGAATCAGCTAGCTGTCACATTCGTACAAGAACTGTCAAAACGAACACGATGGCAATTGCGAGTGAGCTAGGTAATAAGCCCACTGAACTGGCTCGTTGTAGCTTTCAAAATTGTGACACGTGTTTCCCCAGAGATGAGATTTAGCTTAATCGATAACCCGCCACGCTAGGGTTAGGAATCAATTTGCTCGATACTATATGAAATACAAATTCTTGAATGAAAAAAGAACTTAAAATTAAATCGTAAATCACGTAACGTTTTAAGTACTACACATGTTATAATTATTTGATAGTGATAATAAGTTGCTCCCATGCTGGTCTGGGAGTAAAGAAAAAACATATAATGTACCAGTTGCTTCTCGTCCCGCGGAGATGGTAAAAGCCCATCGAGGGAATGGGCAAAATTCTTAGGAATCATGTTATAGGCGATGTGGCTAGCAACCCATCACTATTTTGATTACTTTTTCCAACTATACCTTTCATGCTAAACGTGGCTTTTAGGTTTTGTTACCTCAGGCCCTATTTACCCCGTAAGGGATATAAACGTGATTTGTATGTTTGTGTATGATAACCCGTCACCGTTAAATAGCAAATTTTATCGTACATTTTTTAATATTGTTCAGTCTTATGCTGCCAAATTTTGAGCTTAGTAGGAATTTAGCTGCCTATTCTTTTTTATTTATGTAAATAAATCATCGTCATCATCATCTCCAGTTTATATACGTCCCAATGTTGGGCTCAGGCCTCCTCTCAGGATGAGAGGGCTTGGGCTATAGTTCCCACGCGGGCCTGTGCGGATTGGGAACTTCACACACACTATTGAATTGCTTCGCAGATGTGTGCAGGTTTCCTTCACCAAAAAGCGCATGGTAAAAATTAAAAAGTAATTTCGAACATAAATTCCAAAAAACTCTGAGGTGCGAGCCCGGAATCAGTGCTGCAAACTCTCCTGGATTTCCAGGAGATTACATGTTTTTTAGTCAACTCTCCTTCTCTACTGGTTTTTTTTAATATTCTAAGAATTCTCCTGGATTTTCGAAAAAATACTAAAAGTAGTTTTAAAGATTCGTAAAGTGGAACATTGACTTGTATAAATAGCACTGACACATTTCACTGTTTCACTATCATAGACTATTTTTACGTTACTTTAGTTAGGAGTCGAGTAACGGAACGTTTAGACAGTGACAGTTGAGAATCGGACCGATCGGACGTAAGTATTTTTCTGTTCTGTGGTTCCATTCGCGTGAAAATAGCTTGAAAGAAAATGCTAAATAGTGTCTCGCATTGCATGTCATTTGTTTGTTTTGTTTTGTCCAGGCTATGTTATATGTGGTCAGTCAGTGTGGTATTGTACTAACGAGTATAAAAGGTATGAATTTTTCATCTCCTTGTTTTTTTTACTGTATCCTGGATTTTTTCATTACAATCTCCTTTTTTCTTGCAGGTTCGAGTTTGCAGCACTGCCCGGAATTCGAACCCACGACCCTCTGCTCGAGAGACCGCAGGTCAAACCACTAGGATACCACGGCTTTATTAGGCTACAACGGCTTATAAACAAACGGATGAAGTTTTATATAAAATATAATCAGATCTATATTCTTTGCAGTGAAGGCAACCAGCATGTTCTGGACAAAGTATTGGAAATAGTGTTATAAGTTACTCAAACTGCAACTCATTTCAATGTAGGCCAAATTGCTCGCAGCACCGTACATCTATACGAGTCTTTGAAACTGAATCCCCATCGTATATTTAATACGTGTGTAAATAAGGAAAGTAGGTGTCTAGAATCATCTTGTTACAAAGGTATTAGCTTCTGACAAAGAAGATTACCCGTGTCTGAATTCTCGACTTTCAAGTAAGTCAACAAAGGTATATCCGTTGGTAACAACGTGGAAAAAGTGAAATATTGATTCGGTTACTGGGAAATTCCGTTCACCCGCGAATGACGGGTTCACAATTTACATTTAATGACTCATTTTCAGCACAAACAATTTCATTCAATAATTTTAACGAGAAAGTTGTGCTTGTGTCAAACGGTTCAATAATTCCGGAATCACGCCGTCGTTGCTTCCACGACTTCACGAAGTTGGAAAATTATAAGTTAGAGATCGTACTAATTGTAAATTTAGAATCGGGACGCAGAGTCCCTATTTTCTGTAAAACCTTGTCGATTCATACTGATAAGTCTGACAGTGTCTATACCACAGAAGCTCTCATATCTGCTGTTATTCGGAGGAAATCTTTAATTAAGTGGTTGCTGACCTTTAAATGTCACTGTCGTTTCACCCCTTTAAAGTAATTATAGTGTGACTCACCCGTAGCGCTTCTAACTTCTATATTATTACCCCTCAAGAAATAAAGATTTACCCCTTTGGGGTAACCAATTAGGATGTTCCGCTTATACAAAATAATAACGTGCACGTCTAAAATGTCAAAGTTTACGAATTTTTTAAAGAACAATCTTAAGAATATAACACTTACCATCATTGATGAACGGGTACACGGTCCGCAGTTCCGCCTCATATTCTTCGATGGAGACAGGCGCCGGCACGATGGGCGGCACGTAGTCATCCTCCGGAGACCGCTCCGACCCATAGCCCTGGTCGAAGCCAGGATCCTGCAGCTTCCATACTGGCTCCGCGTCAGACCCTAAAAACCAAATTGACTATATTGAATATACTATCGTTTTCTGAAACTTGACTTCCAAAGGCAGCATAGCTTCAAAACCCATCGATCGTCTCGACGTTGCATGTTGTAATTTTCACGTTGAACTATATTAAGGCCAGGCTAGAGACCGAACGTTGCAACTTTGAGGTTGGCTGGCGTCAAATCTACAGTTAACCTAAATAGTTTGAGAACCTGGTTAAGCTATAGGTTATAGATCTCCAGTTTACGTAGAATACTCAGATGCTCCTATATTTAGTTCAGGCATTTTATTGCCTCGGAATACTCCAGTCGAGTTTACCTTCGTGAAAATAAGAGGCATGATCTTTCAAGTAAACGTATTTCGTTTAGACAATGGCACCGAAAACGTTGGTGGTTTGAATCACACATGAAAACGTGCGAAGTTACGTAGCGGATGTTACCAAAGTAAAATATCGGTTTGCGTGCCTCGACTTAGTTAGCCCGCAGAATACGTACTACGTTACTCTTGTTGATTTACGTTGGTTAGCTCTGTGTGCTTTGGTGGGAGAGGAGATTTATGAAAATATGTAGATTAAGTAGGTACGTATGTGTTAAACGAACCGCGGTCTGGGCTATTGCTGAGCGCTCGGCGCTGCGAGACAATCCTCATAGCAATGAAATAGTTGTTTGCTTTATGAGATGGTTGTTATCTTTCCTTGCTTTCTTTAAATAAGAAAGTTTAACATTTATGTTCAAATCTTCAGGAACTATTTAGACGATACAGTCTGGAGTGAAAAAGATAGAACGATAATTCTTATAATTATTTAGAGGTGATGTACCTGACTTTAAACTTCGGGTCTATTCGCTATCATTAAAACGATAAAGATTGTGGGCACGCTAAGAGTATATCACAAAATGAAAGGGAACATCATTATTACAGGGAAAATTGGCCTCAGTTTGGAAACTATTATTTATAGAAGTAGTAAATAATCTATAGAAGTTTCTCACGACTCGACCGTGACTCCAGATCAATTCCTTTTCCTTTGTGTCGAACTGTTGACTACACAGGAATTGGGACATAAAGATTAGGTATCGGAAGCATCGATTTATTTTATTGACCTTTGGACCATTCACGTAATATATACTTATTGTTTTCCATGGAACCTTTTTTATGCCTTTGTGAATGAATAATTTAATATCGCTTCAATGAAAATCATTGTGAAATATTTGGAGATGAAGAAGAGCATAGCCATCGAAGGAAACAGAATACTGTTAAACTTAGTTGTTGTGAATGTGTGTGTACATAAAACAAATACCTACTTAGGTACAGTCAGCGTCATATAGTATGAAATATCCAAGGTGACGAAAAAGTTCGACACACTTATACTATATCTATGCTATATCGAACTATTTGGCTGACTTGGATGCTTCAAATTATATGACTCAGACGTACCTACTTAAACAATTTTGTCTTTACTCACCTAACATTAAACCTTTCCGCATTTGATTTACAAATTATTGATTGCTAACTAATCTTAAAATAAAACAAGATCTCGTAACGCCCAATCGATATAGAACCTATGAACCTAGTAGTTTCAATAACCCTAATTTATGAAAATAACCCATGTTACTTCAAAAACTTAGAGAGTTGTTGAAGATAGTATCTAATCATGTCTTTTGTAACATTTTGGATTTGTACATAAGTCTTTAGACTCTGATATGTTGCGTATTTAACATTCTCGTGGAAGACTCAACAGGTCTGCCATTTTATACAACTTATAAATTTTAACTTTATATACGGTGATAAATTATTACTGTTGTTACACTTTTTAAGACGTGTATAAAACTGGCGCTGTTTCCTCATTTATAGTTTTCCAAATAAATATGCACCAGAGAGATGTCGATTGCTCTCACCGGCTGCGCAACCCCGCGGAGATTCTTTGCCCACGAAAATAGGAAAACAAAACAAGGTCCACAATACTTGCTACACTAGTCGGCTGTTTAGACAAAAGCTTTCCTTACGCTGAAAGATTTAAGATACATCGAACACCGTTACAGGCGTAACATAGAAGTAGGTCGGCTTATCGTTATGACCACCAGTCTTGCTTTTACAGATTTGATTTACACCTGCACAGCTTTTGCGAATGCTGAGTAATGGCCGTTGCTACGCAGGTTTTATGAAACCCGCTTCGGATGTAAAGAACAAAAGAAAATAAATGTCCAGCAAATAGTGGCTGACTAAAAACAGACCTATTTACCTGGACACACAGCATCTCGGGTTTTGGACCTTGTGTATTGACTAACAGAGTTCGGGTTGGACTGGTGAGCAAAGAGAGGAATGAAAGTGAAAATTTAAATGTAAACGGGGAAAAAGGAAGGTGAAATATAGCGTTAAACCATCGGAGGTAATTAGTTTCGTGAGAGGACTTAAGGGGACAGCATATTATATTTAACGGGCTCGGAGTGACAGCTAAACACCCCGAAAGGCTTTAGGGAAACAATAATACTACACACAGTGCAGCAATTTGAGTTTTAGTTTCTGTAAACTGACAAACCACTTGTTTATGACTCATTATTTGTATGTACTAGCTGTTGCCCGTGGCTGCGTTGTCAGTTACACTTTTAACATTAGCATATTCCACCAGGTGGATGTATCACGGATCAGTTAATTAAAAAAACATTGATAGGTATCCTAAAACTAAATGTGAATAAAAAATGCTCGCTATTAAGACCCCTCTGTTGGAATAATTCCGCTGAGTCACCTTTCATGAACAAAATTGCTACCGCAAAATTCATCGTATTTCCACCATTATTCTTCTAAGCGCCCTAAGCAACATTAGGCTTATCGCTGCAACAAAGGGGATGAGCAGAACGCCTCACGGCTTTGTGGGGATTTGTCTCGATTTTTCATAAACGCCCACCGACAGAAAGTACCTCATTAGCAGGTATTATTGAGCTAAGTTATATAAGGCAGTGAATCTATTGAAGTTGAAAAAAAACTACGTAGTCGGTTTTCCTAACCACGTGTGTTTCTGGGCATCGTGTTCCATTTGTCCAATAAAATTACTTTAATTTTCTACACACACTTTTTGTTATGAAAAAGCTTTTACGAAAACAATTTCTCAAAAGTAACAAAAAGTACTTTTTTTCTGTACAGAAATAATAATAATAATGTAAAAATGATTTATTGTAAATTAAATAAATAATGCAGTGACTCAGAAAAGGCCAAAAATATTTAAAAATGAAAACTACTAGAAAATGCCCTTTTACTTGATTACGGCAAATATAACGTATGAGTTACGATTCTATCATCCATATATACTTTCTGGATACTCATTTCCTTTGTTTATAACTTTTTTTCTAATCAAAAGTCTTAAGAGTCTGGAAGTCATATTGTCTAACGCGTGGATGCTCGTAATCACTTTCACCGTCTCTGTCTATCTTCATCCTAAACTGTTCGACAATTGCAATTGCAATTGTGATTCTTAAAAAGTGAGTGATTTCTCGTACTTTTGGTGTAAATATGGTGGTATGTGAAGCGCCATGAACTCCGAAAATCGAAGAATTTGTGTCTCTCGTTCCCCCTTGTACTTTTCAAAATTATATATTTTCTTCAGTATGGTTTCAGTTTTTAAACTTTAAAATTGTATTGACATAATATTAAAAGTATACCGCTATTCATCGACCAATGAAAATCAAAACGCGTTCGTTAGTACAGTAAATAGAGAACATAGACGTGTGCTAAAACTTTATTTCACTGAACTAAATGAAATGATTGCAGACGGCTACGTGCGTACAAAAGTCGGTCATCGCAGGACCTTATTCAATAGATAAATTCATAATCAAAACCTTCCAACACGTTTTATTCAATAGAAAAGAAATAAAAATTCTCCGACCCAAACATCGCTACGTGGAATGACTCGCGAGTCAAAGATGAATCTGGCTAGAGAATTCTATGGTTTAAAAGGTTAAGAATGAATGTTCCAGATTTGTCATTTTTTACAAGTCTTACTCTCAAACCTTGATAAGCAAGCTGTTTTACATTTTATATTACAATTCGTTACAAAGTTTCTTCTGCGACTATATCGAATGCAAATATATCCCTTTCCGAGCGTTCGTTCCAATTTGTTTTTATGTAAATTCTCACAAATTTTCTTTCTCACTGTTGATGCTCTCAATAACTCGAAGTGTCCTTTCCGCGTCATAAAATTTATGATAAATGTTGTAACTTGGCGCAAATTTTGTTTACACTCATCAATCAAATGTCTGCAAAAACGCTGTAATTAACATTGTAATATTATAAAATGTTGAATAGGAGTTGTTGAAAGACTTGTCGAGATTAATTCACGTGGAGTGCAGGCGCCGAGGGTTGGATTAAAGTGCTCAAAGGTTGTAAAGGCAGCGAAGAGCCGTGTGTCTGCCGCCGCCGACGCTGCATTCAATATGACGTCGAAATATTTTTATTACGCCCAAGATTTTCATTTGCGAGAAAAAGCTGACGCTTTTAGTTGAGTTCCTTTCACAAGAAAATACGTATTCATTTTCTTATCGTCTCTTGTTTTAAGACGAACTTACGGCACGAGCTTTAGTAGGTGCTTTAAAATCGTGTTCCGAATTTCTTCATATCAAAATGTTACGAAATTAACAATTTTTTTATGAGGCAACGAGCACATGAGCACGTGTGGGTCACCTGACGATAAGTGAGCACCACTCATGGACACCCGCACCACCGGAGTATTGCCAATGAATTATCTGCACTCGTAACTATGTTTGGTTAATATAGACTATCTCATCGGTTGTCTCACTCTCAACGCAGGAACACAGCAGCGCAAGCTTCGCTATGAGTCGGAAATGTGTATGATGAATATGTATTTTATACTTTCCACATTATTTCTGAATCTGTGTGTGTTTTCAATCATGCCAGTCAGCCAGCCTATTTTAACCGCTCGTACTTTGGTAATCAATAAGCTTGTCTCGCGTCACACAATAATTCATTATTAAACACATGTGATCTGTCTAGTAGGAATTTTGTAATTATCGCAACTGGATACTATTTAGGCGGTTAGTTAAATGTAGACTGGCTGATTCTGTTTATTGCACGGAATACCAAATATATGACTAAAATAGCTTGTGTTCGTACCTTGGTCCCCGAGAAAGAATGGAAAATAGGTAGGTATTTATCTATTAGTTTTACGCGAGAAAAATTCAAAAATAATCTTGGTGCACCTCCATGACCATTTCAATTACGCCCATTATAGTACATTACTGCAGAGGCCGTGAAGTAAGGGATTGCTGGACGAGTTTGGGGTAGGTGGGCGAGTCGAAGACGAGGCCAGATAGAACGAGTCCTGCAATCCCTGTTCCGGCCAAAGCTTGTATAGTGCTTTTCTCAAACAATGTGAGGAAATATTAAAATTAAAATAACTACTAGACAATCAAGTAAATCATAGTTTATTATAGGGAAAAATCTCTTTACTTTTTTCCGGTAGCATATTTTGCATAGCTAAATTTGCCTCCTCTTTTAAATGAGGCGGAGTACAGTTCATAAGTTCCCCGTCACTTTCATCACTAGAAGTCATTTTTATTTCTGTTAAATTATAATAACAATCACTACGAAATACGCATAAGCAGAAAAAAAGATTTTCGATTTGCCACCTTTTTTATTTTTTAAATGTACTAATTTGATCCAGCTATTTGAGCACCATGTTTAACCGCACATAAATATAGTACCATAGATTATTTTTTTTTATGTCGCAATTATGCTTAGGTACAGATTGTGGTGGTCTGTATGTAATTTTTTCCTTTGCCAATTTAATTTTAGTATAGAAATTTAAAAAATTAGAGCAGCGGACAAAAATGGATTTTCATACTAACTTTTGTGGCCTAAGCCAAGAAGTAATGTAGGGAGCCATAAACGAGAAACTTCATGTCCTCATATCGGGACATTAACGCATACATTTCCGAGCATGTTTGAGAAAAAATAATTTTTGGTTTTAGTCATAATCATAAGAGCACTTTTACAATTAACTGACGGTTTAAATTAATTGACAAATATAAGGTTGCATTTCGTGAATTTTGTAACTAAATGTTTTATCAATGCCTCTTTTGGAGACGCTACATGATAATTTTCAAGACGATCCGACCTCTACAAATGGATCATAAATTAGTAAGAAAATACGATAAAACACAACTTATAAATAAACATTTGTTTACGAAGTGAAATTAATGAGAAGCATGTCAAAAAACTACCTCTTATCCTAGAGTTTACTCTATCACCTTAATCTATTGCAGCTATATATAAACTTTTATATGAAAGTTGAAAGCCTTTCAGTCACATCAAATGTTGGTGTGTTATTAGAAAAGTAATAAAAAATCCGTTCTCATTGGCAGCAGGCACTTTCATCTTTCCCATTTCCATCACACGTGGATTCAAATATAGCTGGATAGAGGCGCCGCTCTAACACGACCTGTTTTGATAAGGTATCGTCTCTGAAAATTACTTTTTAGAGTTCCTTATCAATACTCCTACCGGATGTTCGAATATTTTTTGTGCTAATGTAATATTGGTTTCTAATGATGGATCGTCGGATGGATGGCTCGGTCGGTCTCACCTGCCAGCTACCCGGCAGTGGTCAGTTTTAACTATATAAAAATTCTACCAAAAGATTATTTAACTAAAAATTACAGGGACAAGTTTGTTAACATGGATTGAAATGGACTTTAGCTGCAAAACATTTTTTAAATTCATCGATAGAAGCAGAACCGTTACAAAGTGACGCGTGAATCTATAAATAACGGAGAACAACTATCATGGATTACTACAGAACCCAGATCAGTAACAGAAGCCCTGTTTTTAATACTTACTTTGCCCATTAGCCATACATCAACGTCGGAAACGCCTTTGACCGCTTCAATTGGGATTAATAAAGGTCTTACAACCGCCCCATTTCTTAACTGATTACGGAAGACAAATCGGTTTGGATGGGGCGAGGGAACAATCCAGAACCTCTACTACAGACTGTCCTAGTGACATGAAAGCAGCGTGGCCTATACTATACATCTTACTCTTACATATTACGTATTACGCGTAAGAGCAAGATATAACATCTGGCTAAAGCTCAGCTTTTATACTTTTAGGATGGTGTAGATAGAGTAGACAAGAATCTCCTCGCAAGATGTTGTGGAAGGACTTGATGATAATATATTCAAAGGGCTTGTTAAGTGAAGATTGGATGAGATCGTACTCCCTTTTAATGGAGAGATTTTGTTCAGCCACCGCTTACGAAGATTCTATAATAACTTTTAAGATTTCGCGATACTCTCCAGGAAAATGTAAGTATGCTATTAGTATACCGGGAGAAAAAATATTCCTATATCAAACCTTTAGAAACCATGACCGGAGTTCACCATCACTTTTTACAAGCATTTACTTAACTGCACACGTTAGTATATTTTCAATAACGCAAGAAGCCTACTTTCATGTTCCTTAGCTTTTCACACTTAATTTTATGGACGTCTTAAACTATTCTCCTGTAAAATTTAAACTAAGCACCAACGAAACACAAGGAACATACTCTAGTTTGCCCTAAAGCATACTGAGCATTCTTCATCAAAACCCCCAAGTCCCCCGACAATGTGACACTGGGTCCCGCACTACGAAAATGGCCCCTGCTAACCTTGACCCAAACAGCTGTGACGTCATTGGCTCGTCTAGTGAAAACAACCCACTGCGGCTGCGTGCCACCGGCACTGCAGATTTGTTTTACACATCGTGGTCAATTAGACTGTGGACTTCGTAATTTTCTTCAATGCAGAACTAAACACGATTTGCTTTAGGGGGCAGTGCATTTTTTAAAAGACTTAAATACGAGCACAGAGGAGCTTCTTCGGTTTACTCGACTGTCGCTTTAAATTGGAAAACGCAAATCGCTCTGTCTGTCCCTATGTATGCTTAGATCTCTGAAACAATGCAACGGATTTTGATGCAGTTTTTTAAAGATAGAGTGATACAAGAGAAAGGTCTATACTATAATGTATAATAGGTACATGCATAACATACCGTGCGAATCCGGGGCGGGTCGCAAGTTTTAAGTAAAATGCAATGTAACGACAACATAATTAGTTTTTCAGTTCGTGAAAGACAAAATATTTGCCCGTCTATCTCGAATATTTTGTGCGCATATCGAATATTAGTGCCTACAGAGAAAACTGTTAAATCAATTTATGCTGATGAATCTAAACTTGATGCGAAACATTTTTCATTCACAGAACGAAATGAAGTCAATAGCACAGGCATAAAACTTTATTCAATTGGCAATGCCAACAAAGGCCAAACTGTTAAGGTATCTTGATATTATTTTTCGATCTTCATTTCAGACGGGAAAGTTCCTCTTTTAGTTAAAAACTTGTCAGTTACGTTTGTTTCTGTTTTACCTTATTTAAAAGGCCTTGTTCTTAGTACATAACCAAGTTACATTACTAAGACATTCTAAAGTAAAATAAAAACTATTTATAAAGTAAAACAAACATGTTCGCTGCTAGGGCCGCACCTAAACCTAAATTAATCCAAATTAATAATCCAACGTTGGTTTTACCCGTGCTGGTAATGTAACTAGGTTATGTACAAAGAACAAGCTGTGAAAAGTGGTAACGTAAGGTGCTGAGCAAACGCAAAAGACGTTTCATCACTCCGACCTTGAACGGGAGAAGATTGTGGAATACGCTTTTTCATTCCTATGTCGAGCGGTTACCGTATAAATCCCAAAGATTGCTATGATTTGCTAATAAATCTAGACATGGCGTTACATACCTAATACTGCAAGATTTATGAAGCGTATTACAGTGACGGGAAATCGATGCTCGCACACGGGACTATATTTAGCCGGACGTATATAGGCAGAGCTTTTACCAAGTGACGTCACCGTAATGGCTTGATGTTTCTTCAAGGATAGACACGATATACTTAACGCCTTTTCATAAAATAAAGCCAGGAATTAGGCCGCCGGAGGTCGGCGCGGGAGCGAGCCGGCTGCGAATTGACTAAATTTATATATCCGTCTTCTTGTAATACTCGTAAAAGGGTTGCTTTACATTTTGTATACCAGATTAAGTATATTTTTGTGACTTATTCAATAACGTACACTTTAAGGTAGAGAAATTTTACCAAACTCTATGTCTTGCGCTATTATTTAAGTGCCTAAAAGCAATGTATTTTTCTACTAATCGCCGGCACCTAACATGTCTGAGATACGAAAAATGTTTACCCGATTTGAGAACAGTTCGTTTGAATTGTTTTATAACTCAATGTTGAATCTTACGTAGGCTTGAATTGACGAAACCCTTGACGATTATAGGTCAGCCGTCCTTGCCCTATTCTATTCAAATGGTGAATACGTGTAGGTACGGTCTTTATTGGGAATATCTCTCATCGCCTCATCCGGAAAATACGCGTTATTGCACATTCATCCCAGGCCAGGGATATAAAATATCCCATGTCCGAGATGTATGTGAACCAGGCAAAGGCATGTGTATAGCTCCATGGAGTTCGCAACAATCAAGGTACAAAGTGAACCGAATAATAACGCCGGTTTGGAAATATAAAACGCAAATTAAAAAGCTTTTTTGTTCTACTTGCTTTGTCGTCCATTATATATTGGGTAAAAATTTAAAATCAAGGTGATTACTTGACGTGGGTCGAATGTGACTTGATTTGACTTAACTAACAACCTGCATTGCAAATTAAAAGCCTGTAAAAATGCACTAAACTCTCATCGGCAAAAAGTTAAATATTTTCGATTCAGCAGGATCAATTATATTGTAATATATTATGAACCAACCTTGCTACTCCATAGCCACTAAGCACTTTGAGCCTCTGAACGCTTGATTCAATCAATGAATTAAAATTATGGCGAACGGGTCGGCCAGAGATTACAATTTCAAGAGAAGCCTATTTAAAACCAGTTCATGAACCCCAAAATGCTATAAAGAGAACAGACGGAGACAATAATGGGCAAAAACATTTAATAAAAATATTCTTAAACCGAAAGTAAACGTAAAAAAAATTACCATTTCAGCGAAAAATGTCACGCTTAAACAACGAGATTTCTACCATTGTAAGGTTAGTTTTTAATTTTGTTTTCATACTTGAATATAGAGTTAAAGTTCACAGCAGACGCTAGTTTAACTTAGTTCCAACGTTAGACGGAGACTAATAGTGTACATTTTCATTTGATCATTTGCTGACGCACAAAGGCGTGTTGAGGTGGAATGATCGATGTTGGAAGCATTAGGGGTTTCGCACTCAAGGTGCTCGGAATGCCGGTCGAACCTATTATAAACAAATTTACGAATTCCAACCAAAATATACGAATTTGTAACATAGTTTTAATGGTAACTCGTTCCGTTTTCTTCATAATTATTGTTCCTTGTTTAATGCTAAAATCATAAGATTTTAAAAGCGGATGTCTCTGTCCGTAATGATAAATATGTCTTTATCAAAGAATGGCCTAAAAGGGCATTAGAATATGCAAATATTTCATAGTGTTTATTATTCGAAACAAGCTGTTCTCAGCTTTATACAAAACTTTAGGCTGACGAAGCTTTTTCACTTCTGTGTTAAACATAAAAGTTCGAGATATTTGTTTACTCTAACACGGCCTCAGTTAGGTAATAAACCGATCCGGAGCATGTTTATATTAAGCTCAGCCTAATCTGGGTCTTAAGAAGATTTTAATTAAGACAGAGCCGACATAAATCTCATCCCCCTTGTAGTTCCTCTTTACTTTACTTGAGTTACAGCCCAATCTGTTTACGCAACACATATTTGCTTACTTAAACTTAAGACTCATATATTTTAGTAACGGTTAATATTTATCCATTAGGGACTCATAAATACGTTTTACAAGAAGATTAACTTAATTGCTTATGCTTGGAGTTCTACTACGCATCGCTAAATATGGTTAGGTAGTTATTAGTTCTCTATACGCACGATATAGTATCAAAACACATTTATTAAATTCTGCAATCACAGCACACAACCTGTCACAGTTTGTTCTATTTCTATCAATGACAGCCACTAAATCTACTTATATTCGGTCTCACCTGGGAGCTTCGCCTCTAAAACTGATGTGACGTGTTCACATCCACACGTCAAACGGACTTACGGGATTATTCCGTAAAACGTACTACACGTGTAGATATTGTAGCTATGTATCAATTAATTGAAGAACATTACGCTTAATCAAAAACTCAAATTTCACTCTGTATTTCAGCGGCGTTTTTTACGTATCAAGCTCGGCGTTTTCATTACATTCGCATAGTAAAGTTTTATTTCATCATAAATCCGGATTAACGCTGCCACACGAATTGTTAAGACTGAAAAATGTTCGGCACATTTGGTAATTAAAGCGAAGTGTTAATTGGGGAACGAAATAAAAGTGAGTGAACTTACCTGACTTGGACACTCTGTATCGCAGGCCCCGGCCGCCTTTAGGATGGGCTCTATTATAAGTAGCAAACTCCCCATAGTTGTTGTTGACGCGGCTGTAGTCAGCTAAATGTCTGTTCCCGTCGAGATGGTTGGGTAGGGATCGGTTCCATCCCATGACATCTCCGACCACCGAGCCGCAGACGGAACTCTCGCTCTGGCTCTTAGTGTCACCATTGCAGAGATCTCCACTGGACCTGGCGCGCCGGCCCTTTAGCCCTTTGGCGGAGTGCTGGCTGATGTTAGAGCCCATACCTCGGCGGGACCTCACAGGGGCCCCGCCTCCTGCATCGCGCCAATCTCCTGTTGACTGATCGCTACCTCGACGGCAGTTACGGTTATCTGAAAAAAAAAATAAGAAATGAGTTTTTTTAATTCATCAAAGTTCTAAGCTTCCAGGGAGTAAGGTAGTCTACACTTAATAAATTAACATAGATAGGGTCTCATTTCTTGTCACGTGTAAGTTTACGAGTATATATAGTTCGTATACTCGTATTTCTGACTTAATAAGTATATAGCTATAGCTACGTTTCATTGCTGAGGCAGATACATGTTGTAAAGTGTTGTTCAACGCAGATCTAAAAAAAATAAAAATATTAGATAAAAAAAAAAAACGCAGATCTAGGAGCTTATCAATCTGTGAACTGACTGACCTACGCGGCGTAAACTGACCCACCGTGTGAGAAACTTTACATGAACAGTGATAAATTATTATACAAAAGAATTTTCTAGTAAAAGGTACCCTTGTAATATAGTGTAGGTATGAAAATATGTATTCTAACCTGTCCGGTGACAATCAGTGTCCGAGCTTTCACTTATATGATTTGTTTAAAATGACATATTACTTTCTGTAACCCTAAATTTACGAGAGCGACTCGTTATTTGGTTATTTGAACACAGTTGTGAGATTTTTTGTGAGAACGGAAAGTCATTATTGACTTTCGGTGGCAGTGACATCCTTCCACATATCGCCGTGGCCTTATGCTCAAAACTCAGCACGGAGGGTTGACAAAAAACAGATTTTGATAAGGGTTCGGCGGGTCCATAATAGCTTGACCAGTATTTGTCATTAACTTTTTGTAATGAAGATAAAATTAGGACGAAAGCCAAGATGAAAATGTGAAAAGTTTACGACAATTGATCGTTATAATACTGTTTTCTTTTTTGGATAAAATTGCGAACACATCGGTCCTTTAACTTTGGCAGGAAATTCATTTGAGTTTGGAAGGAGTCGTTATCTAAGTTAGCTTCAGCGATGGAATCATATATTACAAAGACAAGGTGACGACTAGTCCACCGCCGCGGTAGCAGATATATCATGCTATTGTTCCGACCTGTTTACTAGTCAGTAGCACCATGTATTTTAATATGAAAAGTAGCAATAGAACATAGTAAAAACGTAGAAACTGAGCGACTTTCACAGGTAGAATAAAATTTTCTCCACTATGCACATTTTCGACGATTTTGTTCGATTTCAAGTCAGTGCAATTTTTTTAAATTTTATTTTATTTCCTCGCGTTTTTGGAGAAAAGCATGCCTCGGCGGAAAAGGCAATTTGTAGATTCATATTTACTGACGGACTCAGCTACGTATTGTCCGTCAAACGACCTCTGCAGTAATGTACTATCTACTTGATTATAATATTATCAATATATTAAACTGGATAGTTTGCGCGTAAAAATAATAGCCATTCAAGCGAAGTACGTGTCTTCGATTAATTTATTTTCTCTGAATTTCTACCCTCACCATAACCAAAGGAAATCGTCACAAATCCTTCTGGAATTAGGTCAAGCCTGACCTCAGTCCCAAGTCAGGTAAAGCGGACAAAGCAAAATAAACAAGCTTATCCAGGTTGTTTGTGAATACGAGACTAGCACGCAGCCGATTCCACTCCAGAGTCCAATAGAAGCAGCCACAATAGTTCAGCACAACAACGCGCTCGGGTTGCAAAGCACAATGTGAGAGTCCAGGATCAGCGAATGATTGCGGTGTCATCGTAGAAGGAATTTTGAGATGAGGTTCAGCTTCAATATTAAAATTAGAGGTTTGATTTTTATCTATACTAATATTATAAAGAGGAAAAATTTGATTGTTTGTTTGTTTGCATTGAATAGGCTCCGAAACTACTGGACCGATTTTAAAAATTCTTTTGCCGTTAGAAAACTACATTATCACCGAGTGAAATAGGCTACTTTTTACCGCGGGAAAATACCTATTCCTACGGGAAAATTAATTTATCGCGGGCGAAGCTGCGGATGGAAGGCTAGTACCCTATAAAATTTATCATCGGTAGCTTATTTACTAGCTTCTGCCCGCGACTTCTTCTGCGTAGAATTATACATAAAAACCTTCCTCTTGAATCACTCTATCTATTAAAAAAACCGCATCAAAATCCGTTGTGTAGTTTTGAAGATATAAGCATACAAAGGGACATAGGGACATAGGGACATGGGGACAGAGAAAGCGACTTTATTTTATACTATGTAGTGATAGTGATTACAGGAGGAGTTACCATTACGTCATATTTCGATTCAATTCCGATTCAGTTTAGGTTTGCTCGCTGTCAGATCCATACTAAAAATGACAGCTAAAACGCATTAAGACGTCATGGTAAGGCCCCTGAACTTGTGTATATTTAATTCTATAGTGGTGCTCAATCTTACTGAAACTAGATGAAAGAAATACGTTGCAAATCGCTGCCAATGCAAAGGGCTTAGAAGGCAAACAAATTATTTTTATCGTTAATGATGATGCCATTTTAAATATTAGGCGTGCAAATTAAAGCATACATTGAAGAAACTATGCGACTAATAAGATAGCATACAACGTAGAAAGTATGTAATTGAGCAAGTACTTAATTGCCCACTCAGGCCATTTACATTCGAAAAAAAAACTTTTAGTGGGTAACGAAACTCTTACTTCACGAGGCTCATCCTAATTGATCTCAAGCAGCAAAACGTTCAGTGAAAATTGAAGACGCACTAAAAATAATTGTTTTGTTTAAAGACATACTGCTAAACAAGTACCGAGTCGACTCGGTTCCCAGGCCCTCGGCAGAGCGTCACGAACAATTAGAACGTTCCACGACTAATTACGACAACTCGTATTGTCAGTCGCAGGCGGTATAAAATTTACACGGAGATACTTTGAGACAATTCAGAAACAAAATAGGTATAATTATACTACGCGAACGATCCCTCCGCGTTTAGAGAAGCAAAGATTTTGTATATTCGGAATACGCGCGAAAAGAAAATGACGTCGCAATTTCTTTCGCGTTTCGGATTCGGGCCCATTAGTACCTGATGCGATGATTCTTTGTGGATCGACTGATTTGACGTAGACTGCCTGACTATGCATTAACGATTGGACTAGCAAATAAGATAAGACAGCCTATTGCCTACTTCGTAATATTCTTCATTTACTGGGTGTGTGGCTCATAACATAACCAAAAACATACGCAGCTTCCAACTATTGTCTGATATAGGAAATCTGTAATTTGGTAACGAAAACTCGAGAACATTTTTAGTTCTTTTTTGACCTAATGATTTGTCTTGATTTTTGGATCCTTTCCACTAAAGGAAATGCCAGCAGCTCTAACGTCGTAAATAAAATTCGTTCCGAAAACAGCAAAGCTAGTATTTCGCGGAGTAGTCTAAGCGAGGGTATTGCGAAGCCCTAGGAACAGGGCCGCTAGTAAATCGAGTTTACAAGTTTTATAACATTCAAACAAAAGTAAATGTAGGGCCGGAATGGTTGTTTGTAGTCGTCGATATTTTATTTAAGAATAATGGTCTCTGGGGAGCTGGCACGCCCACGCTAGTTTCGGCTTTTCAAATATATCCATGCCTCATGGTTATCTTATTTTTATACGAAAGTTTTGACAGGTATTTATGCTCGGGATCATAGTCTCAGGTGGGGTAGCCAGCGGCACTTACTTCTAACCAAATAAATAACCAAATCGTTATGTCGTCTGAGGCGAGACTCATGACAGAAAATGGTACCTTGTTTTGGACTCTTAAAAAAATTGGAGATGACCACATTGGTTAAAAGAAGTGTTTAACTGTTGCGTGTTTCGCATTTGAGTGATGGTCTTGTTGTGGTGTGAGTTTGTAGGAATGTAAGAAATTTTACATAGGTGTCATGTGTGCTGTAGTTACGTTTCTACCTCGCCCCCCGCGGGAAGTGGCACAAGAAATATACCTAGTGCAAAAATGAGCAAGAGCAACCTTTGCAAGATAAAAGCATTTGAATCATTGGCAAAGCGTAATGGATGAAGAATAATAAAATTACTACTTCCTACGTAGTCGCGCATGGTCGCTCACAATAGAGCGATGGTAACGGTGATTTCGTTCTGTTAATTGTCTGTTATTTAATCGTGTTATGAAATTGATCTAGTTTAATTGAAGCTAACAAGGAGGAAAAGTTTCAATAACGCATTATTCGTGGGACCTAGGCGGCCGAGTTATGTAGAAAACGTAATATTATTCATGATAAAACCTATGCTGAGCCAGCTACAATTACTTTTGCGAAGATACACTCATTAAATACACATACACAAATAAATCACGTCTTTTTCCCTTACGGGGTAGACAGGGCTTATGATAACAAGACATAAGGGCCACGTTTAGCATGATTGTGGGCGTATAGGTGGAAAGGAGAAACAAAATAGTTGTAGTCAGCAGCTTATGCTGACGCCGACACCTTTTGTCACAATACCGTTTGAGTATTTTTACTTAATTTGTTTTTTTGTAAATCTTTTTTTTGTGGCAATAAATATTTTTTTCTTTCTTTCTTCTTTCTTTTAGTTAATCTAACATCTAATACGCTATTTTTGATAAATGTTCAAAATCAAGTGACGACACTACGACATGTGGCAATGAATTGTAAGAAACGCCCATTAAAGCCATGAGCGTTCTCATAATTGCTGAAATCTTCCGTTCTCAGGCATTAAGAATGTTTTAGCTAAATGAAAGTGTTGCTCGCAGTGCTCTAAGATTAATGAATCCGCGGCGGCAGAAACTTCATTAGCGATATAAACCACAAACACTCCCGGTAGCTGGCGGTAGCGCACCGGCAAATAAATTGTATAAAACCGACAGACAGCCATTCAATTTTTTTAGGATCTTTGAAGTCTTGTCATTAGTGTTAGTTGTTACATATCAGTAAAGAAGCAGTTCAGTTTCCAGGTGTTCTTACTTGCCATCGATTATCCTTCATTTTCGCTACATTATCATACAGTCCTCATATCGTACGCTTCACACCCGTAATCATGATTTGTATGCAACTGCGTCGAAATATCAGAAGCTTATTAAACGTATTCGCGGTCTACATCAAAGGTCTTGAAATATTAAAGACACGTTTTCCAAAGATTAAGGGTGTCAATTAAGAAAACACCAGGTTTCTTAAGATCGGTGCCATGTACAGTGCTGGTGTCGTGCAAAGTGATACAGGCGGTATCGATTAAGCAATGCGCAGTTAGCCTGGAACCTGATTTGGTTAGATTTCGATGTGTTCTTTTCTAGATTGGTGTTCAACATGCCAGCATGCAGTGTTGATTCTAAATTGCACCACCTGCTCAGATCTGTTCTGTTCTCCAGTCCATTATGGTTGCCTGGTAGAGATCGCTCTGGCCGCCTATTGTTACCTTGTAATATTCTGTATACCTTTTTTCTGTTTTGGTTGTTTTATGTGGTGTTCAATAAAGAGTTATTGTATTGTATTGTATTGTATTGTTGAATAACTTTTTTTTTTTTTATTATTATTATTTTTTTTATATGAATAGGAAGGCAAACGAACTACCAGGGGC
The DNA here is from genome assembly GCA_949127965.1 of Pandemis corylana. Lineage (NCBI taxonomy): Eukaryota > Metazoa > Arthropoda > Insecta > Lepidoptera > Tortricidae > Pandemis > Pandemis corylana. The sequence continues at coordinate 10,594,566 of OX421858.1, read as the reverse complement.
CTTACCATGACGTCTTAAAGCGATTCAATTCGGAACCAAATTTGGATTGCTCGCTGTCAGATCCATACCAGAAGAGTCAAAAATGGCATTAAGGGGTTACCTCCGCGTGTGGTCAAGAGCTGCGGTTCTTTTTGGATCCGTCCGTAGGAAGAGCAGTGCTTGGTCCGGTGCACCCTGGGCATTGGTTAATGATTTCCCTGCAGATTTTGATGGATATCGTTATCCGTTGGCTAGGGGCCCGGCAGGGGGAGGGGTCTGTTGACCGTGTTCTACCGTAACGTTGCCGATATTTTTGTCACAAGATTATTGAATACTGTATTTGTTACTTTGATATTGGCGAAATCATCGCATCGATCGATGGAGCCATATTAAAAAAGAAGAAGCGAAACGCATTAAGACGTCATGGTAAGACCCCAGTTATGTACCAAAAAAATCTTTAAAACACGAATTTGTAGCTGACTGAGTGAAAGGTGAAGAAATAATTTACCTAATATCTAAATCCTCGCACGGTAAAGATCTGGAACCAACTTCCTGCTGCAGCATTCCCTGAGCGGTACAATTTAGGGATCTTTAAAAAGCGAGCCTTCCTGTTCCTCAAAGGGCCGGCAACGCACTTGTGATTCCCCAGGTCTTGCAAGTGTCCCTGGGCGACGGTGATTGCTTTCCATCAGGTGACCAGTCTGCTCGTTTCTCTATGCAACATAAGGATGATCTTTATTTGCCATTATATTTATCTTATTCCATGTTTACCTACTCCTTAACACGATATACTGTACAGCGTATCTGCTATAAATTGCACCACTCCGTCGAGAAACCGCAGGTATTTATTTGTTTGCCAAGTCGCCGTGGCAGAAGCTTAAATCGTATATTGCTGATAAAAAAGGCAAACTACACAAAAACAGATTCCAGCGATGCATGGCAACTTTAACAGCTAGAAATTTGTCACTCCAAATCTTCTGTACGTTTTGTAAACAATCTTTGCGAACAACATAATGCATACAATGGCACTTCCTCTACGTTGCGTCTAAAGGTATTTATACTTTAGAACAATAAATGGAACAGTCGGAAACTGTACGTGAGATAGCATTGTTATGATGCCGGCAAAAAATGCAGGTAAAATGACACCACGACGTTCTTTGGCAAAAGTTAAGAAATATAATGCTGTTTACAGAAAAAGCGAAAATATTATGTGAAATGAATGGCTCGTGGGAAATATGCACTAAATACTTTGGATTAAACATTTGACATTTGGAGGCGCTCTGTTGAGATGGAGGTCGGCTCAAATTGGTGTTGGCTGGGAAGAACTGGAGAAAGCCGCGTAAGATCCAACCAAATGGAAAACTCTTCTGCGAGCCCTATGGACTAACGCATCACCATCATCATCATCAATCATTTGTCATTTTTCGTATTTAAGTATTTAAGTTGTTTTTGGGAGTAAAGAAAAACATAGAATGTACCAGTTGCTCCTCTTCCCGTGCAGATGGTAAAAGCCCATCGAGGGAATGGGCGAAAATCTTGGCTAGCAACCTATCACTATTTTGATTCCCCTTTCCACCTATACGCTCACAATCATACTAAACGTGGCCTTTAGGTCTTGTTACCATAAGCCCTGTCTACCCCGTAAGGGATAGAGACGTGATTTATGTATGTCTGTAAGTAAGTTGCAAGTACTGCAGAGAATTAGCCCAACACGCACGAACAACTTTGTTGATCTTGATCAGAGTGAACTAAACCCAACAATTCACAATGCTTCACAAATACCGCGACAAATTGAAAAATTATAACCAACCAGTGAAGTATGTATTATCAATAGCAATAATAGGGCATTCGCGTCTTGGTTAACTGAACACTGACAAAGGACAGCGGTGGGTTGTTGTGAAATGATGCGCAACAATGACCTTTTTGTGTCATGCAGCGCAGACGTCCTTTGCTAGCTATTGTTTACCGTCTAATTGTTTGTATTTAGACTACAGCGTTGAGATATTGTGACAATGTAATGCTACATGAGAAGACATTAGAAACAACTTATTACTTCGGAATACAATGCTTGTTTTAACGCGCTGCTTCCCTGGTGCTGATAGCGAGCAAGAGAAGAGTTCATATCGTATGTGAAGCGTGCTGCAACCTTTATCAGGCGAGAATATTGTATTACAATGTGCAATGTCGTTTCAATTACAAAGTACAGGTGCTGTAGGCTTATTGTCTAACTCGCTCGCAATCGCCATCGTGTTCATTTTGACAGTTCTTGTATGAATGTGACAGCTAGCTGATTCCGATGGCAATTGTCAGCCCATACATGAACACGATGGCGATTGCGAGCGAGTTAGATAATAGGCCTACTGATTGCAAGCAGAAATATTTCAAGTGTTTTAACGATGATAGGTAAAAGTAATGGTGAATAAATAAAACAGGCATTAAAATAGCCATCGTTGCCTGTGACTGGCGTGTACGGAACCACACGTCAAATAAGCAGGGAACAATGTATGCCCTGCTTACATAAAATTTACGTATTTGCATAAAGCTCAAAGCACTCCCTGACGTGGAAGATTCCCGGATTCTCACCAAAAATGACAGGCATTCTTTTATACTTTAAAGCTTTATTTCGCGGCTGTGGAATTCGACCTTCCCGATTTGGGTCGCGTTGAAATCTCGCCGAGACAATTAAGAGCTGACACAAATGAGTCGGCTCCGCTGTGCCGCTAACTGCTTCCTTCGACTCCACAATAAAATAACCGTTTCTATCTACTCCTAGCGCTATCTGAGTTCCTGGTAGGAACGGAAACGCTATGAACATTGCAATTTTATTAATGATGCTCACTTCAGAGAGGTTGATAGATCAATTGCTTTCAAGTGTAGATAATTACGGTCTTATTAAGAAAAATCGGAATCCGAATAATTTTTTTACGTAATACCAATGTTTCAACGCGCTCGGAATCGCAATCACAATCAACCACGATGTCGATTACGATCACGAGCGAGTTACGTTATAGGCCTGAACATGTCCTAGGCGACTGTCATTTTGTTAAACACCATGTTCTACGATGTTTCTTCCATGCTGGTCTGGGAGTAAAGAAAAAACATAGAATTCACCAGTTGCTTCTCTTTTCGCGCAGATGGTAAAAGCCCATCGAGGGAATGGGCGAAAGTCTTAGGAATCATGTTACAGGCAATGCGGCTAGCAACCCATCACTATTTTGATTTCCCTTTCCAGCTATACGCCCTTAATCATGCTAAACGTGGCCTTAAGGTTTTGTTACCTTAGGCTCTGTCTAAATAGGTAATAATAAATCGTAAATGTTTACGATGAAGTGTTATTTATTTTAAATCATCGAACGTGACTGTGTTTAGTGAAGAACATTGCTTGGTGCCGAGCTTGATCTCGCAGAGAATCCCCCAGAACCTACTTAATCACAAACTGCGGATAAAGAACACTATAGGAACTCGTACGCTTTATTTAGGTCACTTTACGATTAAGACGGCCGCTTTAATAGCGAAAAGGGTAAAAAGCATTCCTTGAAATCCATCGGCGCCTCAATGTTCTGACCCTGACGCACGTTTATGGCAATCGTAAAATAAATCCCATCGAAGGACGCGAATGGGCGAAGGATTCCCGAGGTGATGAACTTCATGCACTAAAGACGACTAGAAGTTGATTGTGACAGAAAACTTCGTAAAAATATAATATGTACTTAATTTTACCAGCGTTACGTCGCTTAATGGTAGGCAACCAATTGTATTATTCGAGCGCTGTGGACTTAATATAGGCCTTCCTCACTCGCCGTTCCTTTTCAAAAGTGTTCGCCAGCAAGAAGAGATTTTGGAAAGACACAATATTATTATTGTTTTCAGGAAGACGTTAATTGCCCCACCTCAAGCAGTTAACCTGATTTTAAATAGTTAGAATAGTTAGCAGGGTCTCAGAAAAACTCACCAACTTTCCTTTAACGTGTCGATCAAATTGTAGAATTTGCCGATTTGAATTCGGCTAGAGTTTCGAGCTTCTTGTTCGTGTTACTAGTATTTTAATGAGTTTGGTGGGTTAGAAGAGAACTGTGATGTATGAAGGTTGTATTCAGATGCAGCCACGCCTTGAAAACTTAGGTAATGCGGTTCCTTGTAAAATCAGTAAAAGTGTTAAGTACAGAGTAAACAATACGCAGCAGCTTTTTTACTTAAAGCGTCTTAATCTTAAATCAAGAAACATAACGAAGAGAATCTGATACTAATGATAGAAGTTCCCAAGCGCTTAAGACTTAGCGCTCAAGGGTGCTTGGGCTCGATATTAAAAGTCAGTGGTTCATTTTAAATCGAAATAAAAAGATCATCAAAACTTTATTTGAAAGGAAATCAAATGGCGCACCAAAAGCCCTCTAAAGTATTTCCGAAAGAAACATTGAATATCGCTCGGCAAGGGTAAAGTTTATAGACGTTTGAGTCGATGTATGTCAAGTGTATTTTATTTATGTAAGTATACATTATCTGCAACCTACTAAAATGCAAAAATCACAAATGTCACCCACGTAAGCAACAATAGTGATAATGATAAATGCTTTCTAAGTACGGTAAATGGTTTTAATTTTCAACACTGCCTATGATGTTTATTGGTCCAGGGGATGGATCCCCGTCACGTGTGTAACTTGCATTTTTGAACTGGATATTGTACCTACTATATTGAAAAGAACATTTACCCGATAACGATGGTCTTTGACTTCTAGTTAGTTTGATGATCGTGGGCCCGAAGACGTAGCCGATCTTAGAGGTGATACCTCGCGCACTATGAAGACACGCAAACACATCGTTGACAAAATGATTACTGGAACCGATTGATACAGGGATCAGCTACCTACAGGACCAATTGACCGGTGACCTATTACATTCTACTAATTAGTGGGGTTCCAGGGTTCCAACAATTCCCAATCAAATACGGCTCGCGCTTTAAAAAAATCATTTCTCTGTTTAGAATGCGAATTATTCATAGAACTGATTCAAGAATCCTAATTGAAATGTACGCTTCACATAAACTTGATAAGGAATAAGGAATGCTTTCCGCTAGCCGCTAGCGACCGCAAATACGTCGGCGTTTATCATTGTTCCGAGGAAACTCGTTCGTATCTGTCTTTTGTTTGGCTGCTGAATACATTTCCAGTCGTGCTGGAGCGCCGAAATATTATGCCTGAACAATTGCAAGATGACTAGACGGCGCCGTCAAATGATTTCTTGCAAATTTAGCTTCATCGCCAAATGAATATTTGACACCTTAATTAACGTCAACAACATGTTTTTAAATCAAATTACAGCATTATATTGCATTTCTACTTCTGAAAATAAGTAACAGATTTGAGCTTTTTATTTTTTAATAAATGGTTCGTCCTATCTTAATTTGTTATTCTAAATACACAAGTAGAACTTAAAGCCAAAAAAGCCAAAAATTACAAGTCGCATTTTATAGAAAAATTTGATGTGCAAGAAACGTGAAGATCTGTCTGAAATGACGAACCGAGCACATGAAAATAATACACCCATTAGCATAATTATTATTAGCATACTGTAAAAAAAATAGGAGAGTTCCTTGTTCCGTGGGAATTTCCAAAAACCTTTCCACGCACCCAACGACGATTATAAAGGAATACCTCTGCCACATTTCTACTTTCTAGCTCCAGGTGGTTGGTTGGCAGTGATTCGTCTGTCGTCAGTAAAGGTATTAAATTTAGGTATAGAGATATACATGTCGAGTAAGTACTACTTACAGAAAAGGTATTTTAATAGCTAGCCAGTATTTTACCCGGAGCATGTGCGAAGTACCATCAGCAGCATCATTAAATCGACTAACAGGCAGTTAAGCTGACTTGTAACATTATTTGCTACTCGATGAAACTGTTCACATACCGCGTAACTCTTGTTTCTTGTCAGTCTTAATTCACTTCACCATTTTCATTTTAACATAATCTATGTATAGTAGAATAAGTTTTTATTCTGACAGTTCTTTAATATTGCGTTGACATCGACTGTTACCAATGGACGGCAACAGGCGAACTTCGGACCGCTAAATATTGCAATATATTGAATACCAAGTATCAATTAGTACGTAGATAATAAGATAAAATTTTCTCACAGTATCCGCACCCCACCAACACTACTTGCCAACCCCTGCAATACATATTAAAATTTTAATCGATTCGCAAGATTTGTTTACGTCTGTGGATCACATTGTGAGTCTGTAACAATAGAGATGAAGCATGCAAGTGTGTTATTAAAAATAGGACCAACTATGCAAACGCATAAAATGGATCAGCTGTCAATTGATTTGTTCCCAAAGTTAATTTTACTTATTTCTGATTCCTCAGAGTAATTTAAGTCGTAACAAATGACTCTCGTTTGAATGTTCAAACGTAAAAACTCAAAGAAATTAGATACGCGGTCTTATTTCTAGAAGAAATCTTTATGTATCGTAATTTTGGGCAGCACTATATTTACGCAATTCATATTATAATAGAGGTATAGGATATTGAGCACGTACGTGAATTTCGTTGTGAAAAATTTCCCTCGTCGTACCGCTGCTTAGCTTGCAGTATTTGTTCACTTAAGTGGTTTCGTTATCAACTAAAGTTAATCTCAGAGTAATAAAATACTTTATTTATTTGAACTTGCACTTAGTTATTTAAATAAAATCACTGCGACAACACCTGCACCTGATAATAGCGTGGACGATAGCCTTAGTTACGACACAAAATTGTTTGCACATTCCACTAGACTAGTCTATATATATAAAACTCAAAGGTGACTGACTGACTGACTGACTGACATAGTGATCTATCAACGCACAGCCCAAACCACTGGACGGATCGGGCTGAAATTTGGCATGCAGGTAGATGTTATGACGTAGGCATCCGCTAAGAAAGGATTTTTGGAAATTCCCACGGGATAAGGAGAAAACGGGAATTGTATATGCACAGCCCAAACCACTGGACGGATCGGGCTGAAATTTGGCATGCAGATAGATGTTATGACGTAGGCATCCGCTAAGAAAGGATTTTTGGAAATTCCCACGGGATAAGGAGAAAACGGGAATTATATATGCACAGCCTAAACCACTGGACGGATCGGGCTGAAATTTGGCATGCAGGTAGATGTTATGACGTAGGCATCCGCTAAGAAAGGATTTTTGGAAATTCCCACGGGATAAGGAGAAAACGGGAATTATATATTCGATTCCGAGTGACGCTATCTCAGTAACTATAATAACTAGGCTCTTCAAATTTGATACAAAAGTTGGTGATTACAAAACTAAGAAACTAATTTCAGGATTTTGGGAAATTCCCACGGGATAAGGAAAAAAACGTGATTTATATGTTCAGTTCTACGGGATCGATTTTTTGTTTTACTGGTCGTATAAAACTGAAATTTGGCCTTCAAGTTCCCTTGGGGAGTGTAGGGGAGCGCTACAAAAGGATTTTCCGAAATTCCCACGGGAACGGGAAAAACGGGACTTTTCGTTTTCTGGTTGCAGAAAGCTGAAATTCGGCATGCAGGTTGCTTCGGGAGTGTAGAGGAGCATTAAGAGAGTACTTTCCAAAATTCCCACGGGAACGGGAAAAAAAACATGATTTTACGTTTTACTGGTCGTAGAAAGCTGAAATTTGGCAAGTGGGTTCCTTGGGTAGTGTGGGGGAGCATTATGAGATAATTTGCCAAAATTCTTCTTCTTCGTTCCCGTAAGATATTCGGGAAATGCTTTATTTGGCGAAATTCTTACGGAAACGGGAAAAACGAAAAGCGGGGGAAAGTTGAAATTTGTCACGTAGGTTTATTCGGGAGTGTAGGGGAACACAAAGAAACGATTTTCCGAAACGCCCACAGGGACGGGAAAAAACCGGATTTTACGTTTCCAGACGAAACAGCGGAAGAAAGAGACTTAACATTTATAACGTGTGTTTCTTTAAAGGCTTTAAGTGTACTCCGAAAGCACTCCCCAAAATTTCCACGGGAACGGGAAAAAACTTATTTTTTCATTTTACATCTTAGCGCGTACGATGTCGCGGGCAAAAGCTATTTAGGATGTATTTTAGGACAGCCCTATAGGTTAGGTTAGGTTTGTTTTATAAAAATCCTGCAATATTTACAGGTTCAGAAAAATTAAGGCATCGGGGCAATGCGGGGGCTGGCTTGCATGCTTGCTTGAGTCCTTGCTTTGCATGCTTGATTGCATACTTGCTTTCATGCATGCTTGCATGGGTGCTTACTTGCATGCATGCTTGCTTGCACGCTTGCTTGCATGCATGCTTGCATGCTTGCTTGCATGGGTGCTTACTTGCATGCATGCTTGCTTGCACACTTGCTTGCATGCTTGCTTGCCTGCTTGCATGCCTGCTTGCATGCATGCTTGCATGGGTGCTTACTTGCATGCATGCTTGCTTGCCTGCTTGCATGCCTGCTTGCATGCCTGCTTGCATGCCTGCTTGCATGCCTGCTTGCATGCCTGCTTGCATGCCTGCTTGCATGCCTGCTTGCATACTTACATGCTTGAAGGCTTGCATGCCTGCTTGCATACTTGCATGTATGCTTGAAAGCTTGCAGGTTTGGTTGCTCGCTTGCTTAATTGCTAGGTTCTTTGAAATGCTCATGGTTCACGCGTGCGAAGCCGCGGGCAAAAGCTAGTTGAACATAATATAGTAAATATACCTATAGATGGTAGAATAATGTACTCAGAATGTTATCAGTGCATACCGTAGGCCGTTGTTGACTTGTGATAAGGGAAGTGCTTAACTGAAATGCAATTATGGCATCAATACAGTCAAGGCACTTTAGCAGTTGTTCATATTCAAGTATACCAAAAACAACAGATTATTTTTGATACAACTTTGTGAAAGAAAATGTTGGGGAAAAAATCGGCAACGTAGGCCTAGTCGCTGGTGATTAATGGGTTGGACTTAGATTATACAGATTATATTTCCAAAAGTGGAAGTAAATCGGCGATATCTCTATACAGGTTCGAAGGTCTTTGCCAGATTCTACGGATTACTATAAATTTGATGCAACTCCTTTCCACGAGTGTTATCAATTTGCTTAAACCCTTCCGTTATATCCTGTGTATGCATTCCACACAATATATATTTTTACTGACAAGACCCATAGTTCAACTTTCTTTCATCTTCGGGCTTGGCGAAGAAATTTTATCCCATTCGCTTTTATACGTCACCTTAAGGACTGTGTCAACCTTTTCTTCGATATCCCATAAACCCTGCATAACTGTGCCTCGTGCGATGTTACAGAATGGAGCTTCTACGCCGAAGTATATATAAATATTATTAGATAATAAGTAATTAAAATGAACAGTGCAATACAAATCAGTACCTACAATAACATTACAGAAATAAAAAGACAAGGTAGACAACAGGCGATCTTTCTTTCAGGCTCAGTGATAGACATCACTAATTCGTCAATGTCTGAAAAAATTGGAAACTGTTAAGATCTATTAATATAAGAGGCAACAACGGATGGACTATACTATCGGTAGGATGGCTGATTTAGTATTGACAGCGTGTAGATAGCTCATATGGATGCAATGGAAAAGGTCTGTCTGTACGATGTTGGTGCGTTAACTAGTTCCCAGACGTTAAAACGCGTGTCATGGTTAAGTTGACGTTACTATCATTAGGATGGCTGATTCAAATTTATTAAATTGGGCGGCGGGTTATTCATTGCCTGGATACTTTTAGTTAAATTAAAACACTTAACACAGCTCAAATTAAAACGCCTTATACCTACCAATTCCGAATCACCAAAGAAACGAAACATAATGAGTTTTTAGACTGTGTTTAGTATCATTTTTAACATTGAATCAGTCATCCTATTGATAGTACAATCGAAAAGCTAACTTTTGAAGAAGTAATATTGAAATTATTATGAATCCCAATTTAAACCTTTGCATTTACTAACATGTACTGCGGCATTAGTTTAATTTATGACAACTAAATTCATTCTCCAGTGTCGTAGCAGAGCGGCCAGCACTCGCGCCATCAGAAAAGGACGCACTGAGCGAAAAGCAAAATGGTAGCTCTCCCCCCAGTATGCAAGTACGAGACACCAGAGACGGCGCGCGCGCCGGCCGGCGTATTTATAGAGTTACAGGAATGCAAGGCCCAGCATCCACTGTCAAGTTCGCTCTTGCATCGCCACATTGCATTTTATCCAATAGCGAAAGTTGATAAGACGCTCAAATTAATCAATGAACGTATGAATTGTACGTACTATTAAGAGTAGTTTTTCTTGTGAATGTATAGTAGGTATATTTGTAATCTACCAGTATAACCTGTTAAAGACGACTACACACTGCTCATTTTATTACTCTGCTGTCGGCAATGAGTTATCAATGCATCAATGTATAATAATATTTTATAGTCTTTCGTAATGTTTACAAATATCTTGTCATCAGTATCTTTATCATTTAATTGTTTTTTAGGTTGATGTCATGTGTGGGCCAAATAGTGTATTAGAAAGCATCAAATATTTTATCTCATGGTAATTTATACAAGCTCATAAAATAAAGGATTCTTCTTAAACTTAAGAGCTAGGCTCTTGTCGTTGGAGCAATTTCAATGTGGCTCTTTCGAGGGCCTTTTTGTGTCATCCTGATACGGCACGACTTCTATGAGTAAATACTTTCTCTTTCACCTGGTCCATAAATATCCATTTTGGCCTTCCTCTTATCCGCTTCCCTTCATCCTTCTTAAAATAAGAGTTAAAAAATAAAAAACCCGTTTGAAGGCCAATATTTTAAGAGAGGTAAAACGAGCAGGAGTGATGGTGAAAAGCAATCACTGCCGACCATAGTGGTGTCATGGCAACACAATCTATTAGTAAGTAATGTTTTACACTTTAACCAGATGCGACGTCCGAACTGCTTCAAAGTAATGACATGGGTCTGGCTCGCTCGTAGTCACGGTACGACTTTCCTTTTCTTCGAATTGTAAGAACATTGTGCCCAGTTGGATAAAGATCCGAGAACATCGAAAGAGCCAAAAGTCATGTCGGCCACTTTAACCGTTTCAAAAGAAATAGATATTACCATATTATTTGCAATATGCCGATTCCTCTGACAAAACAGACTTGCGCAAATCATAATCGGCAAGGTAAACGTTTTACCGTTTAAGTTATTAAGCATTCAATTTTCGTCTGTCGGCTTTTTATTAAATTTAAGAAATCTACTGGGCTTGGCTGCGGGTTATTATTCTATTTGGAGTAGAGGGACCAAATTTATTAACTGAAATACCAATTTTGTTTCATACAAAGTAAAGTTAGGTCAGAATTTTTATAGTCCCTATAAGACGTCCCCCCATAAGACGAGTTGAAAGCCTAGATTTCGTCTAAAAAACAAATAATATGTGTGATAGAAACAGTTCAATTTCAAAATATTTTTTTATATCAAATTAAATTTGATCTATTTTCTACCGGTTAGCTACGAAGGAAATTTGTTTCTATGCATATATAATGCGGGTGAGTTATTAAGCTAAATCTTTTGGGATAAAGACAGTTCCATTTCCGAGCTTTAGACAGCAGCAGTCGATGGAAAAAAATCTTTATTAAGCCTTGCCAAGGTATCACAGCTGGTATGATAAGGGACACATGTCATATACGTGACAAAATGAGTCACAGCAGATTGTACTAGCCGTGAAAGTGCGACAAATCACGGGTTATTTCAGCACATGCTCCGAGGACAGTCACAAAAACGCGGCATACGTAATTCTTAACAACTTACTTAGGTATTCTTCGGCCGTATCCGCGCGGTTTCAGTGCCAGGGAGGGCTGGCACCCCCGAGCGTGGCTGATACACCCTGGCACGACATATTCCCCGATTTGCGATGCGAAAATAAGGCGTTTTACTGCTAAAGAAGTATAAAAATTTCAAAGCATGATTGGGAATACGAGCCGCATGAATTTTAAATAGCACTTCCCCGACTAAAACGTGCATACTCTGATAAATAGTTCTGCAAGCGAATGCATGCAGACTTACAAGTAACATATTCCCCACTTAATATGCAAATTATTCCGCAGTTGGAATTAGACTAAGACCGTAAATTTCGTCTTGACTCGTAGACTTTTATTGTTGAGCTATCAGTATCCTTTGTTCAAAGTAGGTAAACATAATCGACATGCTTAATAATAAAGAGTACAAAACACAACGCCGTGCGTCACACGGTGAAGAAAATCGCAAGATGCTCTCAAGGATGTGACCTGATGGCCAACAAGAATTCGCGTCAAATCGTTGACCCCAGAACGGAAGACTTCATTAAATTAGTCTCGTGACTGCGATTGTATTGTTGCGGTGGAAGCACGAACAATCTAAATTCGGCCGGGTAATAATAAACTGTATAAATCTCTTTGAGTTAGATTGCTGCACTCTAGATCACTTATAACACGTTAGCTCGGCGGGGCCGCTATTTGCACTATTTTCTCGTATTAAAAGGATCTATGGGAATATCGACGGCAATGATCATCATTTTGTTATGCGACATGGTTACCTCGAAAGATTTTTCAGTTGGGATCTGAAATATAAAAAAACTTAGTATCTTTTGATTGGCTGAACTTAATGTTATTGTTGAGTGAAAATATAAAGAGACGACATAAAATAAACCGGTGTGGTTGTTACAGGAAATACCGGTTCGAATGGCATTGATTGGTATGCGGTTTTATATGGATTAAAGGATGTATAATTTTGTATCTTTTAGATAAGAAAAGGAAATTTCAAATGATAGATATTTAAATTTAAACGAGACCAAGTAGAAACTTATCTCCAAGTCAGATGTTTGAAAACGAAATCTCAGGTCAGGCAAAATATCTCTAACTTAGTATACTTAACTTAGCCAATTTTTTAAGTTATTCGCGAACCGAATTAGCATTCTGACGAAGAAACGTGAAAGAACTCAAGAAAAGGGAACCGGAAATTCTAATTTCAGTTTGAAGGGTCGACAGGAGTTCGAATGACTGGTAGGATACATCTTTTAGCTTAAGATATCGTTGAGTCTTATTTGTTTAGTCTTATAAAACTTTCGGATCTTAATGTTTTTAAACCGTTTCTTAAAACAGGTCGGACTGTCTTGGAATCCGACACGTTTTCATTGCTCTTGGAATAAAAGAACAAGCCAAGCCATTAAGCTGGTTCCGCAATGGTTCGCGTATAACGAGTGTAGTATCGGCTATCGAGCCGGCTAGCGCGGCCACAACCCATTAATGGCTAAAAGAACAGAAAACGTTAGAAACTTTGTGCAGAATTTCCCACAAAATAGCCGTTTCCGATTCCATGAATATGGATATTTTCCTGGAAAACGAGCGTCGGGCATATAAATGAAACGCTCACTTCACAGAACAACATCGTGGAATCCATTTGAAGAAAAAAAAGAAAATCCGCATCAGCAATCAAGAACGGAATTTTAACGACAACTAAATTACAAATCGGAATTTGTTGGAAAACAAACGGGCTTCAGTGTATTTTCATTTTGAATAATTAGTTCTTGGCCGATACCAAGAAGTCGCACTCAATAATTATGTCGTAACTAATTTTTAATTAAGTAGTAGGCATTTTAAAAAACTAACCCCTAAAAGTATTTAATGCTGTCGGAGCTAATGTGAAGACAATGGCACTGTCTTTCTTGTTGAAACAGCGCATTAAATAAATAAAGAAAAACCGTAGAGTGCAGTGCGACTACATACCTATATTATATATCTCGAAAGCATAGTACCTACGGTAATATCAACATCCATTTACCGAAATTGGCAAGAGAACCACTGCAGTACCGCACTGATTACCGTGTTAATACGACAGTATAAACGGTTCCCGGTATCCTTTACAATGACATAGTGTTACTTTTAATAACTTTGCTAAACTCAGGACGTGCTCAGCCTCACAAATGGCTACCCAATGTAACGGTACCGGCGGCGGTTAGAACTTACTCCCGTTTTCAATGCTATTGTAAAGTCTGATATTTATCGTTGTGGGTGGATACATGTTCTTAAACTTTAAGACGGCCCGAATGAAGCATCAAAACTTGTTAAGTATGACCAAGTTTTGCAGTAATCATCTTTATCTTCACGGGCTGTCGTTAAAGGACGGTTTTAAAAATGCAATGCTCCAAGACACTTACTCAATATCTTAAAATATACTGAGTAATTTTAAGCGGGATATAAAGACTTTTACATTGAAATTCGACTCATATCAATATATTATTCAGATTTGTTAAATTGTTTTTGAAGAAACCCTAATTTACATGAGTAATAGATTAAACAAATTTAAATAATACGTATTTAGACTGACCGCTCTTATTCCAGTACAGCTACAACTTATATATGTATTTATGAACATACATGATATAGCTACAAGTACCTATTAATATTAATCTCATAATAATAATGAACTCCAAATGCGATAGTCACTTTTTTAATTAACCAGATAATTACATTTTGTTATGAAATATGCCAATGAGTAAGAGTTAAAGCTGAATTTTAATGTGAATGTCGGCTCTATAGCTCGCTTTTGTCTTACAATGCTAAGAAAACTCCGGACCCAACTTACAACGGCGCGAACATATACAATGGAGATGAAGATGAAGTTAACTAAGACAAATACCTACGTGTTTACTTAGAAGCCAACTAAACACGATGTTAGTTATTACGAATGTTGCGCTCATGGATTTATAATGTAAATATTCAATATTAACATTCAGTCTGCCGAGTTCAGGCAAAAATGTACGTTCATTCGTCTGAAACAATGCGGCAATATTTAGCAAAAATACGTTTATGATGTCACCACGGTGTAAAGTGTCAAATACGTCTTGTCTCCTATTTGTGTAAAAAATATGCGATACTCATTGGTTTTAGAGATCACATGTATTATTTTAATCAAACCTTACATTGAACTATTTCACGTAATAATATGTGTAAAAAAACCCTTTTTAAAATCAAAACCGAGTTAGTAAAAGATAGTTTAATACAGCAGATTAAAGCTGCGATATAAAATGAATGCTCCCAACGGAACAATAAATCACTCCTCATACCACGAGCCGAAGTCGATCGAAGAACACTAAGTAGATATACAACTTTACAACGGTTTTAAATTTAATTAGCTTTTCTATAGAGTTATACTGTCAGTTTTAATTATCTATTCTTACGCGTATACACGCGTCTTACCTAAAAGTATAGTAACTTACGTTTGTTCTATTCATTGTCTAGATTTTATGGATTGTGGTCATAGTATAAATGAAAATGACTCTGAGTATTCCCGAGGTCTACACCAACCATGAAACGATGCTACATTAGATGAGTTATAACGCATATTAATTAGCTATAATCACAGTTCAGGCAAATAGAAAGCGCACGTCAGTGAAGCAAATAGACGAAACTACAATTTTTTATTCAACTAAGTCTCTTTTCCTCGTGAGTTATCAATCTTATGGGTACGTAAGGTAAATCTTTCTCAAATAAAGCCAGAATGGCATTATTTATACAGTTTTGTATGAGATACTTACCACGAGTAATTGCGTATGTGTTATTTATCAACGTCAGACATCCCTCTTCAATGCCTAACGTACCTACTTGTCTGAAAACTTTGTTGGACCATTAACCTATTTGAACTCGCAAGCATTAGTTTTGTGTTAAAATTTAAGGTGTTCCAGAAAACGAACGTTACGTACACCTAAAAATTCCTAATAAAAAATAATGACTTTGTTTACGACAGCGGTAACTTGTAAGGAACCGATTTATTTCTTCAAAGTTCTGTAAGTTGAAGTTTTTCGCCTCGAAACGTCCTAGATTGCTGCGGCCAGCACACGGAATTTATATTGGAAACTACAACAATGCGACAATTGGATTTAGTCTCGAAAATACAACGTTATATCAAGAAAGTCGCTGAGGCAACTGACCAATCACGGTCACCCACGTGAAATTGAGAATCGTTTATTTAATTTCTTATGTGGGAGTCAAGTGGGCTCGGGATTAGGTTCCAATTCCATGTATTTTAAATGTCGGAGAATAAGAGCCATCAAAGTAACTAGTTCTGACAAGAGTTTACTATGGTATGAAGAAACAGGTCAGGGCCTTACCATGACGTCTGTAACGCGATTCAGTTTTGTTGTTTTAGATGTTATTTTTGACACTTCTAGTATGGATTTGACAGCGAGCGATCCAACTTTGGTTCAGAATTGAATCTCATTAAGACGTCATGGTAAGCCCTCTGCAGGTTATTAATTATTATTTTTATTGGGTGTATTAAACAGTTCCGGGCCGCAGTGTCCAAGGTAGGAGATGGCACCGTAAGAAGAAGAAGAAACAGTTAAATAATTATTTGCTATTCCCGTTTACGACTAACAACATTTGTAATAAGCACCACATACATTCAACCGAATACACGACATTTCGTGAAAGACAGTAGTTTAAAGAGGATTTAGCAGGTCAAAGAGCAAAGGGGACGACTAGTCCCGACGAGGCCTTTCAACTTCCTAAGACTAAATCCAACTAAATTGATGTTAAGTAAGCTTAGTAGTGAACTAACGAATGACTACACGGTGTCGTCATGTAACTTGGCATTCACTGATTAATTCAATTGGTTATCGATGTAGGACAGGGGTACGTAATGACGGCTGCAGAAAATATTTTATATAATTTGGACCTATGATTTGCTTAGTAGCGATGCTAAAAAAAAATAGAGCATCAACAATTTTATGAGTAAACGAACTTACCTGAAGTGAAGTTCTATCATAATTATACGTAGCTCCTTGTCCGAGACGACACTCCAACCCTTCCCACTAATACTAAAGCATTATCCCAATTACAGGGTTGTTCATCATAACCATCTTCAAACGAAATGACATTGTCAACATCCGTCAAAACGAAAGGTAGCTTTTTTCTTTTTTTTTTAGCTTTAAAGGGCGCTGTACAATCAACGCTACTACTTATAAATCGCGCGTCCCGGACAAGGAAAAGAGTATAATATACTGTGTAAACTGAACACCCGTTTTGAGAAATGTTGAATTGTTTGACCAATGTTCCCGTTATATACTTAGCTGAAAGTTAAAATTTTACGGAGACAAAAGATTAAAAAAAATTCACAGGAGTGTTCAGTCAAAATAACCTAGCCACCTGTTGAAATATTCAAAAACAATTTAAGGATACCTTGAATACATTTCAAAACTATATTTGGGAATCGTATTTTTTATAATATTCATTCCGTGCCAATGTGTAGTAGTATCAGGTAGTGTGTTGACTTTCCTTAAATTACTTTTCGACAAAGCTTAGGATGATGCGATTTCTTGGGGTTTAAGTGCCTTTGTCCACAGTCTACCTACAACATTCGGTCTCGTCTGTTTGCGACGTCCTTTATTGTGTGTGCTTGCGGCTAAGTTAGGGTCTTCTACCTGCTGCGTAGGTGACTTTTTTACGCGTCCCTTGCGCTTTGGAGGTATATTTACTAATTATGCGCATCGTGAGAGATTTCATTAATGATTTAATTATTTAGTAATAATATAGGTGTCTTGCTTAACTGGTTAACATCTTTGTTTTTTAAAACATGCAACATGTCGTCTGTGGCGAATGTAAACGCTTTACAGTGGTCTTGCTAAGCATCAAAAGGCTGCTAATTTGAAATGACGTCAAGTAGGCAAATAGCAACATTATGCTAAGTTGGACCGTTTGAACATGTTGTGACAATTTCTCCCCTTGTTTTATTTTTCTTTTATATCTTTTACAGTCACGAATAAATGTTTTCTTTCTTTTCCAGTGCCCCAGAATTTAATATAAAAAATACATAAAATAAATAAAGATAGGTACTTGTCTACATGCCTAATCACAATAACCGCTTTGCCGACCTCGTCTATGCGTACTACTAATTGGCCATTAAGAGCGAACTACTTAGATTTTTTCCCGTACTCCGCTCCCGAGTCCACTTTGCTACTTATCTTCTTAACGCGGCTTGAACATTCTCCCAAGTACTTTGGCGTACTTAGCGAGTTTTTTAATGTTTAAGGCTACTGAAAATAAAAACGGGATGTCTTTAAGACGACGCGGTTCGTTTTACTAGCTGTGAACAAGAGACAGAATAAGAAGGATGGTATCTGTTAGAATATTTTATCTTAGATACAACATTCCTACAATTTTACGATTTTAAAACATTTTGAAACATTATTTTCCATTGGTGCATGCACGACTGCGCTGAAACTGGTTTGGAGAATTGTTCTGCGGGCACATTTTCCAGTGGCTGATGTTATGTCTTGAGTTTAATGATCGATGGTGAAAATTGTACTTAGCTATACAATAGTTTAGTTACAGAGCATACGTGGAACTAAGAGAGTAAGAAGTACATTTACATCAGTGATTAGCTATTGGTAAACCAGTTACCTAATTTGCTACTCCGCAACCACATTATGCAAGATTAAGTCTACACACATTTAATTTAAACGTATGTCTTCATGCAAGCATGCGCATGTAAGTCTCTCGGGCGAAGCCGTCTTAGACGTGTGGTTACGGAGTAGCAAGGCAGCTAGGTATTCTTTAATATGGACCTTCGCAAATTATTCCCCGATTCAATCAAATAAACATGAAGAACTCACTATCGACCTAAGATACTAGTTTTATTTACTGTCTGAGCCCCTAGTGTAAGTTTTCGCATATAAAAACGTCTCGAATGCGTAAACTATGGAATACTTGGCAGCGCCACTTTTGCGGATCGAAATGGCAACAAACTGTTCTCATAGTATTAGATATTTTAACGCAAACGCGTTCGAGACGTATTTTGTGACCGAAAACGTACACTAAGCATACTGATGTTTGTTGTTATTAAGAAAGTTGAATTCTCTCATAACATAAACTAAAATATAATTTGCTTTCTATTATAAGTAAGTTGCTTGTATGAAAAATGGTTGTCTCTCATCCCCTTAACTTAACGTCCTTCACAAGGATAGTAACGTTTTTTGTTCCCGCTCAGGTATTACCGGGTTCTTTAGTTCGTAGGACGCTTCCCGTAGCATAGTTAACATTCTGTTAATTTTGCTTTGTCTTGGAAGGATTGTAGGTATATTATTTATACTACAAAGGATAGTTGCATGCGTCAAGTAACCTTTAGGTTTTCTTCGACATTGACTTGAGGTCTAAACAAATATTACTTTTCTCGATTCAGGGACGTTAACTGTAAAGGAGTTCGCTTAGTACTTGACAAACTGTTAGACCGATTTAAATAAAATTTAAAGAAAAATATCCTTTTGACACAAAAAGAATTTTCGTAATCGTTTCTTCGAGTATGGAGAACATTCATAAAAAAATACCAACAATTGAGAATCGCTCCTCCTTTTTAAAAATGGGTTAAAAGGGACCCGGATTTTCGAAGACTGGGATTTGTGGAAGGGGAGGGCGTTCATAATGCCTGTGACACCCTTCACCCCTGGGACCACGACTGTTTAATACTTATTCATTTTATTTAAGATTTTTCTGGTTGTTGAGTATTTTTTACCGAGTCATAACTTCACTCCATTCCAGAGCACTCGGTCCTGCGGGATACTACGGAAAATCGGTACCTACCTATATCCGTGTCAAAACCGTAAAGAAGGCTGTTAATAATAAAAAAACAACGGTAGGTAGCGGTAGGTAAAACTAGAAGTTAGTTTTTCTTTGTGTTAATTATCGTTTTAAACGTCATGATAATGTTACAAATTGCCAAAAGGTATGAACGAGGACGAATCAGTTGGTCACTCAGGTCTTTCGTTTTTAATATTAAGGATATAATAATGATTCACATTTTTATTTTCCTATATAATTAAGTAATACCTTATTTTCTTAATATAATTATCAGTCATGTTTCCGATCCTACAGGCAAATGACCCACTAACCTACCCATGACGGTAAACATACCTATCTGAAAAAACATTTTTTTTCTTAAAATTAAAAGAACAATTTATTTTTAAGTCACGCTAGACGTAAGCGTTACATTGACAAATATATGTTACTAAGTATAAGCCCGGTCAAATGTTGGGAGTAATACCTAAATGCATCTATTAATGTACACTATATAAAAGAGAAGCCATTTAGCAAGCGAATTGGCGTCAAATACTTTAAATTGATCTCGGTTCGGCCCTTAGCCACACTTTACTGTGTTACTTGTAGGTATAGCTCGGATAACACCTGCATCAATATAGTAGAATAGCAAAATTCCTTAGTGAACAATTGTTTTTATTATCAATTGCTACCGTAAACCTTGCCTTTCATGTTATTTTATTACACACAACATTATTAAATACAAAATTGTCTCGGACAAGGGCTAATTTAGAACATTGAGCTAACAAAATTGAAAAAAAGGACCGCCAAATGCATCGTAGTTGACATACCTAAGACTGTTCAGAAAACAAAAGAGTAATAAGTACCTATTGACCTTTTATTAGTACTGAATTTTGAAGATTAACTTAGCGTAACTTTAGCTCCCTAAATTATACATACTAATTTGTATTTTTTAGTGTGTGTTGTTATTTTTGTACGTTCGTGGAATCGCCTTCAAAGCGAAAGCGACAAACGAAACCATTGTTTTTATTATAAAAAGCTTGAGTTGCAAAAAGAGTCGATCTGATTCCCATTAAAACCACATCTATAAACATACAATTTCTAAGAAACTTTCGAGTCACAATATCCGTGAGATAAAATGCCTACTCTTCGAGATCGAATAGGTGAATGAGTAAGTAATGAGAATGTACCTGGCTGGCGAGGTCCGGTTTGAGTTAGGTGCCATGCTACATATAACAACGACATCTCATTCAATAGCTACGTGAGAAGTTTATCAGACTAAAGTTATCATTCGTTTTAAATTTACCTCCTCTCCCGTCCTCCTGTTACTTCGGACTGCGTTCCAAAACTTAAAAAAAAAAACGTAACAAACCAAAAATATCAAAACATAAAACCAGATCGCGCACAAAACCAAATTCACACACTACAAACAGAACTGAACTGAACACAAATTGAAACGTTCGAAAATCGAAAATGTCTTTTTTCACACTGGCCGGTTGTTGAGTTTTGTAAGTTGGTAAAAAGTTGTTAGGTTAAATATTGTGGCATTTTATATGCACGTGCGGTTAGTGCGCGTTGCCGGCTCTCGGACCGGTCGACATGCGCCGAGTGGGGACTGTCAAACCAGCCAGCTGGTAGATCCACTCTAGCGGGCAAACTGGCAACTAACTGGCGCCGTTCGAGAAGGGTGTAACTTAGATACTGGCGAAACGATAGGTCTTATAAGTTTAAAGGTTGAAAAGGCAACTTACGTCAAAATACCTCTGTGGGGGGTTACCGTGTGGCGTCTTAATGCGATTTAATTCCAATTCAGTTTAGGTTCGGTCGCTGTCAGCTCCACACCAAAAATGACAACTAAAACCTGATTGAAGCCGGAATTGAATCGCATTAAGACGTCATGGTAAGGCTCCTGGTCTAGATTATTGGTTTAATGTGCAATATAACGTTTTTCAGACTTACCAAAACTTAATCAAAAATTTTAAAACAGTTAATTTTACAGTTATTGTATACCTGACTGGGCAACTGATTTATGTTCGATCCATACTTGTTTAACTTTATCGGTTAATTTTACAGTAAAAAAAAAAAACATAATAACTTTGCAACTTAAAATCGCCTAATTCGACGATATGTCCTTTTACCGCCGCGCCGCGCGAAGCGTCATGGCGGCGGCGCCTCAGAGAGGGGATATTGACTCGCGGCGCAGCCACTGCGCATGTACCGACCCATGTGTTACTGTTTGTATTACGCTCAAATAACGTCCAAAAACAATAAAACACACTCAAACCATATTTATTAGTATTCCTTTATGCACCAGTAACTCGAGTCGGTTTATGCCCGCGCGGCGGCCAAGTGCCAAATGACTGCATCGCGAACGACCTTGACCCCCAATGGCGGCACCGGCTCTTCATTCCAACTTTTTTTATACACTTATTTTTACAGACTTCGATTTTAAAAAGATAACAGCGGTAATACCGCGTAAAATGTTCAAGTCATTAAAACTTTTTTAATTTTTCCGCTTTTAATTTTGAACGCTCATTTTTTGCATATTTGGCCGTAGAAGCTTTTGCCACAGGCAGTTTTTGTTAATTAATTTGCGCGCTCAGTTTGTAGAAAGTAATTTTGAATTTTGAAATAAGTAGGTAGCAATTGATTCTGTTACTTCACCTCGTTAAGATTTTTCGTCATACGTTGTACGTTGTAGGTGCTAAGTAAGAACATTATTATGCCACTCGGATGCAGCATAGGTATTTTAAATATTTTTACCAAACGCAATACAGCCATCACACACAAATAATTGCAACAACTTAATTTAAAACAACACTTTCTTAGTATGATAAGTAAAAGGCAACAACATACGAGTGCTTTTGACTAGAAAAAATTTCTGAACAATAAGTTAATCCTACTACCAAACTATCCTCTTGATAACACAAGTGCAAACGAACCAAGCTGCAGACAAAACTTGGCCAAGCGCCAAAAATCTCTCGTGCGAATGTCACTTTTTTCTCAGTTTTCGCCTTCGATGGCTCAAACTGGCTGGCAAGACAGTCAAGTCAAATGTACGCGTTGAAACCGGGTTCCGCTAACACTTGCAAACTTACTCAAGTCGGTGGATAAAACTGAAACTAACGGCCTTAGCTCCATTTATGCCACTTAACTCTAACGATGGCGCCACTAGAAACCGCATTAGATAAATTTGTATAGCTGTAGAAAAATAATAAAACAATTGAAAGTGTAGTTTCTCAACAATAACGACCGCACGGGAATAGTTTCGGTTAGTTAAAATGATTCATTACTTCCGTTTGTTTAATTATAATTACAGTGCTGCGTTGGAGAAATTATATGCAGAACTAAATTAAATTGTTAGCCACTTCACATTAAAGACTTGGGCTTCTATGTTGCCAAGGGAAAGTGCTCGGCTGGATCTAAACTTTACTTTATTAGGTACGTAGTGTTGTTTATGGAAGCACTTCAGTTCGTTCGCGATTATTTTTGTGGTGAGAGGCCACAGTAGAGAGATCTCTCTCCAGGCAGATATTATGCCTGGGGACCTAAAAATCTCATCGTAGTCTTCTTTTATCTCTCGTTTAATTTATCTTTCGTTAATTTCTAAATGTCTGTGAAAATCAGAACACATAGAAAAATCCGAAAAGTAAAGCTATGGCCGGGAATCGAACCCGGATCCTCGTCATTCCGTGACGCGTGCTATACCACTACACCACCCATAGCATAAGATACAGGGTACTCTCGTATCCTAGTTTAGGCATTTAATTTAATTACTCTACGCACAGTTTATAATATACTTTCGTTGTAAGCGCAGGCACACTTGTTTTATGTCGAGTCATTAGTTTAGTTCTTAACTTTGTTGTGTACTTACTAATACATAGATAGACATAATATAGTGCTTACTAACCATTTATAATTTATTTGTACAATTGATTATTTTAATAAATAATTTGAATTTGATTTGAATTTGATAGCAAGTGGGTAGTCTCCGAATTTTTCTACCTGTTACCGACCGTCACGTGACCTTTGTTACTATGCGAATTTTTTGTCGCTAAGCGTCATCTGTTTGAATGATGTGTCTGTACGACACAATCTTATCTTATCTATTTCTTATTTATCTTATCTTTCGTTAACATTGTCTCTTGACTTAACCGTTGATATTTCGAGATTTTGCATAAATCCCCATCCCGTAAAAACATAAAGATCGAAAGCGGCTTATGTGTTATTCCAGGAATCCAACTGTCTACTTACCAAACTTTAACCAAATCAGCAGATAATTTCAAGCAGTTTCAGCGTGAATAATTAAATACACAGGCAGACACAATCAAAAACACTCGAATTTATAATACTAGTAAGATTGGAGAGGCTCTAGAAGAAATAAGATTATCGCCTCCAGTCTATGTAGGTCCCACTGTTGGAACTTCAGATACATTATTAAATTTCATTTTTACGATAACACGTTACTGTTTCCTTCACTGTTCTCCTTTACTTACCGAAAAGTTACGTCAAGTCACTTGCTTGAAATAGGTGAATAGTATTGTCAAACCATAAGGCCAGTATGTGTATAAATTATGGTAATAAATAATAGTATTATCGCTTAGAAAAAACTCAATTACTTCTCAAACAATTCGAGAGAGGAAGGGTCTCGCTTGTTTCTTAAAATACTCTCTTATACTTAAACACACTTAATTTAAGCAAACAATTCCAAAGCCAGTTAATATCCTTAAACGTAAAGTTAAGTCCCGGGATTTTGAATTATATTATTATGATTCTTGGTAAATTGATTAAACTTAATTCAATATGAACTCTTCTTCACAAAGGAACTCTAAAACAGAGGAAGTCATTACTTTAGATTTATGGAATCAAAGGCAAAAAGTCTTTTGTGTAGCTACCCGTTAGGCGTTTTAAGCAAGACCTTATCAAGATTATGTATATACTTTTATGTATGTATTTATGTACACAAAAAAGTCTTATTTTTTGGGAAAATGGAATCGATTGCCCTTTTCGATGTTTTATTACGTTGATTGAATGAGGTATAGTCAATTCCAATCCATCTTAACGCTTCTGTAAACATCCAAGTCTAATCTAAGTTCATATAAAATTGAAATTATAAGAATTCGCTTTTCTTCGTCTGCGTAGAATTATACTTCAAACATCTTTTTGAATCACTTTATCTATTAAAAAAACCGCATCAAAATCCGTTGCGTTGTTTTAAAGATCTAAGCATACATGGGGACAGACAGACAGACAGGAAAGCAACTTTGTTTTATACTATGTAGTGATGGTACTTTTTTAATCATTGCCATCATTATCAGGGTTTTCTTTCACCTATTAAATTTCAGCTCATTAGTACGATAGAAGTTCACCAAATTTGACTTCTGTAAGATTTGTGCAGTTAGAAATGAAGTTAGTAAAATCGAGTTCAAAATCATTACTTTGCTTTCTTTTAGTATTACTAAATTTAATCAAACTGTCTAAGATATCTCTAACAAAACATTTCTTCATTTCCTGGCGCGCGAGAAAAATTGAATTTCAGCATTTTCATTTCCTGACTTCCCCTTGCCAGGCGTTGAGAAAAATATAAAACTTCTTCCTTTTGACAAATTCAATTTATCTACTGTGTACCACCAATATAACTGTGCTGGTGGTAAAAATGAGAACTAAAATCATCTTACCCAAAATTCTTAACGATTGGTCGACGACAGCGCCACTATCGGTAACTTGACACAGATTGTATTCGTAGGCTCAGTAGGTTCTAACTTTTCTCCCTCCTAAACTTTTCCCCGCCAACCTCTAACCGTAGAAGGTATGCTATTTAGTTCAATCTATTCACCGTAAGAGGGCATGTTTGAATGCTGTTAGCCCGTGAAACTCGAGTACGAGTTGCAATTGGAGGCTACTTGTTTCCGTGCGCAGCTCACAGATGGCGTGATAACAGTTAGGTACTTAGTTTTTCTTTCACTAAGTATGTTTTGTCGTGCTTTGTAAATATTTTTATAGGATCATCCAGAAAGTTAGGTTCTAATTCTAAGTAAGGTTTATACATTCCATTTTGTAATGGAAAAAAAAATGCTCGAAGAAACGCTCATAAGTTGTTTTTTTTGCCAATAGCAAATTGTAACTATAAGTCTTCTACATCTTCCATACTAGTCACATTATAATAAGTGAAACAACCCTGGGCTGTATAAATCATCTGACAATGGAAGTAGGTACAGTATTACCAAACTCGCCACTTTCCTGAGATTTCCTATCTTTCCTTCAATCTTTTACCGCAACAAGGGTGAAAGGTTCTAGACGCACTGATATTTTCAACGCCTCTTCTTTATATTGGGACGGGTTTTTATTTTAGCTTGTCTGTAACACTCGACTTTTCTGTCCAACAAAGGCAACCAACTTTACTTTGCGATGTGGCTAGCAAACCATCACTATTTTGATTCCCATTTCCATCTGTACGCCCACAATCATGCTAAACGTGGCTTTTGGGTTTAGTTCCCTTAGGGCTTAGGCTTTGTAAGGGATAATGTTTTTTTTAAACAATACTTAACAACCCTAAGTTATTTGGTATAGACTTTTGAATACAAGAATAACGGAAACCAAAAGAATAGTCACGTGAAAAAGAAAGATAAGCCATAGCTGATAATGATGATTTATGTATGTATGTATGTGTGTAAACACACAATCGCGTAACTGCTTGCTGCAAATGTTGCGGTATTAATTAGGTATTTTTGTTCAATATTTGACGCAAATGCTCAGACACATAAAGTTGATTACGCGTACGATGTTAAAATGCGGCCGTAAAATTTTATTGGTACTCTTCTTGCGAGATTTGGTTTAAACATCGTCTAATACCTCATCGTCCACGTACATTGTAAATTGGAGTTTTGCCATGAGGTTTCAAAGGTAATTGTTTGTATAATTATACAAATTGTATTCAAGGTAGTTACTAAATGTAACAAAAATATTATTAGTTAATTTGTGTAGTTACTAAATAGGCCATGCGGATAGATCAGTTAGTAAGTGTGAAGTAGTTGTTGATAAAATAAAACTTGAAAATAAACTTGGGTACCTCCGTTTGGGTAAATCTAGGTCATTTTCTTTTCCTAATGCCTAGACTGTACGTATAATTGTATATACGTAGGTATGTTTACTGTTGCACGCAACTCCGTCTGCGCAGAATTCGCTTTTCCGCGGGAACTTTGTAATTCCCGGTTTCAACGAGACTGAAACTATTTGTTTACCAAATCGCGGTTTCGGCGTGAAAACGTAACAGACAAACCGACAGTCAGAGTTACTTTTGCCTTTATAATATTAGTAGGAATTATGTTTGAACTGTTGCAATGAAAAAGCGTGCGTGTCAAATAGCAGTGTGTTTTCGCTGAAATACCGGGAGTATGTCGGTCGGGCCTTTAGGATATACGAGCAACACGGGTTTGTATCGCAATCGAGGCTCGGGGTGAAAGAATACGAGGGAAATTACTTGCTAGTAGGTATTCAAAGCGTGCAGCTAAATGAAAAACCTTGATTAACCTTAAAAGTAAAACCTTTTCGATTTAGGTGAACCTTAATAGGTCAAGGCTTTATTTTTAAAGAAATACCCTGTGCAATCCTAATGCGCGTTCGAAGATACGTGATCGATCCGTAAAAACAAAGTTGGAGCACTTACTGAAAAGGTACTTAGCGCCGAGGCTCCGTTTCCTCTCTCTCGACCTATTCTTGAGTATTCTCCGCTTTAATCGGTTGAGCACCAGGTCGGCTTCGTCAACACTTTCGGACGAGGAAGTGTTGACAATCCCCACCGCGCCCGACACAGAATGGCACCGCTCCCGCATGGTCACACTCGTTGACCGATCCTGCGGTTCAATTTCTGATAAGCCACGTCGGTACATTTTTAGGCGTTTTTTCATTTCACAAGCCGTCGCCGCGTCCGTGGGAATATTAATGAATTCGTTCTCCGATGTGTTACCCCGTGTTTTGTGGGGCCGCGTTTTTCGCAAAAGGAATTTGGGCAATTCTTGACGCTTCAGTGCTTCGCGCGTATTTTGTGGAGATTTCATTGTTTTCCGTCGGTGTAAAGCAAACCAATCCGGATTAGACCCCGTCCGCACGGGTAAGCTTTTTAAGTAAGTGTTCAGGAACGATACCTTATTGTGAGGCGCCTTATATAAAACTCCAGATTTGGAGCGCACCAAAGTATCATCTTTACGTTCTATTGTGGAGCCTCTTCTTTCAATGGTGTCTTTGAATGACTGAGATTTATGAAGTACCGTAGGTACCTCATTTTCGGATTGGTTTGAGGGATTGTCAATAGAAATGGTTGACGATGAACTCGATAAACTAATTCCATTAGTTTTTAATATTGACTTTGTTTCAGTTTCATTCAATAATGGCTGCTTGTCACCGACACGGCTCTCGTTGTCGGAACTCTTGTAGCTGCTAACTTCACTGACGCCGTCGGACTGTAAAGGGGTGGTTTCGAGGCTATTTATTCGCAAATTAGAAAAGTTCGTGTTTAATGTGAGTTTACTTGGAATGTTTGTTACACTGCCGCAATCTCGAATAACGTAACTTTTATTACTCCTCTCAACATTATCATTAATTACGACAGGTGTGCGAAATATTCGTGTGTATATTTTATCTCCGGCGACGGAATTACGTTTTCTAATAGAGTTTTTGCCGATGTAATGCTTAAAATCTCTCTCCCGCAGCGAGCGGCTGCCTCTAACGAGGTGTTCCTCCGGGCTGCAAGTTTTTATAGAAACATTTTCATCGTTTGTCTCCACGAGGAGATTCCCTTCACTATCAAAAAGTTGGATTGTAGGAAATCTGATCCCGGGGGACAGATTTCGTGTACGCAGCTCCCATTTCTGTTGGCAGGGCTTTCTTAGTTGAATTCGTATCACATTATCGTCTATAAGAGGATTGTCGCTATAATTGCCGTCTTCTGCTTCTGCCATTATTATGATGTACACACATTCGCCAAAAAAACACGCTTTCGAACCTCGTATCACAGAGTACTGATTTGTTTGTTTACAGTCAGCTGTTCAGTGTTAATTCTGGCGCGTCGCCAGGCAGAGCGGTTCACCCGCATTCTTGTCTAAATAGTTTCAATGTCATTTTTGTTTTTCAACCAAAAATAAATACGGTGTGACGAACACAACAATCACATTATTTAAAGAATATCACAGACACCCGATCACTTTCATGCACTGTAAGATGATTACTGAACACAACACTGTAACAAACGAGCCGGGTGTTGAAAACTATTGCATAAGCTTGCGTGCCGTGATTGCGCGTAATTGCACCGTCTAATGAGTACTGGGATTTAATTTGCGTCAGTTTGATAGATCTGATTATCACAGTCGGATAGATTGAAATTGTCGGATCGATCTGTCATCGGTCGAGCGGGGCGCGCGTAGGCTATCGCGCGCGGTTTTTGGGCGAGTATCGGACTTTCCGCGCCGGTTTTTGGACGTTCGCGGCTCCGGACATTTCTGCACTGGGAGCTAACAGTCGAATAGATGCGAGGCACTATAAATAGAGACCGCCGTGCTGGCCGGCTCCCCTTGAACCTAGTGTGTGTATGGAACATGACGGCGCTGACGTAGGCGCAACAACTGTTCGCACTGACACAGTTTTTCACTTGACCATGCAGCGTGGCCATATGAGCATGCGCCGGTGACTAATGCGTACAGCTGTTCCGTAACGTAGCTTCTACTATTATTCAATTCAAACTCGAACGCTTGCGCTAGTTCATCAATTTGATTGTAATCAATTACACTGTCGGGAATGAAGCCGCGATTTAAACAGACCGCCCAGTAGTGTACCTACTTAAGTCTGATTAATATTTTAGTTAACCCAAAGTATTATTATTTTCGCACTTAAAATATTTTCTTGATGGCAGAATTGCTATTTGTTCATGGTGTTCATACGGAAACGGAAATCATTAATTAAAGAACGCCTCATTGAGTGGTCGTTGGCTTCCTGCAGGAATTAACCACCCCATTTCGATAAAGTCATCAGTCAAAAGTCGTTTATCGTCGATTTGTTTTGTCCGAAATAAAATGTTCACTGCCATTTTCATTGTAAAAAATAGTTTTTTAATTTTAATTATTTAATTTGGTGTTTCACCTTGAAATTTATTGAAAAGCAAAAATACGCCAGCGAATCACTAAAGGCATATTAAAATAAACGCTGGGATGAAGAGATGCAAGTGCTTTATTTGTATTGCAGAACAGAATATTTGACATCTTTCCAAAATATGTTCCACTAATTGTATGATCGTCCCATTTACACTCTAAATAACGTTTCAAATAAACCAAAATTTACAAGAAATAACTATCGCAAAAATGATTAATGAAAAGTTACAAACCCAAACAAAATGTAGGTATGTTTTGTAGCTGTCTAGCACAGTTAAGTGCCAATGTGACGGACGAATGCAAGCAAACAAGTTTGAATAAGAGGTTTTTAATCCACAGACATACAACAGAAAAATTACAATTACACATAAACGGATAACTCACGTATAAAAAGTCGAGTGATGCTCGACATGTTTCGGACTATTTCGTAGTCCTTCTTCCTGGAGCGCTCGCCCCGGCGGCACCGAAACGAACACTGCGCGCCAGCGCTCTGTTCGCGCGGCTGCTCGACGCAACTGACAGCGGCGCACAACTACCCTCGTTTTCATCGTCATTTTTATTACTGTCAAATGTAGGGCAGCACACAACACTGATCACTGATCTGTTTATGTGTAATTATGATTGAGTCTCACGGTAGTTTCATACAACAGAAAGTTTAGATTCTAACATCCAGTGGATCATGTTGTCTGCCCCACGTAGTGGGCCTACGGTAGCGTCTTATAATATGCTCATTATGCTACTACTACTAACTTCTTCCAATTTATAAGCCCTCTTCCAAAAAGGAGGAGGTTCTCAATCTGACACTACGTTCTTTTGTTTGTATTTTTGTCCGTGGATATCTTGATATCTTCGCCACTAGTAAACCGATTTCGTTTATTTTCAGATGGTGTGCCCACTTGTATATCTCAAAAAAAACTATTCGGCGTTTGTAAATATCTTCGAATTTCATATATTCTGCTATTAGTCAATATTTAATTTTCACCGTGATGTCTGATATATTTAAATTAGCTATCTTATAAAAACCCACGCAGTCCTAACTTTAACTTACAGTTATTCAATTTGTTTCGTTTCCAAGCTTATTACTGTGTACAATGATAAATATCTGTTCCCGCAAACTTCGAAAGGCATTAAAGCTAGCAAACTCAATAAAATCTACTTTTCTCAAAGCGAAATGTCTCCAAACGTCTTTTTAATTTTGTCTCACAGTAAGTACAAAGTTGTATTAATAGCTGTCTGCTACACAAACCTATATTGTTTAAGCATGAAAATGTAATTCACAATAGTTTCCTGTATTTTGAAATGTTTTTATCTCCACACATATTATAATTAATTATAATCATAATTAGGCCTTACGTGTGATTTTATTATAAACTAGCTTCTGCCCGCGACTTCGTCTGCGTCGAATGCGAATTATACATAAAAACCTTCCTCTTGTCACTTAATCTATTAAAAAAACCGCATCAAAATCCGTTGTGTATGTAGTATTGAAGATAAAAGCATACATAGGGACATAGGGACATAGGGACAGAGAAAATGACTTTGTTTTATACTATGTAGTGATGATCTCGTTAAGGCTCGTATCATAAAACCACACACGTCACTCGGTTTTTTTGGTGATCGAATTTGTTTAAAAAAGTCCTGTTGCATACAGTTTCCAAACACGCCACGAAAACTTACAAAACAAATGTTTACCGTATTAACGTTTAGACCCCATCGTTTTTGTTATCTATGAAATATGTGTCTACGATACCATTGACTAAGAGTAGGTTATTTGACTCTTTTTCCAGCATAAAAAAACTTCCATCACCTAAACTGCTTCAGACACACGAAGTGATTTTACGGGTCTCGATCTAAACAAATCAAATTACCTCCACCAGAAGAGATGTCTGTTAACAATTTCGCACCGGATTACAGACGAGGTAGGTAGGTATCGAGCCGTTCTCAATTACCAGAGAAGGGTCAACCTATCCTGTAAATTGGTCGCTAATAATTAATGTCAAGATGTGAACTTGCTGCGTAAATTAATTAATATTGAATAAACTGTTCTATTTAAGGATTACACAACAATGGGAGGTGAGCGTTCTCCAAAAAAGAGTGTATATAATTTTTTTTTCAGAATTTAACTATTTTGGATTTTTCTATACCCTATAGAATCCTTTACCCTATAGATTCTGATAGAAAAAAACATCAGTCCCTGATTTTATTGTGGTTTTTTTTTCCTGTACACGTCACGTTCCATACATATAAAAAAAACAATGAGCATAAAAGTGACGAACTGGAATGGAAGTGTTGAGACGCATGTTTTATTGTTTATATTATGGATCGATAGGGTAAACGATTCTGAGTAAGAAAAACCCAAAATAGTTTAATTCTGAAAAAAAAAATATGCAGACTTATTTTTGGAAAACACTCAGCTACTTATGGCATCTTATAATGTTTTTTTCCTGTATACGTCACGTTCCATACATATAAAAAAACAACGAGCATAAAAGTGACGAACTGGAATGGAAGTGTTGGGACGCATGTATTTTTGTTTGTATTATGGATCGATAGGATAAACGATTCTGAGTAAGAAAAACCCAGAATAGAATTCTGAAAAAAAAAAATATTATGCAGACTTATTTTTGGAAAACACTCAGCTACTTATTTGGATGGATTAAGTTAGGCAGCGTAATTTTATAATTCATGCGATCCGTGTTGTTCGTGTTGTCGTAATTTATAAAGTTCTGTATAAACTTTGTAAATGGAATTTAATGCTTATAAAACTTATTGATAATTTGGACTATTTGCTCTGTTAAGAAGTAATGGAAGTTATTAACAACGCAATGAGTTAATAATTTCATTTCTGTATTTTTAAGCAATGCTGCTCTGAGAATCATCTTAGAAGAAAGTAAATTTAACTTACAACTTCTCCTGACGTACAACTTTAACGTTTAATTAATAATAAACGTGTACTCGTAAGTAACACGTTCACAACAGACTAATAAGAAAAGCAAGGAGGAATTGAGATCTTCTGCGAAAACTTTTTAATTGGGCTTTTTACATCTCCATGCAATGTTAGAGAAATGAAAGTAATAGTAAAGTAAAAGTACCAACTTTTCCTAATCGAGACACGTTTATCGCTTTCCATGAGTTCATGTTACAGCGAAACATCTAATTTGACAATGTACAATATGATGTAATTTTTATTAAATGAATAAATAATCTAATCTAATCTAAACTCTGTATCCAATAAATTATACTTGTTCCTTTTTTACTAATTTCAATTTATTAATGAAAAAATGCAAATAGGAATTAAAAACAAATTAAACTATGATTAAATTAAAAACAAGCAAAAACGAAACTAAAACTAATCTTAAAATAAAATAATTAAAAAGGAGTGGCCCCCGGTGGCATAGTACCACAGACGCTGGCAGCATTTTCCATTTCAGCATAAATTCACTTTAGAAACTAGCAGTTTAGCGCGACTTCGTTTGCGAAGAATTTGCTGTCGCTATCCCGTAGGAACTACGCCATTGTCCGGGATAAAATGTAGCCAATGTGTTATTTTAGGCCAATGTGTTTAAATCAAGCCAAATTTTAGTCTGACCTGTTCAGAACTTACAAGCTTTCGCATTAATAATATTAGTAGGAATAATAGTGGGATAACGTATTCACTTTTCCAAGAAGACGATGGCGTTGCTCTCTGTCATTATTACAGTTTGCGAGACCTTTTGCATTGCATTGATCTATAAACCAATCTTATTTGTATTAATCTTTAGAAAAAAACCAGTCTAATAATACAAATTGGTTAATCAAATCAAAAACTTTCTATGTCAATCCTAAAAGCGTTGGAAAACTTACGGTGGACATCTTCTTTATTATTGAAGTGCCGAGTTTTAAGCATGATGTTTTATTGCCGGAAAATGTATTTTTTCTCTTCAAGCAATTGTTAAGAATTTCCGGAGAACATTTCATTTAGACCAATATTCCGCTGCATTGTCGACTCTTGCAAAATTGGTGCTTCTTTTATTCAATTTACATGGAAATATTTAAATAATGACTATGGAAAAAATTCTACTGTTCCGGCTGCATACAAATTGTGGCATACCTATTTTTAACCGACTTCAAAAAAAGGAGGAGGTTCTCAATTCGTCTGTATTTTTTTTTATAAAGTCAAATGCGAAAATGTGACATTTTTAATTGTGCAACTGACTTAACGCATTGACTGCCGACAATGCATTCCAGAGCAGCCATTTGAATGCACATGACGTTTGGTTTACTCTTCTTCTTCTTTTATTTGTGGCGTATCAAGTCGTTATAGTGACGACAATTTCGCCAATGTCAATGTAAAAATTTTTATTAAAAAATCTTGTGACAAAATGTCGGCAACGTTGTACGGTAATGGTCAAAGACCCCCCTCCCCCCCTGTCGGGCTCTTAGCCAACGGTCAATGATATCCCTCAGAAACTGCCAGGAAATCATTAGCCGTTGCCCAGGGCGCACCGGACCAAGCAATGCTCTTCCCCCCGGACGGATCCAAAAACGAACCGCAGCTCTTAATCACACGTGGAGGTAACCCGACTCGCACCCCCGTTTGGTTTACTAAAACTTATCTATTACTTGCATTTAATGACAGCATCTACGAATGACATTATCTAAACGTTAAAAGGATTTTTTTTTTTTTTTTTTTAACTTGTACTTTGTAGGCATACCTACGGGTATGTAATTTATCAAATGTCATGTAACTATCTATTAAATAAATAGAAACCTGGGGTGCGAGGCGGGTTACCTCCGCGTGTGGTCAAGAGCTGCGGTTCGTTTTTGGATCCGTCCGAGGGGAAGAGCAGTGCTTGGTCCGGTGCACCCTGGGCATCGGTTAATGATTTCCTGGCACGTTCTGAGTAATATCTTTATCCGTTGGCTAAGAGTCCGACAGGGGGGGAGGGGTCTTTTGACCGTGTTCTACCGTACAACTTTGCCGACATTTTTGTCACAAGATTTTTGAATACTGTATTATTACTTTGACATTGGCGAAATCATCGCATCGAGCGATGGGGCCATATTTAAAAAAAAAGAAGAAATACTAATAGAAACCTATACTATAGTGATTACTATAAATATTGATTTTAGTATTACATCGACACATGTGTGATAGTATTTCTAAGAGTCCAATGGCGTCACTTATTGTTAGCCCAGACAGGAGAATGACTTTATGAATGACTTCACTTAGGCGTAAGCTAGACTAGTGCCAGGATCGCTTCATGAAGACCGTTACCGATTATCGTTATGGACTATCCAGTAACGTTTCGTGCACAATAGTGCTACCCAACTATCGATATCTTGTCCACATCTAATATTTACATACCCTAGCAGGACCATAGAACATATCTAATGTTGTGAAGTTTATTTGGGTACACACAGTAAAGTTTTAAGTAAACAAGGCTATATTCAACGTTAAATCTATTGCTAAAAAAAATAAGCAAAAAAGCATGAAATTTCTCAGTGAAGACGTTGGACTAGATAGCCCTGCATCAGTCAATCCATTAAGGTGGACCGACGACTTGGTTCAATCGCCGTAAACCAGATAGATGGATTTGCATCCATTGCATGCCTCCAGCTCTTTATGTTGTTTTTTGAGATTGCAAATCATCAAAAGAAGCATCTATTAACATTTAAATAAATATGATTAAATTAGCAGCTTAAGAAGATCAAACAAGCTTACAACTCTAATTTGTTAGTTTCTTCAAGTGAAACTTTTCAAGTCAAATTTGATTCACTGTTAGAGTGGTCGTATTGACTTCAAATTTGTCATGATATACGGATGACAATGCAAGTAAATGTCAGCAAAAAAGCATACTTATAATTAAGTAAATCTTATATCATCGATAACTTTCACCACTCTAGTAACAAGGAAGGAGCTAGTGTTGTCCTCTGCCAAATGTGTTTGACACTGCGGTATCTCTGTTATAGTATCTAGAACTTGACTGATCGCCAAATAGCTAGAATTTATGGGCCCGTGAAAAATGACTGGCGTTCACTCGTTTGGCTCGTTCTTGCCAATGGTTTCGATTAAGATCGATGTTGGAAGCACTTAATTACTGTTGGTTACATGAATAATTGATTTAAATGCTGTTGTTGTTTTTCCGATTATTTGTATCGTATTTTCAAGATAAAAGCAATATTTATAAGAACCATTTTTTCTCTTTGTCTGACGAAATAACTTTCTCTTTGATGATGCCATTTTATAAATCGCCAAAATAGAGTTCTCATTTCCGCGTTTTTGTACAAGAGAACAAAGACGTGAATAAAGGTCGCAAGCCGAATAACAATCCATCTGCTTAGCCATAAACAATAAAATGACGTTACGTTTTATTAAAACGAGGAAGACAGACTAAGACTGACAAGGGTGAATGTGAAATACAAGCCAAACGATCGCTAAATATCTGGCAGCAAACGTAGACGCCTTGTCTAATAAAACAATTGGAATAAAATAAACAACACACACGCACACACACATATATATACTAGCTTCTGCCCGCGACTTCGTCTGCGTAGAATTTTACATAAAAACTTTCCTCTTGAATCACTCTATCTATTAAAAAAAACCGCATCAAAATCCGTTATGTAGTTTTGAAGATATAAGCATACATAGGGACATAGGGATATAGGGACATAGGGACAGAGAAAGCGACTTTGTTTTATACTATGTAGTGATGATGATGAATATAAGAGACTTAGGTATACATAATAAAGCTTGTATACGGTAACACACTCACAAAAGTGTATAGGTACCTCGTGGCATGTATGTAACAAGTGACATGCGGGCTTGTCAGTTGAAACAAAACTGTTGGGAGACAATATACCTACCGAGAATTCGCATAGGTAACTTTACATTCAAACGTGCTATCATAGACTCTCATTGTTCAGCGTATTTGGAACAATTGTCATAACAGTAAAATAGTTTCTCGACTTATACAAGCTTTGGTAATGGTACATTATTCAATGATCAAACGAACTTACCAAGTGAAGTTCGATCTTAATTATCCTGGTTTCGTCGAAGAGATTTATTATAACCATGTAGTACCCCCTGGGACGCCAGCCAATCCGCACACAGTATTTAGCGTAGTAATAGTACCGCGAAAGTGGCTCCACCTATAACTACGCCACAGACCCACTGCCCGGGTCGAGCTTCATTATGTTTAGAGGAAACAACAATTCTGCACAACATTGACAATTATTATTAATTAATATTATTATTATTATTTTTCTTTTTCGGGGAATCATTGAAAGGTTGTGGGAGGGATCTTAAATCTCTTCGACGAAACCAGGATAATTAAGATCGAACTTCACTTGGTAAGTTCGTTTGATCATTGAATTATCCTGTTTTCGTCTCCGAGATTTATTATAACCATGTAGATGTTTAGAGATTAGTTTCAGTCAATGTTGGTATCAAGGGAAACAAAAAACTTTGTTTCAATAAAATTTCGAACTTCAACATAGAGTATTATTTTTATTGTAATTATAAGTAATAACAATTTCTTTTGATAAGTAGGATACCCAAAAAATAACAAATCAAAACATACGTATTGGCTAAACAATATTCATAATTCAATGTATCCTTAACTAAAAGTACGGCTTATTCTTTAATTTTATTGATCTAAATCAAAAAGTAAAAGATTAGAACGATGATCGATTATAGGCCTATTGTAAAAATTGGCAAATACCATAGAGTGCCCTGTCCAGCCAGCACAACGTCGGATCACGTCAAGGCTGAGGCCGGCGCGCGCCGCGGCCGACGTGCTCGCGTGGCGCGTGCTGTGCGCGCTGAACACGCTCGTGTCCACCCCACTTGCCTCTAAAGTCTGCTTCATCCATCGACCAACAGTTTGTGACGAAGCAGCTTTATGAGGTTTTTTATGCGTTACAAACAGCCTTGTCTCAGAACTTGACCGTATATTAGACGTTGCCGACATGTAAGCGACCAGAGTGGCTGCTGGGCAGATGCTCGGATTATTAGGAAAGAAAGGCAAGTCAAGCACAGGTTGAGCGCGACCTACCCCTGAGGTCTTAATCAAATCAGTAATGGTTATTACTACCCTATCATTATATGTATTAATATTAGGTAATTTAATCAGAGATAGTGTTTGGGTCCTCTGGCCCGTGGCCAGTGCCAGCAACATTGTACATTTTTTGGAAATCATTTCTAAATTTAACGTTTCGTTGGGAAATAAATTTGACAAATGATTAAGTACCATATTAGGGTTCCAGGTAACATTATAACGAGGGAAGGTAGGTTTAAGTTTAAAAATACCTCTAAAAAATCTCTTTACAATGGGATTTTTGCCTATATCATTTTTTGATATTAATGAGATCGCTGAGCGGTGGTTATTTAAAGTGCCGTAAGATGAACCCGATCTAAAACACATATTTAGAAACTCAAGTAGTGAGCAAACAGAGACATTAAATAAATCTACGTTATGTTCTGTACAATATTGCCACCACCGTTTTAGACTAGAGGAGTATTGCACTCTTGTATTGGGTGATATCGACGCCACCATCATATCTACAGCGCCGGGCGGCACGTCCTGCTCGAGGAACGCTTGCCGGATAAGACGCTCACAGCCAGGGAAAGGTGCCGGTGCAGAGGGTGTACTGTTCTGAAATTAGAGGAGAGTAGATTTTTATGTGGAGGGATTATTACAATTTCATTTATACATAACGATTTAAACAAAGGGTACCAAGGCTGTGAAGGCCAATTTGGAACTACCAGTATGCCCGTTGCACCGTCACTAATGATTTTTTTAATTGTCTTTAAAATCAAAGCAAATGGCGGGAAGGCATAAAAGAAAAATGGATACCAATCCAACGTGAAGGCGTCTATATTTAAAGCATAGGGGTCAGGTCGCCATGAAACGTACTTTGCACACTTAGCATTAATACGCGAGGCAAATAGATCTACCTTGGGTGTACCGAATTTAAATACAATGTCTAAATAAGTGTCATTATTAAGTTCCCACTCTGTGTCAAAATTCATTCGCCGAGATTCTCGGTCGGCTTCTGTATTATGCGAGGACTTTATATAGGACGCAAATATAAATATTTTCCTATGTTCACACCACTGCCAAATCTCTTTGGAGATTTGTGTTAAATGTGGGTATTGTATCCCACCCATTCTGTTCACATATGAGATGGCAGTAGTGTTATCGATTCGCAAAAGTATTTCGCAATCATTTAGTGAATTAGCGAAGGATCTTAATCCGAATAGAACGGCTAACAATTCCAAATAGTTAATGTGATGATCATGCTCTTCTGCTGTCCAGAATCCTCCGGTCCGGGCGTCGCCGCAGGCAGCGCCCCACCCAGTCGTGGATGCATCAGTAAAAATCTCTAAACTATATTTTCCGAGTCGAATAGGATTGACAGCTTGTAAAATATTATTTTTCCACCAGTGCAGGTCCTCACTGAAACTATTTGGAATTGTCATTGTCTCGTCATAGTTATCACCGTTATGTAAGAGCGCCAAATATTTGGTTCTCTCAAAAAGTTTTGTATACATCCAGCTATATGCTACAGCTGGACACGCCGCGGTGAGATTTCCCAGAAAACGAGCAAAATCGCGTATTAATATACTCTTAGATTGACTTTTTATAATGAAGTCAATTCGCTTTAAAATGTCTTTTCGTTTTCTTGTAGGTAATTCTACCCTCATTTTTTCCGAATTTAGTACAAAACCAAGGAATGTGCATTGCTTACTAGGCGTTAAGTTACATTTTTTATAATTAATCACGAAACCTAGTTTAGTTAGACAAGAAATAGTCTCATTAACGTTGTGTGTACATTCATTGAATGAATTTCCAATACACAAGATATCATCTAGATATTTTACTGATAAGAAACCCTTAGATCTTAAATATGTAATAACCGGTTGCATTATTTTAGTAAAAATGTAAGGTGCCGATGACAAACCAAAGGGTAGGCACGTAAACTCATATAAAGTGTCACTGAACAGGAATCTCAAAAATTTTCTATGAGCCTTATGTACTGGAAGTAGGAAATAGGCTTCTTTTAAATCAAGATTTACAAGAAATGAATCTTTTGATATAAGTCTTGATGCCGTTCTGATATCTTCCATTTTAAAGTGCTCATTATAAACATATTTGTTCAATTTTTTTAAATTTAAGATAAATCTATAACTGCCATCGCTCTTTGGTATAAGGAAGATATCAGATACATATTGACCCTCAACAAAATTGCATTCCCTAATGGCCCCTATTTTTAGTAAATGTGATAATTCTGTCTGTGCCAATGAATATTCAGTACTTGAAAAGTTACGTTTTGGATATGAACTAGGGCACTGAACTGGCAATTCAAGGAATGGTATACGGTAACCCAATATAGTAGTTAAGATAAATTCGTCTTCGGTAATCGACGACCATGCGTCAATAAAATATTGTAAGCGGCCTGCATGTACCTGCGGTCCCTGTGGTTGTAAATGAGACGTGCTTAGCGGGTTGTCGCTGTCCGGTCGGTCGCGTGCGGCGCGCTCCGGGGCGCGCCGGCTGCGTGCGGCGGGCGGCGCGGCGGCGGCGGGCGACGCGCTGGCGCAGACAGCGGCGGCGCGTACGGAGTCGGCCGGCGCCGATAAGTGTACGCGTGAGACCTCTGTTGGCTCCCGCCTCGATTCACATAGCTCCTCTGTGTGTTGCGGCCTTGAGACGGGGGCCCTCTGGAGTTTAAATTGGACGTCGATGGTGTAGCTTGTATCAATTGTCCTGTTTTCTTAATTCCTCGTGAATTTTTCACCATTTCTCCTAAATTATCTCCGAATAAGTACCCATCACGTTTCCTGCCTTTGAAGGGGATTATCAGGCCCTTGTCTACCAACGGTATTACCAGAGATCGTCTCGTGTCGGTTTCCGCGTAGTGAGAGTCGGCTAGAATCTTACTCGCATCGGATAAAATACTCAGAATTTCAGGAGTCTTAGATTCTTTGTTCATTAGAAGAGACATAGCCCTTGTTACCGCGCTTAAGGCCGAACCCAACTGGTTCTGTTTGGTAAACATTCGTTTGTCTCTGTTTCGACTCTGTTCAGTAAGCATGGCCGCAATCTCCGCGTTTAGAGTCGGGGCTTTAAGTAGGGTAATATTTTCTGGAAATAGGTACTTTTTCAAAACCCGCTCTCGGTCCTCTTTTTTAAAACCGTTGAGCAACAAAGGATTCAGGCGTACAGCAATTTCGTCCAGTATGGGGTCACCCCATTCGACAGTCTCATCTTCTAAAGACCCAAGTGCTACCAAGAGTTCTGGGTCAATATCTGATGTCGTGACTTTCGCAGAATCGGTCGTGGACGCGGGGGCCTCTGACGATGGTGCGGCCACAATCTCGGCGGTCTTGACCGTGACAGCTATTGGTTCGGTCACGGAGGGTAAGATCGCGGGTGGCACGACTATGGGGGCTGCCACCAAAGGGGGCGCCACCACGGGCGAGTCGACTGCAAGCGGCGCGATCGGCATAGGTGGATCGCGGGGCGCAAGGTCCATTTCTTCTAGAGGTTCACTCTCCTCGTGATAATAATACCCATTATCGGTATATTCTCGGTTTTCTGTGGGCAACGAAAAAATCGTTACAAAAATTCGTAAAATGCGGGTAGAGGAAAGAAAAAAGGAAAAATATTATTTTTTAATGAAATAGCTCAGT
Organism: Pandemis corylana; assembly: GCA_949127965.1. NCBI lineage: Eukaryota > Metazoa > Arthropoda > Insecta > Lepidoptera > Tortricidae > Pandemis > Pandemis corylana. The sequence goes on along the minus strand of OX421858.1, from coordinate 10,553,217 downwards.
AAAAAGGTTAATATCTCGTATTAACTCTGAAATAATCAGCTATTGGCCAATGTCCCGCATTGGCTCGAAGCGATAAAATGCCATAGTAATGTAAATGGCTGTTAAACAGTTCCTGGTTAATATCTCGTATTAACTCTGAACCGAATAGCTATAGGCTAATGTCTCGCATTAGCTCAAAGCAAACATTTATGTGTAGGTACGACCCTCTTACTAACCTTCATACGGTTCTTCTTCGTCGCTGTACAAAACACGCGAACGTCTTCTTTTTAGTTTCGCTTCGTATCTTGTGAATTTTCTTTGCCACCGCTCTTCCCTGGTTTCTTCAGGATAACGGCGTTTTGGCATTGTCGTTTTTTTTTTTTTTTTTTTTTAGTTCTTGACTGCGTGCGGTTGATGCGCTTGCGCACAAAGGAATGAAGCTCGACCCGGGCAGTGGGTCTGTGGCGTAGTTATAGGTGGAGCCACTTTCGCGGTACTATTACTACGCTAAATACTGTGTGCGGATTGGCTGGCGTCCCAGGGGGTACTACATGGTTATAATAAATCTCGGAGACGAAAACAGGATAATTATTATATTATGATATTTTGAAGTATCTGATCTCGTTTACCCGATTTTATTTTTTTCTTAAGACTTCAACTACCTGCTACGAGTAAGCACCAGAAAATATTCCCGCGCTCCAAATTCTGCACGGAAGGTGTGATCTTTTGTCCATTTACAAAGGCAAATATCTCTAATAGTAAAACAACAGGAGCCTAAGCTAAAATAAAGTAAGTCAACAAAGCAGTCTGAAAGAAACAATAGATAGATTTAGACTTAAGGTTACAATTGTTAGGTACTAACAAATTATGGATGTTTTGTTTCCGAAATAAATAATTATTATTATAATGGGTGGATACAGTTTTTTTAATGTTAAAGGTAACTCGTTCATGCTGACTTATGAGTTTGTGTAAAGTTCGTAGCTGACCTTAAATTTTGTAATGGATCACGCAAACTCCGAGAATAATTCGAAGTATTCGATGTAGCTGGTTTACTGGCTCGCGATTGCAATTTGTTTGTCTGGAGCGGCCGACGGTAGCTGCAATATGGCAATAATTTGTTCCCGCCGTTGCCTGCCGACGCCGCCTGGCTAATATCCTACCGGTTTGTTGTGAATTCTGGCTACGTAAACTAGGAAAGCCTACAGAGTTATTGACTATACCGACTATTAACAGAAATAATTCGCAAAAATTCGCAAAAAAATATAGTAAGGTATGATTTGGTCTTAATAATTGGAAGAAAAACTGATTCTAACCGAGTGAAAAGAGGATGTTCTAAAAATATACTGAATGTTTCCTTTTTGTATGTTTCGATATTTTTGCCAGCTGTGCTGAGGAACAGTTTGGATGATTTTTATTTTAATCTAACCGACTGCGTCTAAAAAATTTGTTTGAAAGTTGGTTCCATTCTTTTAGTAAGTAAAATTTATTTAAAAATTAACGCTCCCGTTGAATCTTTTCTATTCATAATATAAAACTAGCTGTAACTATAACAATATTCCTAAGATTTTCGTCCATTTGATAAGAACTTCGAATTCCGAATTTCAGAGTAGTCCCCTGCGCTATTTAGGGCCGCGTGGTAACTCAATCCGAGTTAATGTTACGATGCAGTTCCGTTTGCATTCCTGCAAAAAGTCGACCGGTCTTTAATCTCACCTGTCACAAACAGTTCACAACTGGTGAGAAATTTAATTAGTTTGAGATAAACTAGGCGTTCAGAGTTGGGCAAGGAGGTGTTATGTAAATTAATGCGCATCTAAGTGCGGCAAACTTTGGGTGGGTTACTAAGCAAACTCACTCGGAACACATCGTGGTAAGTCATGCACGAAAACGTGGTCTATTATGGAACAACAAAGGGCAAGTTGGGGATGAGCTGTTTGATTTGGTGGTTAATTATTAATGAAGTCCGGAAGTGTGGTGGTTTTTAGGAGTCCGTGCCGCAAATGGGGAAAGGAATCTTTGTAGGATTGCTTCCTTGTCCATCTCTTTGTTTGTCAAGGTTTTCTAGGATCACGTTTGGGCTAGGTTCTCTTGTATCCTTACGGATAGATGAAGTTTTTTCTAAACAATACAAATAAATAAAAGCCTGAAGTGTAATTTCTTACAAAAAAGGTGGGAATAAAAACAGATACTTGTAGCGATAAGGCCGCCTATTGTTACCTTGTAATATTCTGTATACCTTTTTTCTGTTTTGGTTGTTATATGTGGTGTTCAATAAAGAGTTATTGTATTGTATTGTATACTTAAAGGGTACCTACTTCATGTTGACATATAAATTATCACGTGTTTATTTTTAATTTAAATTGGTCATTTTTTTGCCACAAAATTTGGCAAAAAGTAAGGCCTCAAACACAAGTAAAGGAAAAAATCGAAAACCACTGATTTCTTTTTGATTTGATAGGTACCTATAGTTTTTTTTTCTAAACACGATTTATATTGATACTCTGAACATAAGACTTATAATGATCATTTAACGCTTCTCATTTGTATAAAAAGTCCGAATAAGATGTTGAGCACGATGTTATAGAAACAAAGATGCAACGGATTGCTTTTTGATCACTGACAAGGATATGTGTAACGTTATTCGAAGTTTTACAGGTTTATTTGAAAATAAATATTTTCTAATTATACATACATACATACATTAATTACGTCTTTAAACCTTACGGGGGACAGAGCCCAAGGTAACAAGACCTACAGCCACTGTGGGCGTACAGGTGGAAAACGGAATCAAAATAGTCATGGGTTGCTAGCCGCATCGTCTATAACATGATTTCTAAGCTTTTCGCCCATTTCCTCGATGTGATTTTACCATCTGGTACATTGTATGTTTTTTCTTTACTCTCAGACCAGCATCGAAGAGTTTTCTTATTAAATATTAGTATATCCGAAATTAGAATAGGTGCACGTACGGGCATCATAGATGTTAATATTTATCTTAGGATTTTCGAACTTTTAGTAGATACCTAGCTCCCCAATTCCCGACTGTGTGGTTGAACCTAACAATATAAAAAATTAATAATTATAGCCGTTAATTTTCGTTCTTGATAAGCCTTACATTTTTGATTGAAATTGAAGTCTTAAACGTCAGTTTGTAGCAAGAAATGAGCCCACTTGTCAGATTCTGTAGCACGCTTCATTTGCAACAGGAAGTTGTTAGATCCGCCCTTTGATCAAGTGGCTTTTCGGCCTTTACGCACCAAAGTTGTAGGGTGAATTAATAAACTTTGCAACAATTTTATACGTATGTGTATAAGTCAGTTACAAAACTGACAAGAACGAAGAGAGATATTTGTTTTTAAATTGCCACGTTCTAGCTCTTTATTTAAAAAATAAGAGTTTGGCAATTACAAAAAAAGTGGAGCCTTCATTTGTTTGATTTCTTCGCTTTTTATTAGGACTGTTACGAAGTGTATAGATTCAGGCGTTTGTACGTCTATGTCAAAATAAGTAAGTAAGTAAATGATTTGAGTAAATGCTTTATTGTACAAATATAAAGAAACAGATAAATTCACAAAAAAAATAAAATAAAATTAATATATGCACAAAGGCGAACTTATCCCTATAAGGGATCTCTAACAGTTAACATTACTTCGTTACTCCTCGATATAGAGAGGTCAAGTCATGCAAAAGAGCCACGCTCCCGTTGAATATTTTCCATTCATACAGTTATTGTTCCAGAAAAAACAATAAAACAATAAACAACTAAAAAGTAACCGAAATAACAATCAGAACCACCACCACTACAAAAGGTATTCCGGTAACGTGTTTCATCTATCTCCGAGGCATCTTCAGCGGATGTTGACACTCCGACGAATGGTCGAAAAACTCAGAAATATCACCAATACATTTTTTTTTATGTTAGAGAGGCCAAACAAACGAACTAGTGGGTCACCTGATGGTAAGCGATCTCCACTGTCCATAGACACCCGCAGCGCTTTACGCGATGCCAGTGCGTTGTCGGCCTTTTTTTTCTTAATTTTTGCTATAACTGTGTCTATAACACATTTTATCATGTGACATCTTCAGTTTTCGGAATCCCTGGTACCGCGACGTCATATTTCGTGGACCACTAGCCTGCTATTAAATACCTCGCTAACTTCAGAATCAGTTTGGCTGCCAAGTTTGTGTTCACCCCCATATTGAAACTCCAACTTGTATGCAGCATGCATTTTAGCAATTTTATTAAATTATCTTAGTTATTTCATCGTTTATTCCCTTTACAGCACGAACATTACATCATTACGTGTTATAAAACAAAGTCCTTCGCCGCGTCTGTCTGTTTGTCTTTTTGAGACAAACTCATAAATTACTGCACGGGTTTTCATGTGGTTTCACCAATAGAATGATTTACGAGGAAGGTTTATTTATAGGCTGTTGCCCGCGTCTCAGTCTGCGATGAACTCGCTTATTGATATCCCCCGGGAACTATGCGGTATTCCGGGATAAAAACTATCCTATGTCCTTTCCCGGGACTGTAACTATCACTTTACCAAATTTCAATGAAATCGGTTTAGCCGTTTTGCCATGAAAGAGCAGCAAACAACCCAAACATTCAAACATCCAAACTTACAAACTTTCGCCTTTATAATATTGGTAAGATTTGTCAAGGTTTTGTGTAAATTGGTTGAAATATGAAGATAATTGATGAAAGTGTCGGGAAAAGTTAAGTTGCCTCAAAGACAAAAAAAATACTACGCGGACAAAGTTGCAGGGAACAGGTAGTATGAATATAGATAGATGTAGACATACACATGCATACAGAAATCACGTCTTTATCCCTTACGGGGTAGACAGAGCCTAAGGTGGCAAGACCTGGCCACGTTTAGCAAGATTGTGGGTGGGAGTATAGATGTCAAAAAAATGTAGATGTAGATGTTGTTAAAAATATAAATCAGGATGCATTATGGTAAGTACTGGGATAATATATACGTCGTTAACCTAAATTATACATAACTAGCTGTTGCCCGCAACTTCGTCTGCATAGAATTTGTTTATCGCTATCCCGCAGGAATTTCGCAATTTTCCGGGATAAAAAGTAACCTATGTGTTATTCCAGACTATAATCTATGTATGTTCCAAATTTCATCCAGATCTGTCCAGTCGTTCTATCGTGAAAGAGTAACAAACATCCAAACATACTCACAAACTTTCACATTTATAATATTAGTAGGATACAATGAAAAAAACGAGGACTATATCAGAAACTTTGAATGAAACATTTACCGCTTTTCTTTTCAAGGTAAGTCTGGCAGACTTCAAACTCAAATTTACCTGAAAATGTCGACAACGTTTCACGACGATCTACCCATAATCCAACTAAAGTATTATAAAGTTGCCAGGCCAAAGATCTCGGCCGAGCTCTTACGCTAAAGGCTCGAAATTCGAGGCCCTTTAAAACTCCATTTGCGATAATTTCATCAACGTATACCACGGCTCCCACGCGCCATCAACCGATTTGATTGGAATAAAAATTAAATCACTTTTCACCGCGCACCGTGGGTGGAGCGTTTATTGCTCTACTCATCAAATTGAAACCTTTGTTTATGGAGGATACACGTTCCCTGAAGACTAGCATGCTACACACCGAATCTGCCAAGACTCTGTCCAGATTCTTGCCGTCGTTGCCTTAGGCCCTGTCTGCCCCGTAAGGGAAAAAGACGTGATGTGTGTATGTATGTTAATACAAATAATGTAATGTTTGCCATAGCTCTCCTTTTTTTGAAACCGTAATATTTTTAGGAACTTTTGAATGGCCATCCATAGAACTCTAAGATGTGAGCAGAGTGGCTGGCAGTAACTTGATGTGGAGAGCTCAAACCACGCTTTGGTAGCGGCTTATAACTTAATAGCCGTGGCATGCGTAAGGCTATTGTTTTTTGTTCATGACTGACCCGTGACTGATGAAAATTGCAGATGAAGTTGTCGCTGAAACTCAAGGGATCAGTAGCAGCTTATTCACTCTGGCCTTGAAGATCCCTATGTTGTATCTATCCTACACAGACGATGGGACTAAATACCATTCCTTGGCATTCCGCATTAGGAAGGATGAAGCGTACCCCTTCGTGCGAGCGAATGGAACGGTGATGACATTAAAATATTGCCTTTTTTTCCTGACACAATAAGGCTATGAAGAGCGTAGAAACATAACATTGTTGACATATACGGATATATCACGTAAATATTGCGATGTCTTTCTTCCGGGAGCGTTAGCCTCGGCGGCTGCAACACAATTATTATGCATATTTTTCTAACAATGCGGCAATCTCACGATAGTTTTATGTACATACATGGTTTAGGTTTCTCGGTTGTTGCAGTATCCGATCTTCTTCTTTTTATAGAGCCACTTCAGTATCTGATCTGCAAACTTTATATTATCGGATATCACATTGGATGATCGTGGCTTAGGATCGTGCTAGTTAGCTCTAGGGATGAGAAATCCCATTGCTTATTTTATTTGAAGCAATTTTCTTGGCAATTCTATTTGCATAAACGTTTGCCGCGTTCACCGTGATTGTGTGCAAATAAGTGTTTATATACGCACTTTTGTTGCCGTTCTACCCTTGTTTCGGTGAGTGGAGATTATTTTAGCATTTGATCCTCTTGCTATCGTTGGACTCAGATAGATGTGTTTGGATGTGAATACAAGATATTTTTTTATTTATATTAAAGTGTTGTATGTACGGTAACTGGCAAAAGTATCTAATAGTAGTAAATTCTTTCTTCTTTTAGAAATTTACTACGCCATATAAAGGGGATTTTTTTTAAAATCAAATTTCTAATTATTAAGACAGAACCACCAGAAACAAAAGCTATGTTTTTAAAGCTTTATCGCAAATTTAATGTTTTGATTCAAGATAAAATGTTTGTTGTTAACCGTTTAGATTATTATATTGTATGTACTCGTACATAGAGGCTGTTTGTTGTTGTTATATTTAACTCATAACTAACAAATGTAACTGGCTGCAAAAAGCAGTTAATCGTTAATAAAAAAATATACAACGACCGAACTCGTACGATTATTTCTCTCTACAGCTTACCGTGTCGACGGTGCCGGTGTAATGTATTTATGGAGCATGTAAAGCCTCTTGAAATTCGAAATATGAATGCCTTTTCGCTCACACTAATAGTTATCAACATGAGAGTAAAACGGACGGTATGTTACGAACTTTGAGTTTCGAATTCGGAGTAGCCCCTAGGATTTTTCGAAATGGCGGATTTTCCTGCGCGCCGTGTTTGGATGCTCTCGCTATTGACACTGTAATTGACGTGGCACAGCCGATGAGATCAGTGCAATGTACTGTGTTTGCACTGCTATTTTGTACGGGAATATAACGGGGGAGGGATTTTTGAGCTCTGTAACTATAGTGTGTAAAGTACTGGGGGGCTACCATGACCAATACCAAGTTCGCTCGCTGTCAGATCCATACTAACAATGACAGCTAAAACATGAACTAAGTCGGATTTTCGCATTAAGACGTCATGGTAGGCCCTGTAGGTTTATTACCTAACTCGCTCGCAATCGCCATCGTGTCCGTTTTGACAGTTCTTGTATGAATGTGACAGCTAGCTGATTCCGATGCCAATTGTCAGCCTATACATGAACTGTCAAAATGAACACGATGGCGATTGCGGGCGAGTTAGGTAATAAGCCTACAGTTCTCACAGTTTTTGACAACTACAGTCGAACTAATCCAGCCACCTATTAAAATTACAATTTTCTATTAAGTATATTTTCAAATAATGCTTGTGTTGCTTTTTTATTTTTTATTTGTCAATGCTTATGATACCTAGTTAAATTAACTAGCGCGGTAGTGTAAGGGCCTAGCTGATGGAGCATGGAGAACGGGTTCTGGCTGAAAAACAGACGCCTAACCCTTTGCCACTACAATAATTTAATTTTTAATGCCTTTAAGTATAAGTTCAAATGTCAAAGTTTTATGTACAAAGTTTTTTGAATTGATTAGTGGTAATAAAAAAACATTATCTTTCATTCTTTCTTTCTTTAAAATATTCGGGAAAAATTCTGAATTACTTTGTTTATTTTTATAAATTGTCATGTGTCAGATTTTAATGAATTTCATAAGCGTAACATAGCCAGTTGTTCGTTGCGGCTCAGCTATGGCGACAATTCAGTTTCAATTCCGTTGCAAAAACACTTCGCCAGCCTTAAGCAAACTGCATTCGATCCGATTTCTGATTCTCGGCCAGGTACGGCGGCCGATGACCTACTTCCAAGGAATGTTTAGTGCCCGTTGCCATGGCTCGACTGCCTCAGCCCAGCCCTTGCTGCTACATTTTTCTTTTTTTTTGTTGCCTGGGGAAATCTGCTGTTATCAGATACCCCATCACCACGGGGAGGCGATGGGGTTATGTGGGGTTTTTACCCACTAAAACTCCCGGGGTGTTCCTCGCCGCTTTTCTGGAGACGCAACAATTCAACGGTATAACCCGTTACATTGCCAGAAGACGGTTACCCGTATCCGGATTCGTCATGTGGAAGGCCGATCTTGGTCTCCTTTTCCCAGCAATGGCGTGTCAGGAACATTTAACACGCCATTCTTCTCGAGGGCCTTATTCATTGGGGTCACAGCGTCCGTAATCCTAGGTCCTCTGCCTTTACTGGTACCTAACTTAACACCTAACTATTTATAGGCTACTTTAACAGTGAATCGTAATTATTCGGCGTAGGTTACACCAAGTTAAAACAACGTTAACCATAACCAGCGATTTTTGACAGAAAAACAAATAAATATTATGCCAGAATCGTATATTACGGTTAAAGTTTTTGTTCCATTCTGTTACCGTCATATAAACGTATATGTATACACATAATATAAATCATGTCTTTATTCCTTACGGGGTAGTCACTGACATGCTGTTAAATTCCTTAACCCGTATTCCCAATATTATCACTCTGTTGGTTATCTCCTCTATGTTTACGGGTGTATTTGCTTATGGATGAATTTCAATTTGGTTAACGTGCCCTTTCGAATTTGCCGATTTCAATGATTTTAAGGGTTTTCAATTCAAGCAAAGGAGCACTTGAACGTAAATGCTGACCTTTGAAGTCAGTCCTACGTCAGTATTACGATTTCCAATTAAATATGAACACTCTTTGAATACCTTAAAAATATCATACAAAAAATACTGGGTAGTAAGTAGTAGCCCGCAACTTTGCGTCTACGGAAACTTCGTATTTTGCCAGGACAAACAAAATTATATCTTTTTCTAAACCGGCAATTCATATTTGTATAGTATAACGTTTATTTTTTACTAACTATTGCCCGTCGCTACGACCCGTTCCTGTTTTAAAACTAAATGTTTCAAAACCAAAATTATTCAAATCGGTACAGCCATTCTCGAGTTTTAGCGAGACAAACGACAGCTAGAGCTGAGATAAAAGACTAGCTGTCACCCGCGACTCCGTTTGCGCAGAATTGCTATCCCGTGGGAGCTATGCAATTTTCTGGGATAAAAAACGATTCTATGTCCATTTCCTGGACTCAAACTATCAGACCTGTACACCTAATTTCAACTAAATCGGTTCAGCCGTTTAAGCGTGAAAAGGTAATAGACAGACCGACAGAGTTACTGTCGCACTCTTAAACCTAAACTGTTGACGTACAGTTCAGAACTGTAACAGACTAATATCGATTCGCATGAAAGCTCTGAAAAAATATGTTTTAGTGTGAAACCGCCGCAAATCGAGTTCGAACCCGCAGAAGTGGATAAAGGTGGTTAAACGAATATTTGAATACAATCCGGCGCAAACGTATGGGCAAAGGTTTTACAGGCTGACCCACTTACGGTGGATCAAACGCTCTATGGTAATAGAGGATACAATGCGCATCTATTGAATACAGTCGAAGTACAGCCAACAACAACAGCAACTTATTTAGCTTTTTGGTTGTCTGGAAGAGATCGCTATTAAGCGATAAGACCGCCTATTATCTACTTTGTTCTTTGTGTCTGTATTGTTTTGTACTGATTTGTGGTGTTCAATAAAGAATATTTGTATTGTATTGTATTGTATTGTATTGTACAGCCGAGGGCATAAATATCGATACAGACATCATGCCCAATATATGTGTCACCGGCCTCATTGTTTGTGGCATAGACGTGTACAGATGTTTTTAACGTCTTGGTAACGTTCATATTTATGCCCTTGACTGTAGATAGTAAGTTACCAGAAATTTTACAATACAATACAATAACTCTTTATTGAACACCACATATAACTACCAAAACAGAAAAAGGTATACAGAATATTACAAGGTAACAATAGGCGGCCTTATCGCTACAGAGCGATCTCTACCAGGCATCCATAATGGACTGGAGAACAGAACAGATCTGAGCAGGTGGTGCAATTTAGAATATATATTAATATACTAAATACTGAAATACATAATATATTATACATGAAACACACATTTACAATAAATGGAGATATAAATAGACACATACACAACACACATACCTAAAAAAGCAAGCTACAAGATTCATGCACAAAATGACAGATAGTGCTCCTTCAACATAGAATTTTAAAGTTTTTTATACACCGTGTCTCAAAACTAATCCAGAATACTTGTGATAGGTTGGGACATTGAACGTCTCTGTAAATCTTTTTATATATTTTTTAAAATTACATAAAAAAATAGAGTTTCACTCTTTGGTCGACGTTTGAAGCGTACGGCGTCAAAGAAGCGACTTAATTTTGAATAGTGTCCGACCGAAACATGTATTTCTCCGAAACCGAAACTGAAAGTTCGGTTTGATTATAGTTTCGGCCGAAACTGAAACCGAAAACGGAACCTTTTATAAATGTGATTAAAACGTTGAATAAAATGACAGTGAGTCGTTCATTCCAAGATGTAACTTCTCGCTGGTTCAAAATTACAAGTTTCTACGTTTCACTTTTCACGAATTGAAATTTCAACATTATCATAGTGATACTGGGTCTGCATTATACTACTTTGAGAAGTGAAGATTTAACATGAAAGTGCGATATTGTAAGTTTCGGCGGTTTCATGGCCGAAACCGAACCTTTGGCCGAAACATGATTTTAGGTCGAAACCGGCCAAAATCGATCGGATTTTGAATTAAAAGTTATCTACAGCAATCCATAACCGGATTGTTCGACTAGTAACAACTTCTAGAACTATTTTAAGAAACTTCGTGAAGAACTACGAGTATTAACTTAGTTATTCTGTTGTGTTTGTAGGCTAAGTAATCAACGTTGTCAATAATACAACACGATAAAATAATAAAAATATGGTATTTTTTAGATAAATATAGTTTAGTGTATAATTATTGCCTGTTCGCTTTCTTTTTCTTCCAAATATACTGTTTCTTTTTCTCTGTTGTATCGAATGTGTATAAATCACAAACACTATTTTAAACCAGTAGGTAGTCAACTAACTAAATACGAATCGGTTTAAATTGCCAAGTAAGCCACTTAACATCCATTTAAAGTCAGTCAACTAAGCCGGGTCATGTAAAATTCAGAACTTAATTCTACGTAGGTAATCAACGGCACTCGCGGTGGATTCTTGGTAAACAGAAATAGCTTGAAAATTGTATGTATTCAAATGAACTTTACATAATGTGTAACCCCAACTCGCCCAAGGAATTCCTTATCCACTTTAAGGTTCATTGACATTAAATTTGACAATATTCTATTTTTGATAAATAAATCATTATTGTTCAAATACTTTATTGAATCAGGCGTTAGGTACTCTGTGGATATCACAACGTTGTCGTAAATGTCGTCATTCTAAGTAACAGGACACGAAGGGCTTTGTTGACGGCCGAATTACATTGCAGGCGCGATTTTCTGACCATAACCATAAATCCGATGACTAGGCTGTTTTTCAATTGTTTTTAACTTTTTTTAAAGTCAAAGAGACTATGGAATTATGAACAACAATGTCATACAGCCAAGTCGATGGCCGAGGAGTGCGCGTTTTGTTCGAGTCTAACGTTTTTATCAATGTCTCAAATAGCTTAACGGTGTCAGATGACATTCCAAAAAACTTAAGAATAAAGGTGGGAACGTGAAAACCACCTAAGTTGCGAGGAAGTTTAGTGTATAATTTATTTTCATTTCCTCTGAATGTTTGAGAAAAACATTATATCTGCCTCAGCTGAAAGAGCAATTAATTGCTGGAATCGTAACTTTAAAAAACACTCAGCTGCGGTTCGAGTTTTTAAACAAGTTACTCATGAAGCAATTGGCTACTTCCCAAGCCTCGGCATTAATCTACTATTACCTTGTTACACCGCAGCGCCATTAAAAAAATCAGTTTTTTGTTTAATATTTTTTAACTCGTACAAAATATTTATTGTTGCAGGTAAACCGTGAGATAACCGTGTGTTATCATGTGTGGGTCATTTATTCTCGCCGGTAATAGGATATTGTACCTCCAAAACTAATATTTCATGCCCATGCGTTTGTCACCTATATTCATTCGACAAAACGGGACCAAATCGCGATCATAACCGCGGTCTATTTTATCGATTTGAATGACTTATGGTAAAACTTAAAATACTATTACTACGAAACTCTTTATCTTGAAGTAGAGCAATACCTACTTGTCTTATTCTCGAACTAGGTTAATTAATGATAGGAAATAAATAAACAAAGAGCGTAAATTTATTTGGACCAACGATCGTCCCCTAATTTACTAGTAGAATGCTTGTGCTATGGGTACTAGATATAGTATGAACTCAATGCTTAAAACCGAAATTACTTTGAAGTATTACCACAGTATATATATAAGCTAAAGCAGTAAGGAATCTACGAACAAATCGGTTGAAACGAAACACGCACACAGGCGCGCGCTTTACACGGCCCCTCAGGGGACCTCGAGGTGCCGCCAGTCGCGAGTGCCGCGTTGAGTAGAGCGGTTGTTTGTTACGTGCGCTCAGACAGTCCGCGATCTTTTTCGTTTTAAACATGCCAAGAGCGTATTGCGCAGTCAGTGTACGGCTGCTTGAACTCGACTTTTTCACAACCGGAGCTTTCGTTTTTTAAACTCCCTGTTGATGTTGAAAGATAAGAATATATTATTATTAAATAAAATGCTTTTTCTGTTAAATAAAACGTTAGGCTGTTTAAATGATAAAGTAGTTGCCGTATATTATGGAGCGCGTTTTTGGTGAAAATTCTACTACGGACTTTCGTCGGTATCATCTTGCATCTATAATATACCTAGTACTATTTTATATTACAGGATTACATTTGAAGGATGTCTTGCCAAATACCGATACGTACTTTACCTATACCATAACTTTTTCATTATTTGACAGATTGCTTTCAAAATCGATATCTGGGGATATGGTTAGTCTCAGACATCGAATCCGTTAACGGAATGGGAAAAAGTAGCCGCCATCTTGAACTTTTTAGTTATCCGACGGATTGTTTTCAAAATCGATATCTGGGTATCCGGTTGGTCTCCGACATCGAATCCGTGGACGGAATGAGAAAAAGTAGCCGCCATCTTGAACTTTTTTGTTATTCGACCGATTGTTTTCAAAATCGATATCTGGGTATCCGGTTGGTCTCCGACATCGAATCCGTGGACGGAATGAGAAAAAGTAGCCGCCATCTTGAACTTTTTAGTTATTCGACCGATTGTTTTCAAAATCGATATCTGGGTATCCGGTTGGTCTCCGACATCGAATCCGTGGACGGAATGAGAAAAAGTAGCCGCCATTTTGAACTTTTTAATTATTCGACCGATTGTTTTCAAAATCGATATCTGGGTATCCGGTTGGTCTCCGACATCGAATCCGTGGACGGAATGAGAAAAAGTAGCCGCCATTTTGAACTTTTTAATTATTCAACCGATTGTTTTCAAAATCGATATCTGGGTATCCGGTTGGTCTCCGACATCGAATCCGTGGACGGAATGAGAAAAATTAGCCGCCATTTTTAACTTTTTAATTATTCGACCGATTGCTTTCAAAATCGATATCTGGGGATATGGTTGATCTCCGACATCGAATCCGTTAACGAAATGAAAAAAAGTAGCCGCCATTTTTAACTTTTTAATTAACTATTGGATCTTTTCGATGTTGTTGTCAGACAACATATAAATTGCAAAGTAGCTTTATTAATTTACAAAGAATTAGAAAAAAAACAGTTTTATAGTGCCGTGTCCATCATAGAAACCAAATAAACGTTTGTCTTTTTTTTTGACAAATTAAGGGTGCCAACCCTAATACTCTTAATTAAGTGTAGCTAGTTACTTTAAAACAGGCGTTACAAGTTGTTATTATAGCGCTAACTAAACAAAAATCTTTACAATTTTATATAAATTAAATCGACAACCCTAACGCTCTAACGGAGCGTAGGTATTTATTTCAAAAAGTATGCCTAGCTTCCATACTGGTATATTTATTTACTGTGGTATTACACTTAATACTCAATTTAGGTATTTTAACACAGTTAAGCTGCTAGTTGTTTATGTCAAGCTATTCTTTTAACAGCAACGAAGATCTATGGAATCGATGCCACCAAATCCCGATCAGGCAAGAGATCTCACAAGGGAAGTGGAAGTGGATAGGGCATACCCTCGGAAGACCAGAGGACAACGCTGCAAGGGTCGCGTTCACGTGGAGGCCGCGCGGGAGCAGGCGGCGGGGCCGGCCGGCGCACACGTGGCAGCGCACCACCGACGCCGAGCTGCGGGCAGCCGGCACAGTAAATAAATATACCAGTATGGAAGCTAGGCATACTTTTTGAAATAAATACCTACGCTCCGTTAGAGCGTTAGGGTTGTCGATTTAATTTATATAAAATTGTAAAGATTTTTGTTTAGTTAGCGCTATAATAACAACTTGTAACGCCTGTTTTAAAGTAACTAGCTACACTTAATTAAGAGTATTAGGGTTGGCACCCTTAATTTGTCAAAAAAAAAGACAAACGTTTATTTGGTTTCTATGATGGACACGGCACTATAAAACTGTTTTTTTTCTAATTCTTTGTAAATTAATAAAGCTACTTTGCAATTTATATGTTGTCTGACAACAACATCGAAAAGATCCAATAGTTAATTAAAAAGTTAAAAATGGCGGCTACTTTTTTTCATTTCGTTAACGGATTCGATGTCGGAGATCAACCATATCCCCAGATATCGATTTTGAAAGCAATCGGTCGAATAATTAAAAAGTTAAAAATGGCGGCTAATTTTTCTCATTCCGTCCACGGATTCGATGTCGGAGACCAACCGGATACCCAGATATCGATTTTGAAAACAATCGGTTGAATAATTAAAAAGTTCAAAATGGCGGCTACTTTTTCTCATTCCGTCCACGGATTCGATGTCGGAGACCAACCGGATACCCAGATATCGATTTTGAAAACAATCGGTCGAATAATTAAAAAGTTCAAAATGGCGGCTACTTTTTCTCATTCCGTCCACGGATTCGATGTCGGAGACCAACCGGATACCCAGATATCGATTTTGAAAACAATCGGTCGAATAACTAAAAAGTTCAAGATGGCGGCTACTTTTTCTCATTCCGTCCACGGATTCGATGTCGGAGACCAACCGGATACCCAGATATCGATTTTGAAAACAATCGGTCGAATAACAAAAAAGTTCAAGATGGCGGCTACTTTTTCTCATTCCGTCCACGGATTCGATGTCGGAGACCAACCGGATACCCAGATATCGATTTTGAAAACAATCCGTCGGATAACTAAAAAGTTCAAGATGGCGGCTACTTTTTCCCATTCCGTTAACGGATTCGATGTCTGAGACTAACCATATCCCCAGATATCGATTTTGAAAGCAATCTGTCAAATAATGAAAAAGTTATGGTATAGGTAAAGTACGTATCGGTATTTGGCAAGACATCCTTCAAATGTAATCCTGTAATATAAAATAGTACTAGGTATATTATAGATGCAAGATGATACCGACGAAAGTCCGTAGTAGAATTTTCACCAAAAACGCGCTCCATAATATACGGCAACTACTTTATCATTTAAACAGCCTAACGTTTTATTTAACAGAAAAAGCATTTTATTTAATAATAATATATTCTTATCTTTCAACATCAACAGGGAGTTTAAAAAACGAAAGCTCCGCTTGTGAAAAAGTCGAGTTCAAGCAGCCGTACACTGACTGCGCAATACGCTCTTGGCATGTTTAAAACGAAAAAGATCGCGGACTGTCTGAGCGCACGTAACAAACAACCGCTCTACTCAACGCGGCACTCGCGACTGGCGGCACCTCGAGGTCCCCTGAGGGGCCGTGTAAAGCGCGCGCCTGTGTGCGTGTTTCGTTTCAACCGATTTGTTCGTAGATTCCTTACTGCTTTAGCTTATATATATACTGTGCAGCCGGGCTGAGTTGGAGGGACGCGGAGCGAGAGGCGCAAGATAGGAGCGGATGGAGACGTCTCACGAAGGCCCTCTGTACCACTGGGGTACCATAGGAGAGCAACATTCTTTTAATTAAAAAGCGGCATTCATTTGACCTTAACAACCCCGATGTGATATATAAGACGAATGTCTAGTAAATAGAATAAGATAGTCTTCTGCCGCTCCCAATTAACGTAAATAAAATTCAACTGTCGCATGACAAGATCATTGTAAACGACTTGACGATTTGGTCGTATTTAATAGTATTTTATGCAACCGTTACATAATGAGGGTCCTTAAAACACGAATGTAGTTTTTTAAACGAGCCTTAGCGAGTTTCAAAATAAGGATCACACGAGTGTTTTAAGGTCTAATTATGTACAGTTGCATACATTACTTTATCTACACACATATAAATAAAATAAATATCATAAGTACTCTAAGATAGGTTCCGAAGCAGTAGGTAAATGACCAGCATTATTACAAGCAATTATACTAATAGATTCTGTCTACCCCGTAAGGGATAAAGACGTGATTTATGTAAGTACTTTCTTGTCTGCGGTATTAAGAAAAATCTGTACTTTAATATTATTACAGTATAAATTTTTGTAAGGTTTATGGTAACATCTGTACGGTAATAAGATTAAATTACAGAATTTTGTACTGGAATGTCATTACAGTATAGATTTTTTTAAAGGTGTAATAATGCTGGTCATTTCCTACGGTTTTGAATGCATTTTAGAGCACTAATGACATGTGCGTGGATAAATCATAAAATTTGGACAATGTTTGTACGCCATGAAAGTTTAGGAAAAGAATTGCACAACAGGGATGAAGTCCCGGACGTAAGCTAGTCTGATATAATTATATCGTCGTCGGGATTACGATAAACTCCTTAAGTATAAACTCGGTCCCAAGTACCCAATTTGGTGTAACTACAAGAGTTCTAACGGGATACAGACAATCCGATTTCCTCAAGTTATCGGATTACGTCCAGAGTCCTTCCAATTTAAAAATACTTATGTTGTTTTCCGGTTGGTAGAATATTCTGAACATCATTTTAACTTAGCTCTAGTCTAGTCAAAGGGTATCTAATTGATTTTGCCACTACCCTTTTCGCATTTACAATTTGAAGTTGAAAAATAATGATGTATAGCAGGGGCGCCGACTTTTAGAAAACCTCGTGGGTGCTCATGCTTATTTGATGACTCGAAAACGGGTCGTCAGGTAATGAAAAACACATATCCCTAAAAGGCGATTACTGATCTGTTTCGTGATGTCTATTCTCAGGTGTGCTCGGCACCCACTGTTTATTTCTCATGGGTGTTCGAGCCCCCGAGCACCCACAGAGTCGGCGCTCCTGATGTATAGATTATATACCTTATTTTTTTTTTTTTTTAACGTGTGGAAAATGCGCCTTATGCATCTCCGCGCTCGGGGCAGCATACGAACGGAGGTATGACGGGCTCTCCATCTCGCCGCTGCCTTCCCTATGGAAGGAGGGGAGAGGCCTACCGTCTAAAAACACACACGTTCCCTCCAGGCCTTGAACTGCGGGCGTTGCGGGCGCACACGGTGACCACCGCAACGTCCACTGGCCGCCCCGGGATGGGGCAGGTGGCGACGGCACCGTTGAATGCGGGTTCCGGATTCCCCGCCCTCCCCCGCCGGTGACCGTCTGTTTTTTTAAAGAGGTTAACTCCTCGTAGCCCCCTCAGCAGCCCACGTTCCCAGCGCCTGCGGGCCGGGGTTACGTGACGGCCGACATGACCGAGATCACGCCGCCCTGTTGATTTTTATAGAGGTTTACTCCTCGCATAGATTATATACCTATACCAGCTTCTGCCCGCGACTTCGTCCGCGTAGAATTAGACTTAAAAACTGATGTTGATAGTATATTCTGCAATAAATATTAACGTCGCGACTCTAGGCAGCTACGACCTTTGGGATGTTTATCGCTATCTCGTGGGAACTATGCAATTTTCCGGTATAAAAAGTAAGGTAGGTTTTTTTTTTTTTATGTAAGTCTTAATCTCGGGTACCGGCTAGCTTCGTTCCAAATTTTATCTTAATCTGTCGTTGTTTCAGCGTACAGAAGGAACAAATATACACACACATCGTCACATCCATCCATCCATCCAGCCATCCTCACAAACTTTCGCGTTTATAATATTGGTAGGATTCGAACCATGCTTAGCGTGGCCTTAAGGTTTTGTTACCTTAGGCTCTGTCTACCCCGTAAGGGATAAAGACGTGAATGATGTATGTATGTATGTATGTAGGATTCGAAATCGCGTCTTTATACGCAACATAATGCAACAAAATAAGCATACTTTTTTACCCAGCATGCGATGCTTTTTATAGCAACTGTACAGGAGTAGTGAATAAAACTTGCCCATGACATTTCGTTGAATCCCATGCGTTTTTTTTTAAGAACAGTTTCTTATTAATAAAACAATTTAATCTGACAACTGCATTGCATACACAGCTTTAATACATACATACATACACACATACCGTCACGCCTCTTTCCCACAGGGGTAGGCAGTGACTACTTTATTCCACTTGCTATGGTCCTGCCACATTTCTTTCGCATGTTATTAAAGTTGTTAACCGGATAGAAATCAATGAAATGTCATGGAAAAACTTAATTCACTACACCTGTAGCTGATAGCTTAGATCAAATACTAACAGACTTTTTCCATGCACACTGAAAAAAGACAAATACAAATACAAATAACATTTATTTCGTTATCACAGGTATCATAGGAATTATTAGAATAGTACAGCTAGGATTTGCCGTTGGGCGTTTGAAATTTCAGGGAACATTAGTCAAATATCATAAAAATTTGAACAGGGATCATTAAAACAAGTTAAAATGGAATTAAAATGGAATTTCAATTAAATTGACATACAAAAAAAATAAATTACATTTCCTCACAAATTTACATAAATAATTTATATTTTATATTATCATTATAAATTCATGTCAACGTCACAAAAATAATCATTTCTTCTGCAGAATTTTAAATAATATGCTTTTAAATCTAAATTCTTCAAATCCGCTGGCAGTTTATTGAATAGCTTTGGAGCCATTATTATCACGCTTTTCCGCATTAGAACAGTGACACATAGAGCAGTAGATACTGCTGGGCTTCGCGGCCTAAGGTCGATAACGCAACTGATTCCATCTTTTCAGTTAAAATCCTAATTTAATAACATGTTGAAGCTTACTATGTGATTAGCCAAATGTATCTGACTATTGAACCCATTTTCGTAAGGTATTGCCTTAGTTACGGGGTTCACTAAATTTAAGCTTCACGTAACTTTTTTTTCGGTGTATAGTAATGAATCAAAGTTTAAAAAAATGAGGACACTCCAGACCTTTTTCTAAGTCAATGAAAGGTGAGCTCGGAATCAATTTGTAGACACATCTCCAGTCCCACTACGGTTTAAATTTAATAAAGGTCTGACAATAATGAAGATTTATATTCCGTTCTGAGAATCTCGACCTGAACTCGAATTTTCTCTTCGGAGATTTTACACAATCTCGGAGCTTACAAAGGATGTAAGCCGTGAACTGTAGATTTAATGCATGTAATTTCAACAATTGCCTTAATTTGTTTTCTGTTGGTTGTGTTTATGATAGTTAATCTTCTTCCTTTGAAACTCTATTTGTACGACCCAGGATGTCAATATATTTGAATAGTTTTTGTTACTCAGTAAATTAATTTATTGAAACTCTAGATTGAAATTCCCATATTTTGTACCTACTCAATTCTAGTGGTAGCGGAGTAGCAAGGTAAATGTTTTGTTCAAAAATAAGGACCTCCGCAAAGTTACTCTTGATCCAATCCATAAATAAATTAGTATACATACTTAAAGATCGTCTTTTTTCAACATGAAACTACCGTGAGACTCAATCATAATTACACATAAACGGATAACTCACGTATAAAAATCGTATTTCGCTGCCGCCGGGGCGAGCGCGCCAGGAAGAAGGACTACGAAATAGTCCGAAACATGTCGAGCATCACTCGACTTTTTATACGTGAGTTATCCGTTTATGTGTAATTATGATCGTCTTTTTTATTATTTTTTTAAGTGTTACTGGATATTTTATTGAATTAGGCGTTACTTTGCGGAGGTCCATTTCAATGAACAAAAAAATAACAGTTGTGCTCATTAAACTTTGATAATGATCCCGTATAGGGATCGGAACGCGTCAGTGTTTGTGTGGTGTAAGAGAGAATTAAGTTTGTGGGATTTATATGCGTTTTATGTGGCTGTAGTGGAGTGAGGGTTGCATGAAAAGCATATATATTTCACACAGGCTTGGTTATCTTGCACGTGAATAGCGGAGTAGCAAGGTAAATATTTTTTGTTAATTTAGTTTTACTAGAATCTAATTCGGCTGAAATTGAGTACACTTGTTCCGACATGTGAAGAAACGAGTTAACAAATGCAATGCTAGCGAAACATTAGCAAGAAACAATTTTAACGACTGCCCCTACTGCTTAAAAACCGCATATCACTACATAGTATAAAACAAAGTCGCTTTCTCTGTCCCTATATCCCTATGTCCCTATGTCCCTATGTATGCTTATATCTTCAAAACTACACAACGGATTTTGATGCGGTTTTTTTTTAATAGATAGAGTGATTCAAGAGGAAGGTTTTTATGTATAATTCTACGCAGACGAAGTCGCGGGCAGAAGCTAGTATTTCTATAAATAAAAGAGTCATTTAAATATCACATCAAACCACCAAAGGTTAGGATGGAGTTAGCAGAGATTCTATTAATCCCGCCGTGTTTGCGTGCCACCCACTATTGTTCTGCTGACAATGGTTAGTTAGAATTTACACGCCAACCGCCCCCAGCCAAATACTTACGTTTACGTTTCATTGGCTTACTTGTGTATTAGACTAGCGTGTTAGATGGTACTCATGTTTAACTTATTGGCTTTGGTTAAACGCGACGTTCTGCGATTTGTTTGTTGAAAAACTGTGTAAGTACCATAATATTACAAAGCTTTTTGCTGATTGTATTTTTACTAACTGTATTTGCTTTTTCAATCATCCAACATAATCATAGTATTGTATACAAAGTTTCAAGTCTAACTAAAATCTGAGCCTAAGTCTAACTAACTAAATTTTCTGCTGGTCTAGAAGTGGATCTGACTTGCAGAATTTGGTCCACACATATTAAATAGTAAATTTAAAAGAAAGCTTCAAAAAAAAATTTCAGCGTTGAGTACGTCAGTAATTTTAGATTTAGGTTGGCAATGTACCTAAATACAACAAATTGTGACAAAACTATAATTAAAAAAGTTGCCCGAAATCGCTGCCCGACGGCATGGTGCCCAGAAGGCTGGCAGCATTGCCGCATTGTGTGGCAATGCTTACCCTTTGTGCTAAAAAAAACCAGCCCTCTGTTCACCCGAAGCTGCATTTACCTTGGTCGACAACAACCCATATAACCTGTGCGTACTTGGCCCTCGAGAACCCATGGTTTCTACCCCAAAAGGCTCAAATATGTAGACACTGCTAATTTGCGCCGCTTCAGAGATTCCGCAGAGTCCGCAGCGAAACCAGCCCTGTTCGCTGTAGATGGAAGGTGGGACGGCGCGAGTGTGTCGACATAAGTAGCGTCGCAAACCAAAGGCCGTCCCATTATCCATGGCACGAGCGTCATACCGTCGGGCCTCTTGCCATCGTCGCGAACCAAGCCGGGAGGTTCGAGAACGGCTGGCACCCCGGCACTGACCAAGGCCCGGGATGACATCGTTGAGGTCAGCATGCCGCGGGGTCCACCCCAAACTATTGCGGCAGGAGAGTCCGTGATGGCCGAGGCTGTCGACCTGCACTGTGGTGGCAGCGATGAGGGACTACTAGGTTGACAATTAGGCTATTGGCTAATTAAACGTTACTGACTCTGAGAGCAGTTAGTTATTAGGTACGTGGTTTCTTCAACACCAGGTAGTGTTGTAAAAAGAAAAAAAGAAAAATCTTTTCTTGAACGTAAAATATTTCTTGCGGTTTGAAACTTTGAGTTTACTTTTCCAATCGAAAGTTTTGTCCGCTGTATATCGGTTATTTCATTTAAACTTTTTTCGTTTTGTTTCAAAAATCGTTTTCACCAACAAGTTCAGTATTAATATTCCCTATCGATTTCTCTTTACGATAACGTATAAATTTGTAATTGAAAATTCGCTTCAAGCATAACGAAGGCATAAGTAAATCGTTAGATTACTAGTAGATATTAAGTTTCCTAAAATAACAAACTGAAATGTGAAATATTACAGATTTTCATTAACAATATTGAAATTCGTCTAATAGAAAATGTTTTTTCTTTCCATCTGTGCCTTTCAAATTAGTCTGGGCAATTTTTCCTTTATGAAACGTTTATTCATCAGCGTTGCGGTTGTGTAAATCAAATCACTGTGGTTTTCGTGAAGTAATAAAACTAATCATTACATCAAGGGCTCTGGTGAATAAAGATACTTTTATAAAAAATCCGGCCAAGCGCGTGTCAGGCCATTCAAAATGTAGGGTTCCGTAGTTGCCTTCGTCAATTTATAAATTGGCCACTATTACACGTTAACCTATGAAACCTGTTTATCTGATAGTTTCCCTGTAATTAAGTAATTTGAAACGACAGGCGAATAAATGACGTAGTGAGGGAAAGGGTTCCTGTTTCCTTTTGCGATATGAAACTCTAAACGTCTCTTTCACCGCTCTATGATAAGTTCCAGTTATCTTAAGTGTCAGTTATGTATAATTTCGTCTCTATTTATTACTACGAAACAGACAGAGGACGTCATCATAGATACCTCACACTTAAGATAACTCAAACTTAACAGAGAGTAGTGAGTCAGCCCCTAAATCTAACAATTTTATTAAAATTACAATCGTTTGACGGTAGTACGATAAAACATGCGTTTGAGAGACTAAACAGAAGATCATGGTTAGTTTGAAACTGAGCTGACAGCTGGGTTTCATGGCTTTTTTTAAATTCAGAGAATATTTTGGTAAAGACATACATACATACACATACACAGGGTAGACAGAGCCTAAGGTAACAGATACCTACAGGCCACATTTAGCAAGATTGTGGGCGTATAGGTGAAAAATGAAATCAAAATAGTGATGGGTTGCTAGCCGCATCGCCTATAACATGATTCTAAAGATTTTTGTCCATTCCCTCGATGGGCTTTTATTTTGGTAAATTTGAGTTTTAAATTGCCTTTATGCAAACTTCGTCAATATCGACTACCCCGGCAGTGTTATCTTAGCTGCTTAGAGAATAAGCAGTTGTATACCCAAAGGATTATCCTGAACAAGAGCGCAGATTTTCATTACATTTAACATTTTTGAGGGTGCGAATTGTTTGAAAAGTTGGTTGTTTTAATCGAATTCCCGATGGGCCCCGGCCGCGGCCGCCCGTGACGGCAGGCCGGCTGTGACGTCATACGTCAACGATGCCTAACGTTAAAATAATACCAGTCAAAGATACTGCAGTGCACTACGAAACCTTGTCGCTGAAAGCGTCAGGTTTGACATATTTGACCATTTGTCCAAATCAAAATCAAATCACGAATCACTTCTATATCCCTTACGGGGTAAGAGTCTAAGGTAACAAGACCTAAAGGCCTCGTTTGGTATGATTATGGGCGTAAAGGTAAAGGGGAATCAAAATAGGGATGGGTTGCTAGCCGCATCGCCTATAACACATTATTTAACATTTTGGCCCATTCCCTTGATGGACTTTTAATTACCATTTTCGCGGGAAGAGTAGCAGCTGGTGCATTATTGTCAGTTCAAATACATTTAATCGCCAATAATATTATTGAGAAATGTTAACACTTCTTAAACCAATTCTAAATATTAAATTAAATTGGTATTTTTTTGTGGTAGGTACAACGTATTTTAGAGGTCGCTTCTTAACTTTACGTTAACTGCCAGTTAACATAGTTCAACATTTTGAACTTCCCCCGTATCCTACGTTAAACAGTTTTCTGTTTATTATACAATCTCAGTATATGATCGGCGCTGGTATAATTTAAAGTTAGTGTTCGAAAGCTATCGAGATTTATGTATATATCCTATTTCCTACGGTAACTGTAGTAGATTGAGATTGCTTACGAAGAAGAAGGCACCAGCGGCGAACAATACCCCCCGCCAAAATAAAAAGGGCGTATGTGCTTAAAATTTTCAGCTACATACGTCGTTTTAAATCTCGTAGAACAAGCGCTCAGAACACGACCCGCTGTAAAATGTATACTAAACAAACTTCGCTCGACACAACTCAACTTTTTGTTTCGCATTTTTATTCGAAACCGAATAGCTCCGAACTTACCCGAATTATTCCGAAATGAGTCGCAAAATGCCCGGACAAATTCCGGCCAAGTTTCAAAGCTTTATGATCGTCAATTTTAATAACTTACGAAGTTAACTTGCGGATGGCGAAAGGATATTTTATGATATTGTCTGCATTGCCATTTTTGAAATATCCCTTTTGTTCCAGTTTTTGAATAAACCAGTAAATCAATACACCAAACTTTCCGCCATTTTGCGGTTCCATTCAAGTTCTTCAAAATCATCTCATAATAGATTGAGCGGAAAACTTAGCATGAGATTTACTCGTAATATACAAGAATCACGTCCTTATCCCTTACGGGGCAGACGAGCCTATGGTAACAAGACCACGTTACCATGATTGTGGGCGTAAAATGCTAATGCGTGTGAAATGCTAGCCGCATCGCCTATATTGTAGCATGATTCCTAAGTTTTCACCCATACCCTCGCTGGGTTTTTACCACGCGCAGGAGGGGAAGCAACTGGCACATTCTATGTTTTTTCTTTGCTCCCAGACCAACACGGAATTACAGATTTTACACGACATTTAAAAAAGAATATTGTTGTTAAGTGCACATAATAACATTGGCTTACGTACTCGATACGTCTTGGAGAAGACATGCGTTGAACTCACATCAAAGGTTGTCTAAGTTAAGTCAAAGGCGTTACATCACCTTATTGCTGCCTACCCTGACGCTCCTCTGCACGCCACTGTCCATAGGCCACAATCAGAAAAACCCTGACATGTACAGTTTTACAACATACCTGGGCTCACATGTGATTGGGCCATAACAACAGTATTGTGCGATAGCCCGCAATATGCTCGCTGGAAACGCTCACGGGTTCGCTGTACCAATATCCAGTGATCTAAACTGTAGTCCGAGCGTTCACTGTTGATTTGTTAACGCCGCTGGATTAGTTATTTTTTAGTGTACCTAGCATGGAGGAGGCCTGATGGAGACGGAGGAGGCTTGATGGGGGAAGCCTATGTCCAACAGTAGACGTCCGTGCTGATATGATGATGATGATAATTTAGTGAGATGAGGTCAAAATATATTGAATGATGATGGTTAAGTATAATGTGTTAATCCAAGCTTTAAATTATCTGTATCATCTACATCCATTCAGCTGTTTTTGCGTGATTGAAAAAATGAAAATGAAAATGTATTTATTGAACATTCAGGAGTACATTATGAGAAGGTTAGGGACCTTCTTGTAGGTTATCAAGAAACCTGTATCAGAAGACCCCGCTTCTCCAATAAAAAATCATCAAGGTAATCAGGCATCATTTTCTAAGCTATTTCTAATTTCAGTTTACTTAACGTTAATGAAACATGACTAACAATAATTGATACAACGAGTGACAACCCATTTTTAATATCAGTATGAAGAAGAATGGGTAGCATTAGGACTTAGGATAGTAGGATAACGCACAACCAGAGTTGAGCGTTATGAAGATAATTTCTTAACTAGTTAATTATTTACAATAAAATCATTTAATCGAAGATAATGTCAATCGCAAATGTAACGTGTTGTCAACTCTCTTTTATTTAAATAAATTAGATGAAGCTAACTGGCCTGTCAAAGCCTGTAAAATGTCAAGTCAAAACATCACATCCGACATTCATCTTTTATTTTAAAGCCCGAGTAATTTATCTAAATGATAATTAGAATCATCTAGATAAATTCAAAACAACGAATGACGGATTATTTAGTTATTTCAATTACATTACATTACATAAATCACGTCTCTATCCCTTACGGGGTAGACAGAGCCAAAGTTTAAAAGACCTGGCCACACCAAACAACGAATAATTTGGTTATCTTCCCCGTTATTCGTAAAAGATAAATTTTGCCCAACTCTGTGCACAACCCACGCCGGCCGCCCACACTATAGTGTAGGGCACGGATTTACCGCACCCCCCACATTCGTAATTCGGCTGTACAAAGCGGCTGAGTTATGAGAACCGGTGCTGCTGACAGCCCAATACTCAGCTTGTAGGCATTGTACGTGTTTATTTATAACCGATTGAGCTACTCAAGCTAAGCGTTGACATTGAGTTTCGATATGTTAAGTAAACTATTTGCACGTACGCCCTATTTGATTAGAGACAGCGAAGGGGTTCCGAAACTAGAAGGTTGTGTCGTACCGTCCCTTTCATTCTCATTTTGATGACTATTCGTGCGAGAAAAACGCTCGTCACGAACTTCAAGTAGCGGCATATAGGCAAGTAACAAGCGATTATTTATTGTAAGTAGTAATACCTTGTGCAGGATCCGTCCGAATCGCTACCATCATCTTATTCGCTAATACTTCCACTAAAGTGTAAAACAACTGGCAAAATCACTGGCACATGAGATATTCCCTCTTAGCTTTCTAAGATGGCCACACAGTCCTGATGTTGCGGTTGCTTTCTTTAAGTAAACAACCTATTCTCTTCCCGGCAATGTTTTTAATTTAATAATAAGTGAGTCCTGTGAGTGGGACGTATATAGACTGGATTATGCTATTACGTACTGACTAAGCGATAGCTTCAGAATACTTCATCAACATCATCAGCCTGAACACGCAAACTGTTGAACATAGGCCTTCCTTTTAGCACACCATAATGAACGACAACTCGCCACCTGCATCCACCGGTTTCCCGCAATTTTCACGATGTCGTCGCTCCACGAACACTGACACTGCCGACACTCCGTCTTCCAGTACTTACTCAACACCATTTGGACTTGTTTCCTACGAGTCCTGGCCTATAAAGACAAAGGTAACAAGTTGTTGCAGTAACAGGAGTCTTTAAATCATTAAAGTAGAGATGCTTTGCCGCAGCGAAATTTTAATTGATTGATTAAATTACTACACAATAGACTAAGTGATAAATCAGCTGAGACTCCAAATATTGTATACTTCCACTCCACGCATTCTTTATTCTGGTGTAATTATTCCAAATCCGCATTTTTTGGCGGCATTATGCGCCGTCGTTGGAAGTAATCCGGATATATTTCCGTGACGAAATGGAATCAGATGTTATGGGTACATTCAAACGCGGTGTCAGCACCTGCGGCAGTGTTACGTAAACTAGGCCCAAGAGTCAGGAAAGTACTCGGCGTCAAATAGTTTTGACAACAAACATTAAATAGATTTAAATTTAGATTTAGATTATACAATACAATACAATACAAATACTCTTATCATTATTATTATTTATTCATTCAATAAAAATTACATCATAAATTGTACATTATCAAGTCAGGAAAATAGAATTCAATATGCTGTTTGTCAGAATTGTAATTTTCTTTTGTTTAGAAGGCTCCTCGAGTAGTTAGGACCTCAAATATTACTTTCTGATTTCTTTGACTTTTTCATTTGGCTCGAGGTTGATAATAAAATCAACAAGCATTAGAATAAGACGCGTTAGTATTTCGAGAACACATTGTATTTGAACTTAGTATTTATTGAAGATTATTTTGCCAGACTTTGCTGTCAAAACATAAAACCTTTGTTTACACTTTAGCATGTGGACAAAACATTTTCTTTGAACATAAGATTTTTATGTACTTATCAAATAAAAGTATTTCATGTGCAAACGAACAACATATGTGACCCATGAAATAACTAAAAGAACAAAAAAAAAATCGGCAAGTCAAGTTAGTCCTTGCGTGGTATAGTGAATGGAACTCGCTTACTCGTGCGTCTATTTTTTAATGTTCCCCGAATGTTCCTCGTCAAACTTAGTGTTTCGATTGTTGTCGGCTTGCGATCAGTTGCAAAGGTTCCTAATGACCGCATAATAGAAGAACATGGCCACACAATTTTTTTAAATCCAATCATACTATTTTAGAATTCCATTCGGAATTGAAATCATTTGAAAGTCCGATGATATAAAATTATAATGACTTAGGTACAAGATAAAGGAAAAACAATTGCGATATGTAGGCATTTAATATTTATAAATAGCTACACTTTTGCAAAATTAGATAGCCCATATTACCATTCCATGATATATAAAGATAGCACTGTACAGATTGTTTGTGCCGCAGCAGAGTAAATAATGACTAAAAATTAAAAAATACTGCTTTACAGCACGTTTTACTATTAAAAACATAAGCACAGCATGTTGGGAAAATTTTGAGTCTCCACTCGACCTTTTTTCTATGAAAAAATATTCCGCATTTTCATTGAAATTCGCGATGTCGAAGAACGTTCTACTAAACGCGCGATTCGTTTCATTCTGGCCGTCGGCTGTTGAGATTCGCAGACGTCGTTAAAAATGTACAACACGATATTCCTTTTAACTTGCCAGGTATACCTACAATTAAGCTTCGCGTGCTTATCCGGGAAACTTGTTTTTAGTGGTAACACGTTTTACAAATATTAATTAATTTTCAAGCATTACTCATCAGTAGAGCTACCGTCAGATTAAACCACAACATCAAATATCTAAAGTCTAGTGTTAAGAGGTAAGACAAGATAACCAATTTAGAAAGAATTTGATGTAATTTTTATTGAATTAATAAGTAATCTAATCTAATCTAATCTTAGAAGAAAATCCCTTTTCATGTCTTTCGCCTGTTCTTTTGAGGGATATACGGTTCTGAAATTTAAAACACTTCGTCAAGTTTTTTCACCTACCAGTCTACCAATCACATGCTCATCTATTTCAGGTAGGTATCTAAGATACATTGACCTTCGGACCCCTTTCAAATTCACCAGAAAAACAGGTTGCATAATCGTCTTTTCATTCATCATTTTATCTTTTGTTCTACTTTAAAAAATTACCGCAAAAAGTCTCGAAACAAATGAATAACGCGCCTAGTTTAACGCGTCGCCGCTGGGATCGATTAGTTGCTCGAATACACCCTTCCTAAACACGTTCAACTGTGCAATGATGAGGGTTGAAAATCCGCCCTGACACGTATCATTTGTGAATGAAACCGCTCCCCTTTTACAAATCCGCGAAGGGACGAATAAACACATTATTATAATAGAAATCTAAACTTGTGGCATGAAAACTACTGTCATCAACGCTTGGAGCTAAACAGTAGTCGGAAATTTCAGATCAAATACGCGTCCTAAAGTAGAAATTAGAATAATTTTTATCACTGGAACTCCCCTGAGTGATAAAAATAACTGTAAGAGAACACAACACAGAATACGGTAACCGCAAAAAAATAGAATCTGAAAATAGCATCGTCCACGTTTCTTCGATTACGAACCCAATCTGCTCTGGAGTAGATTGCGTCCTTCCTTTAAAAATGAGTCTCTAGTATGGACATTCGGTT
The DNA here is from genome assembly GCA_949127965.1 of Pandemis corylana. Classification (NCBI taxonomy): domain Eukaryota; kingdom Metazoa; phylum Arthropoda; class Insecta; order Lepidoptera; family Tortricidae; genus Pandemis; species Pandemis corylana. Next base: position 10,523,168 of record OX421858.1, on the reverse strand, counting down.
ATTCAGTTGCAGTAGGTACAGAATATAATTTCTGGTTTAATTCCAGTGGGTAGCTATTTTCGCTATTTCTACTGGCCATCTATTTTGACTGTCGGCTGCACTTTTCAGTGCTTCGTTTCTTCTTTCAAGTATAGAATTTATGGCAGCGGGCTTGGTTGGCTGCCGAGCTTTGTGCTATCCTTAATTTTAGCCAAGATTTAAACGAAAAAGAACTGGCTTATAGTTTTTATTCGAAGAATTAAAATTAAACAAAAAAGATAAAAAAGTAGAAAAATAAATAATGTTTAATTCTAAGTAAAATTACCTTCCAAATTCATAAATGTTTGATCTCTTCTGGTAACTTACTATTCGTTTGACTGTCAAATATAGATAGGTATCTGTCACTTTGACATTAGCTTATGTCACAAACACAAAACTAAGCTTACCTGTAACTTTAATTTTTATGAGTGAAAGTAAGCCTGAGAGTAAAAAAAAGTTTTTTCACAATAAAATGCGATGATTAAAAAAAAACCGTAGTAGGAATTAAAATAAAAGATAATTGCTAACGTTTTGCTGCAAAATATACATTATTGCTTATGTAATTATGTTGTTTCTTGTTTTAGAGATTTCATTCAATCGCTCCATAATGCTCTGAAGAGCATATTTTATTGCTAAAGCTAATAGAGTCTGGCAAACAAAAGCGTGACCTGGGCTTTTTTTTAAGTTTTAATATGGCAACATTATTAATCTGTCAAAGCACTCGTCAAAGTCTTTGGTTAGAGTTGTCAGTATTTTGTGAACTCAATCATTTTTCATTTATAATTGCCGTAATAAGGGTAAAACAATAAAAAGTCATAAATACAAAAAAACAAAACAAACACAAAACATTTTTTTCCTACTATAATTAGTAATACAACATGTATATTTTTTGAATTTGCCGCGGTTTCTCAGGTCACGCTTTCGTTTGCCAGACTCTATCCCTGAGACTCTAGTAACAAATTAACAATGACATGTCATAACAATAATTAGGTACTTGCATCAACAATTTCAAACAATCCAAGAAGCAAATTGTTTTCAATGCGGTATGCTCCCTGAAATCAATAATTAAACAATAACTGAGCCTTCGCTGTGAAGTCCCTTGATACTGTGGTCAGGGAATGCGGGATGTGGGCTACTCCAAAATTCGAAATTCATCCGTCCCTCTCACTTTCCTATTAACGACAATAAGTGTGAGCAGAACGGCACGAATCGAACATCAAATTTCTAACATCGGGGCCTGTGTAGGACAGTGCGGCCGTGGAATTCCAATGGCGACAATTTGGGGTAAAATTCCCGCATTGGAAGAAAATTTAAAAACGATTAGGTACCTTAATTGTCGATTCTATTTCTGTTTTCGGGGTAAATTGGAAGCGATTGGGAGAAAATTAAATTTAATTGCAAATTCCTAAGATTTTAGGACTTAAATGCTTATTCTAGGTCGTTGCGTTATTACTCAGTTGGTTGGATTGCTTGTTCTTCGCATTACATTGTCGCTGTTTTATCACAAATTTATCAAAGCAATTCACTACGAGTCGTCTACAGAACTACAAAGCAGTAATACTTCTTTCATGCGAGTTTTTTTTAATATTACGGATTGTTGGTACCATCCATGCCTCGCTTATAAACTACCTAGGTACGTAATTACTTACTACAGATGCGGTATAAAAATAACCAATTTTAGGTTGTTTGATGCATGAAAATCCCCAAGTTGCTTTTACATTACCCACATAAATTAATTTAATACTACCGATTAAGATGACAGCCCCTGAGTCATATAAACTGGGTCTCCCGAACACCTTTTATTAGCCCGGCAATCTCGGCAGGAGCAACAAATTACAGTAAATTGATGGAACTTTGTTAGCGGAACCTTTAATCTGGCAGAGGCGCATCGGCTGATGGTTTTCCGATTCTATTAACCGCTAACCGCTAGATCACGGAGTTAACAGACACGGAACACGAGGCTTACAAATTGGGGATTGTGTTGAGCCACCAGCTACTTGCCTTACCGTATAATACAATTCGTTATAAGTCGTAAAACGGCTAATTAGATACATGACAAGTGGCAAATAGCTCGATGTTCACGTGTATTGATTGTATCTTTATGGGTAAATCCACACTGATAAAAAGCGTTACTATAGTGTTACACACTAGCGTTTATAGATTGTGGTAGTTGGTAATTGTCTCTTTCGTTTCAAGCGCCACCGCTTTTAAGTGTTCCGTTACCAAATTGCAAAGCATTCAAAATAAATCAATTTTCCGTTTTCTGATATGTAAATAAGCATAAATAATTTAATTTAATGTCGGGGGAACATTATTAAGAAAGTCGTTTGGCTCCCCAAGATTCAATGTCATTTGTATGGCATAAATGCCACACCAGTGCGTAAAAGACGTTGATGGTGCGTTTACGCAGCAAAATGTACAAAGAAACGGTGTGAGAGAACGTGGCGCCTACGACACGTCACTGCGTATACGTAGCGGTGTGGTCGCAAAAACAACAAGAATTATTTTCACTCGCTATCAAACGAGACAAATGGCCTTGATGTGTTTGTGTTTTTTTAAGTTAAGATGTGTCATAAAAATGGTAAATCACTTTCTTGGTCGACTATACACATGATAAACAAACAATATTACTGTAACCTCCCACACCATTAGGTGCTTAATGCTTATTGCCTAGGCTAGGTACCTACCTATTATATTGTACGTTCAGCATACACTGTCGCGTCTACAATCTTCTTGTTGTACTTAGTCTTGCTCTGTGGCAAACGCTTATTAAGGGTCGAGTGAAGGGAACGACCTACTTATTTAGATCTTGTTCTTTCCAACACCCCATCTTTGCTTAAGTATGCGTGGAAACATCGCGATTGGCTGTATTAAGTCAATTGGCTTAAATTTTAACGTTTTAAGATACTTTTGGGGATTTTGAACTTATATTGCAAAAGTTGGTGGGGTTTCGTTAGGTATTTAATAAAACAAAATGATTGATTTATATTACGAGTATAAATTGATTTATTTTAAATTAAATTAGCAGCAAAACAGACGATCGTTCAGATTCGAGCTCACATAGAATCTCAGAGGTTTTAGAAATTTGTGTGCGAAATTAGGTGCATGTGGTGTAATTTCAGAGAACGAAAACGTGGAAAAACTTACATACTTACACCTGTGAAGCAATTCCGTAGTGATTGTTAAGTCTTCAATTCGAATCGCACGAATCAAGCTTTGTTTCAAGATGATAATTGTTTTCGACAATCCGTGTCGGTCTATGGTCGGTGTTAGACAACCAAAGCTTCGATTGCTTACGTCGTCTGCATAGCTTTAATAACTGCTCCTATTCAGATTGTATTAAATCCCCAGCGGAGTGCAGTCACAATGCAGAGCGATAATGTCTAATATCGCCGTTTCCACTCGGAGGGGTAAGTAGGTTTCCTTGATCTGCTTTTTAACGTTTAACTTCGCTGAAAATTTCTGTCTCAATTCTTCTAAACTTCAAGACATTTAGGCGTAAATGTTAAGGCTTTTAAACGTTAAGATGAAAGAGAAAATGAATGCACCAGTTTTTAAACATCAAATCTTTGTACCGCGTCATCGAACATGTTATGCTGAATGAACAGTTCTACGTAAATAGTCACTGCGAGTCATAAATAATCTCGTAGACCCACAGACTTCAACTCGCTCTACGATCGCATATCTTGTCATATTTTAGTTAATCAGGTTTATATTGCTTTATGATTATCATTTAATGATTAGTGCATTAAGCAACGATGTAAAATTTAAAATTATTTCTTTAGAGAAGTTCCATCTGTTATAAAAAATACTAATTTCCCTCTTAAAAAAAAATAGATTTCCGAAAAAAAGGCCCAGACAGATCGATTTCTTGACCCAAAAATACTATCTCTAGATTTCTGCCAATATCATTGGAACCGTTTCCGATATTTTTCGCGGCGCCAATTCATGTACAAGAATTTCTCGAATATTTAATACAACAAGTTTTAGACGTTCTTATTTTGAATTAACTTCAAAGAGACCCACGCATCTCTACACCGACTAGCCAAGTTGACTTAACTACGTACTGTGTGTAGTGTACATATCTCACTTTGATCATCATAACTTTCCCATATCGGGCCGTTCTGACATGATAGCTGACATGACAACCGACAGCCGCAAACTTCGCTTCAACCTTGTTAAGTCCCAACAGTATGCGATGTGCGAAATTGATGAAATCGAATGAATTACGCGCGTCGATTTTCATTACGAAATGTAAAATAGCACGCAGTGCATCTATTATCAGTTACATATTATATTGAATCAGGCGTTTGCGAAGTCCACTTCAATGAACAAACCTTGCTACTCCGCTAGTTACCTACCTATTTGCACGTAAGTAGCGGAGTAGCAAGGTAGGTAAATGTTTTTGTTCATTTCTATCAATTACCACCATAATTATTCAAGAGAACAATTAAACTAATCAGCAAATAATGACGTTATGTACGGATATGTACCTATTATTTTAAAACTACTTTACGTAGCTTGGTGTCTACTAAGTTAGGTAAGTTTGATCACCTCAACCAAATTTGGGAAAACGTCAACGCCGAGTCATACATTCAGGTCAAAAGGCTGGCGGGAGAACGAGAAGTGGCCATTTCTCTACCAACAAGAATTTTACTCTTAAACAGTGATGATGTTGAATAAAACGTGCTATTAAACAAATAAGTATCATTGATAAAACTCAGATGCGGTGAATTTATCAGTTATTTATTTGGTTGATACAATTTTACTGAGAACAATGTGTTCTCAACTCGAACAAACAAGCTTTATTCGAATATTTATTTACTGAAAACACTTACTTCACTCAAATATTTCAGCATCCAAGTAACAAATGGCCGGCCGACGGTTTGGGCAAAAGCCGTTTTCAAAATCTATTAATAACATCTGGGAAAGGAAAAACAAGTCAATATTGCGGTGGACAAGTCCGCAGAACAATGGCTCTGCGTCGCCGGGACTAAGACAAATAGTTGCACGGTCTCCGTGCGGGAGAATGGTTTTTTTAAGCCCTTAATTAAAAAAGTCCGCTGCATGTTAACGACTTTCACAGAGAATCGATCAGTATCATTCTGAAAGTGACGTTGTGAGTTAATGCCACTTTATTGCAAAGTTTAAATTGAGTGGTTCGTTCTCGCAGAATTATTTTGTGCGTCATGTTACCCTTTTTTTCATAAAAGTTTTAAACCTCAACCCTGTTTAAATAATATTATATGTACGTAAATATGTGCCTGGTAAGGCCTGTCTAAGGTCGATTTGAAAGAAAAAATAAAAAGTGTAGATTAAGTAATTAATCCCGATTTTAATTTGTCAATTCCATATATTTTGATACTGTTTAACTGAGCTTAATACTAAATCGATATTAATTTTTTTCGAGCAAGGGACGGATAAAGACAAAAGAATGTTGCAGTAACGGGGGCGCAACAAGCAATGTATGAATAATACGCTAAGTGATTATTGTTTATTGATTCAATGTTACTGTAAATTAATAAAAAAAACGAACATACCGCTAATTATTGGAGTTTGTTATGGTTCACTCTTATAAAAAACGCCTATGTTAAAACTGAGGGCAATGACCTGTCGTCACCCAGATAGTTGAGACAGATCGACTCATTTCATCAGCTGTCTAACAAGCTCGGTGGCGCAGGGGCAATTAAGGGCGACTCCGGAGCGAGAGTTCTATGGTTCGATCCCCGCGCCTGGACATGCATCTTTTTTCATTTATTTATGTTGTTAAATTAGGCTAAAGGTTGATTTCAAATTAATTTAAATATCTAAATCAGCTGTGAAGTGAGGCATTACGATCCGGGCCTCATGACGAAGGCGAACGTATATCTGGTGGTGTAACTGTAGTGAAATGTACCCGACAAATTAAATTCAGAAATATAACGACATTTTTGAGCAAAGTTTACAGTTACAATAAAGGAATAATTTATTGTTTTTGCAAGTGTTGTGCATTGAAGGGGTAAGTGGAACGCATTGTAATTCTCATTGTGCCTCTTGTATCGTTATCATGCGAACAAATATAATAACAAACGCACATTTTGTTATAGCGTTTGGACATGCCCTTCGGGTTATAGAGCTAAGGTTTTGGAATAGCGCTCGCGATCCTAAGCTCTGTGCTCTACACGCTAGCCGGCGTTATCTGGATAGGCAGGGATCCCTGACTTCACGTCAAAACCCCTCCTGGCGCTCAACAACTACTGTAGTGATAAGTACCTAGTTATAAGTTAGTTTAATTTGTGTAATAGGCTTCTACATCATTAGGGTGCGCAATTTTTATATTAATATAGTGTTAGTTTAACTAGTTAACATTGTGTTTTTTTTGGTAACCGTTACGCTGACCCATAACAAATGACGCCCAACGTTAAAATTCAAATGGGTTAGCTAATGGTAAATTTTGGTTGTTTGATTATTGTTTTCATTATTAATCAGCGTTACTTATAAGATATTAACAGTGGGGTTTAAAAAAAAAAAGTGTATTTGGTATCACTTTACGCTGTCAAACGTAACTATCTTAGCTTACGTTTATTTTTAGATCAGGTTTTATGACCTGCAGCTACTTTTATTTTTTATCGTATGGAAGGTACTTTGCCGTTACCAACGGTTACTTGTGTTCTTTTAGTTTAAGGTTCTTTGGTAACTAATGATACCAGTAATGAGTCGTTGCATGATTTAAGGCATTTGAGCAGCGTCTTAGGGACAAGTTTAACTTCCCACTCCCACTGTTGGGCACATAATATCTTAGAGACGGACGACAGAGTTAATTTACTGTGTTTTGTTGAAGGCGTACAGGTAATCTAGCTTATCAAGTTAGATGTGATCAGTCATTGAGTTAATATTACGGCTCGTGTTTTATTTACATTATTATATGGTAGCAATATACAGCCCAGTGTTTAGGGTCTTAGTTAGAATCGCCTATTTATCTTAATTACGGTGAATGAATACTGTGTATCCGCTGCTATTGTGAATTTGGAGTGATTTGTCTAATACTTAAGTTTAAAGTAAATATATATGTATTGTATATGCCTTCCCACTTGTGGGCACATGCTCGATTTTTTTTTAGGATATTGATTAATTTATTTAGAGAATTGTTACGAATTGATTCAATTGTGCTGAGGAGGTCGTAGTTGGAGCTTAAACGTATATTGGGTTTAACGGGTAATTTAAAACTACCCGCGTTTTGTTTTTTTTTCTATTTTTTCAAGTTTTGTTTTCTTTTGGTTTAAATCGTCGTAGCCACGTAGGCTAGAATAACAAAGAGTGCGATTATATTGCGGGACCATAATTTGGGGTGGTCATTACGTGACGTCACGAACGTTAGTGGTAGTGGTTGTGCACGTTGGTAATTCCGGCATATTAAATCAAACAATCTAATATTTTACCAAAACTTTATTGCTAATATATAGTTTACGGTCTAACTAATTACATAAAGTGTTAGTGAACTCTAAAATAGTGAAACAGTGACTTAAAACTATAAAAACATTTTTAATACTAACTTAACGTGGTATAATATACCCACATAACATAAAATAATTAAAGAACTAGAACTTTGTTTATAGAAAGTTATTAATTTAGTGAGCGAATTGTATTTGTGACGCATCTGCTGTTTGCGCACTCTGTGACCCGGACTGTGCGCAGCGGTGTTGAACGGGATAACAGGAATATAAAATTGTTCGTTTGTTGTTGTTTACAACGCCATCTATATCCTGCTTGACGAACTAAGTAACTGCACTACCGAGCACAGTATTATCAGCTGATTTGTTTATTTATAAACATAGTGAATAGGTATCAAAAATCACCTAAACGATTACACCATGGTCGACTGCCATGCTTGTGGTAAAAAGACGGATCGCGGTGAAATGGTAAAATGTGGTAAATGCGCGGGTATATACCACAGAGGGTGTGTTGCCATCCCCCAGGACGCGCGCGTTCCTACCACCTGGTTGTGCCCGAAGTGCAAGTCGAAGGCGCCGCGACGGGACAACACCGACACACCTGTTAAGGTCACGGAGTTTCCTCAGGAGGGCAAGAGCACAGAAGCGACGTCTCCTTTGCAGCACCCAACGCAGGCTATCATGGAGGAACTGCGTTTGCTTCGCACAGAATTTGCGTCCATGCGAGAGGATATATCAGGATTGCGTAAGGAGTTGACCGATATAAGGGTAACCGTGGTCACATTTACGGCGCGTATAGACGAAGTGGAAAGCAGGGTGACGCGCCTGGAGGAGCGGCTGGACGAGCAGCTGGCGGGCGGGGCTGGCGACGCGGCCAACAGCGAGCTCAGGGAAACGGTCGCTCTGCTGAAGACAGAGCTGAATGAGCGAGACCAGGACCAGCTGTTGAACGACCTGGAGATATCGGGGATACCAGAAACGCCTAATGAGAGCCCCTCTCATCTGCTCTGCTTGGTTGGACGCAAGCTGGGAGTCGCTGTCGACGAGCGGGATATCGTCTCTGCTTATCGAGTAGGAAGGCCCCGCCGGACTGCGGATGCGGCCGGTGCAGCTGTCATCGATGCGGGCGAGGCCTCTATGGGCGTCGGCAGCGCCGGCGTGGCCCCTGATGGTGTTGAAAACGGCAATGTGGATTCTCTGGACGGCAGCGGCGCCATCGGCGCGGACGCAGCCGTGGGTGGCGATGCTCGCCCGCGGCCTCTAGTCGTACGGCTAGCGCGCCGCGCGCCCCGCGACGAGTTGCTGCGAGGTGCCCGAGTGCGCCGCAACGCTGACACTGCTGACTTCGGGTTGCCCGCCCCACCTAGCCGGTTTTACGTTAACGAGCGTCTAACGAAATATAACAGGAACCTGTTCTACAAAGCTCGGCAAGAGTGTAAAAGGATGGAGTGGAGAGCACCCTGGACGAGGGACGGCCGCGTCTACGCGCGGCGTCATAAGGATGCGCCTGCGGCTCGAGTTCGCGTGGAAGAAGACCTCCTTAAGATTTTTGGATTCGCCTCTGTTTGAGCAATATTAGCATCATAATATCAATAACAACTTTGTTTGGTATATTTTTTTCTTTGTGTAAATTTGAAAAAATCCATTTTAAAAGAAAATTTAAAATTAATTTATGCCCTATAAAAATCATTTTAATATTAGTTAATTGTATTATGACAAACTTATTTCTTGAATGTCAAATCGCAACCACTTTTAAGTATATTACCTATGTTTATGTGCTACTAAGTATCGATAGCTTAAGTCGCCTTGTTCCTGCCCCAACCATAATATTTTTAATAACAGATATCCAAAATAACATTATTTACATACCACACTGCCTTTCCAATGAACCGTAGGCAAAAGCTATTGGTTGGTTTGCTGAACCCTTGCTCTCTCGGCACTAAGCATGAAGAGTTTATCGCAGCTATGGAGTCATTTTCTGTTGACATAATGGCTATTAATGAAACATGGTTGACACAGGGACAAGACGACCGTGCGCCGTCACTGGCCGGCTACAGACTGCGTCATGTGCCGCGACCGGCCGATGTGCGCTCGCGCGGCGGCGGGGTGGGATTTTATGTTAAGCGCGGCATTAATGCGCGAGTATGCTCGCACCCCGCTACCCCGCCGGTTGAACAATTGTGGCTCAACCTTAAAGTGAACGGTGCGAAGGTCGCTATTGGAACCGCATATCGCCCGCCCTGGCTCGATGTCGAGACTTTTGTCGATGCCCTGAGCCTATCTGTGAGCTCTTTTGCGAAATGCGACTATATTGTGCTGTTGGGTGATTTTAATATTAACTTGCTTTGTACTGAAGACACCAAGACCAAGAAAATATTAGATTTTTTTAAATGTTTTAATTTAACACAGCATGTTAAAGATCCAACGCATTTTACAGATCACAGTAGTACGCTAATTGATGTCATTTGCACCGATGCGCCGGTTTGTCGTACGAACGTAAATTATATCCCGGACTTAAGCTCGCATGCCTTCGTTACATGTCAAATTAACATAAAGCTAGATAAGCCCAGGCCGCAATGCATCACCTATAGACCGATTAAGGATATAGATTTGGTTGAATTTAATAAGGATCTAAATGCCACACCATGGGAAAGTATTTTAGAGTTAACCAACGTCAGTGAAATGGTCAATGTTTTTAATGCCTACCTCACTGCTCTTTACGACGCTCACGCCCCTTTTAAAACTATTTACACTAGGTCACCCAGTTGTCCCTGGATCACATATACTGTGAAACAGATGATGCGACTTCGTGACAAAGCGCATGCGAGGTACCGACGTACGAAGTTGCCCGTCCATGAGCAATATTACAGGGAGCTCAAACACGTCGTTAAGTCTGCCATTTATACTGAAAAACGCGCTTACTTTAGCCAAAATATTAATTGTAATTTAAAAGATTCAGGGGTCTTATGGAAGCATCTTAAGAGAGACGTTATTAATAAACACACGGACAATGAGTTACCTGCACATTTTAACGATCCCGATAAAATTAATCATTTTTTTCTAGATTTGCCTGGTGAAAACCATGTGTCTATTAGTGACCTTACCTATTTCGAATTTCATCGTCGCGGCTCAGCTGTGTTTAGGCTTGAACCCGTTACTGAGGGTCAAGTTTACAAAGCGATTAAAACTTTTAAATCAAATGCACAGGGGTGTGATGGAATTTCTCTCGACATGTTGCTGTTAACGCTGCCACGAACTTTGGGAGTCATTACGGCCATTGTAAATGCGTCGATTAAATCACACCTTTTTCCTGACCCCTGGAAAATAGCTTTGGTGCGCCCAATCCCAAAAGTACCTAACCCTCTAACTACAAAGGATCTTCGGCCAATTAGTCTTCTGCCTTGCTTGTCAAAATTTTTAGAGAAAATTGTTTGTAATCAAATTTCTGATTACTTAGAATCAAATGATATTTTGCCACCGGTACAATCCGGATTTCGCAAACACCGAAGTACCACAACTGCGTTACTAGATGTCACTGATGACATATTGGCCGCTCAGGATAAGGGAGAGGGAACTGTACTTGCATTGCTTGATTTCTCTAGGGCATTTGACACTATAAATACCTCACTGCTACTATCGAAATTATCGTATTATGGATTTGACACGGGGACTGTCAATTGGATAGCAAGCTACCTTTCTAATCGTCGCCAAATGGTTGACATTTCTGGTTCAAACGGCAAGCATATAAAATCTGAGCGGTGCGAAGTGTACAGGGGCGTTCCGCAGGGTTCAATATTGGGCCCAATTTTATTTATAATTTATACCGCAGACATAATCGACGCGATACAGAATTGTAAATATCAAATCTATGCAGATGATTTGCAGTTGTATATATCTTGTAATGCCAGTAATGTACACTCAAGGGTGGATATGCTTAATGAGGACCTTAAGCGTATTCGCAATTGGTCACACAGTAACTCCCTAGCCATAAACCCGAGTAAATCAAAATATTTAATCCTTGGGTCTAGGCAACAAATTGATGGTTTGTCTGGTAATCATTTTACAGTACATATTGAAAATGAGCCACTAGAGCGAGTATTTGAGGCTCGTAACCTGGGTTTGCTCATGGACGGTGAGCTACGATTTGAAAGCCACCTTTCAAACACTGTTCGCAATTGTTTTTACAGGCTTAAGGTTTTGTATAGAATTCGCGAATATCTGGATGTCGAGCTGAGGGTGAGACTTTGTGATGCGTTGGTCCTGTCGAGGTTGAATTACGGAGATATCGTATACGGCCCGCGCCTCCTGGCACGCACACAGCGGCTTATACAACGCGTGCAAAACGCCTGCGCGCGTTTTTGTTATCACATCCCGCCCCGCGCTCACGTGTCTCCGTATATAAACCAAAATCGCATTTTAAGTATGTCAGCGCGCCGAAAACTGCATATGGCCACCCTTATGTTTGGCATTGTTAACCAACAGCAGCCCTCGTACCTGTACAGCAAACTGACTTGGTCGCGCAACGCCAGGTCTGCGGAAGTCCGACCGGAGAGGTTTCTTCAGCTTGCTTTCCCTCCGCACCGCTCTGCTGCATTTCGTGGTAGCTTCCGCTACGCGGCAACGAAGTGCTGGAATGATCTGCCTCCGCCAATCCGTGCGCTAAAGTCAAAATTTAATTTTAAATCAAAATGTAAAAATCACTTTTTAATATTAAGTATTATATAGTTTTTTAGATAACGTCTTTCTGCTTACCTTGCTCCATCGAGACCCCTGGCACGGGTAACTCTCACTGGCAAAACGTGCATTGAACGCAGGTGAGACCGACGTTCCGACCGTTCACTTTAAACTTTTTTATAAGGAATGGCGGTACCTATGGGCCGGGCTGTGTCCCCACCCGACTACTAGTCATACGAATGTTTTGTTGCTTTTTAGTTTGTTTTATGGTTTATCGAGGGTTATGTGATACATTACAATATCAAAATTATTGAAATTGATAATTAATTCACTGCAATAGCCAAATCAACGCTTGGCTTGACTTGTTTCGGTTTAATTGGTTTAATGCGATTTGAACTGATCGAGTGTTGCCATACATACATCCTTATATTTGTCAACTTGTTTGTATAGTGCTTTCCACTGGCGTTCGTGTCGCCACAGTGTATGTGTCTTTTATATGTTTAGTTTTAATTTTATCTGGGTCCTACTGAAAAACAGCGTTGCGGCTTGCCGCAATATTATGCTGAGTGGGGCCCATTTTACACCACATCGGTACTATTGCTATTGTATTTCTTCTTACTATTATATATCTACGTGTATCGAATGTGTGTAAATAAATGTTTCTCTCTCTCTCTCTCTCTCTCTCTCATTATAAATAGTTATTTAAGCGACGATCTTGAGCATCGCCTGTTCGGCCAGCAAAAAAATAATAATTTGGATTTAATTTCCTTCTTGTGGGCAGATACACCTCTTAAGTAATATATATATATATACAGGGTGTCAGAAAACCCTTTAACGTCCTTTTACAGAATTGTCAGGTAAGTCTATCTGAACACCCTGGCAAAGTTTGACGCTCGTGGTTAATTAATTGACCGTTTAATTAACGAATCTTAAGATGCATTTAAGGACTATGCTCTCAGTGTACCTTTTCATTCATAAGTTACGTGAGTAGCGCTACTCAAAACGTTATTGTTTGTAACTAAACACTAAAACTTCGCTCGCACTTGCTTTCAAACTACCATAAAACTTTGACCGGATTTCCTTATTGATAAATGATCTTTTCAAATTATTCAAGATTCGTTTTAGAAAATCCACAGTACGACCTGGCAAACGTTAGCGTGCGTGTGAAGCGAATTGCGAAAATAATTGTAATCTAATTACAATTCTTTGTGTGCTTTAAAAAAGTACCTAGAGATGTTTTTAAAAGGATTATGTGTTAGGAGATGGAATAAAATGGATATCTGTAATTGTTGCTTATGATTATACTTACATTATTCTGTATCAATACAAAATCACGTAATACACTTAAAGCCACAATTATTAAACACTCTCTTACACACACACATTAATTGTTGAGCGGATATCCGCAAAGAATCACAGTTTTATTTAGATTATTTCTCTTTTTTACATAAAAGAAACTAAAATTGTATTCTACATCGAAAATTACAAACACGATGTTTTGACAAATGTTTTTTGACTGTTCATATTTGAGTGAACACCACGTGATCGCCCGCGTCTTCTAGAAGAGGTAAACGTGCTTGTTTGTGGTAGCTCCATTGCGGTACATAATTCATCGTTCGTCTGTCTGGCCTCTCTAACATAAAAAAAAACCATCATCGTGGTACCTGAGAAACGTCAACACCTAAGCATGAATGTGAGTGTGGGATGGCTTTTGAGTCTCTTCACGCGTGAACGCTTGGGCTGTGCATTTTGATATTCTCTAAACGAAACTGATCCTTGAAGTCATCGATAGTAGTAAATAGTAAATGCTTTATTCTACAAAAAAGAGAAACAACAGTTGTGTAACTGTCAAAAAAGATACATACATAAATAACAAAGTCTGAATCAACAATATCAGTGAAAAATGGCGGCAGATATTATTTCTCCGCGCCAATCCGCGCGCAGCACTCGCGCATGCGCGCTGTGCACTTAGCACGCGCGTGACGAAGACACTGACAACAGACTGCTATACAGCCTAATATTAAAATTATAATAAAAAATAATTAATCAATGCCTGAAATATGCAAATTATGGTCACTTTTAGATAAAAATGAATAATTTGTCGAAATTAAATGTTTATTTATTATCTTTTACCTAAAATAGTTTAATAGTCACGAAAATATTCCTTGTTCCTATACATAACTGAACTTTTTGCTGAGATTAAAAAAAAATTACCGCACTCGTGCGGTAATATATTTTTTGCGTAATAAGCTGAATTATGAGCTTAAATGCGGTGCAATAAGACTCAATTTACGAGCAAGTGTGTTGAAAAAAAAATACCGAAACAATAGACAACGGGTTGATTTTAAATTTGACCTCATTGTGTTTTCAAATAAAATAGATTTTAAGAATAGATTTACAGCGTGACATGACATGACGTAGTATCTCTTAGTAGTCTGTGCATTGCTACAAACTCGAAGTTTTCAAGTACCTATCTAAAGTATTTCATGATGCCTTTTCGGGCATATACTGATGTCGAATATCAGCACATGGTAGACTGCTACAATGACGGTGGAAGCGTCATAACTCGTGCACGCGAGCTATATGTACAGCGGGGGTATGTGGAGGAGGGACGTGCTCCCGCAGCCAGAACGATTCTTGGTGTGGTACAGCGACTGCGGGACACGGGGTCTTACAGGCCGCAGATGCGAAACATCGATAGTGGCAGACGTTTTTTTAACTCAAAGTAGTTTGAGTCCACTTCCATACAGGACGGTCCTACCAAGTGCTATGGAGCCTCACAAAGTCAATCGTAGTGTTTCAAGTTATCATACCGCATAGGTACCGTAAATAAAAAAAAAATCTTTTTTTTGCCAAAAATGCTTTAAATAGGTAATTTTAGAAAAGAGCTGGTAACTCATCAAACTGCTGGACCGAATTTTACCAAACATAGCTATAAACCATTGCAAGGAAACTGGATTTCGGTCCACCCGCTTGAAAGCTACTATTACTATACCATAAACAGATACACACACATACACTCAAAGAGAGAAGAGAGAGAGAGAGAGAGAGAGAGAGAGAGAGAGAGAGAGAGAGAGAGAGAGAGAGAGAGAGAGAGAGAGAGAGAGAGAGAGAGAGAGAGGAGAGAGAGAGAGAGAGAGAGAGAGAGAGAGAGAGAGAGAGAGAGAGAGAGAGAGAGAGAGAGAGAGAGAGAGAGAGAGAGAGAGAGAGAGAGAGAGAGAGAGAGAGAGAGAGAGAGAACGACTTTAAACTTTTATAACTCCCCTCTTTTTGCGTCGGGGGTTAAAATAGTTTGAAATACCTTGAAAAATGTTGAGTTCGGCAATTAGAGAAGGCATGAAGAGCTGACAGGACATGACTAGGATGGACTGAGACGACTTTGACTGCGATGGGACTTGACAAAAACATTATTACATCAGACATGGCTGTATGGGCATTGAACCCTTTGCCTTTCCTTAGTGGAAAAGATAATAAAACAAAATAAAACTGACGGCCGTCAGTTGATATTGAGTGGCAATGTTTATTATTTTTTGTAACTATTTTAAATATTTATATTAAAATAGTAAAGCGAAATGATGTTTGAGTGTGTACTGTGTGTGTGATTACGAGGTTTGCTTCACGTTGAGTGGTGGTGTGATTTGACATGAGCGACTAAAACGGACACAATAACTGAAGGTCTGTAATCAATAAGATTAGCATGAAATACAAAATATGCGAATGCTCACAACTTTAGGTTTTTGGCTTGTACTTCTAAATATTCACAGCAAAAGTTTAATTTTCCCGGTATAAAACTAGTTACGCTACCGGACATTGTGTGTCGCTTATGTTGCGAAAGCTTGATACATAGCTGATTGGTTGATTTTGAACTAATTCATTTAGGCTGATTGGCTGATTTGCGAAACTTTCGTATGTCGAAGTAGTCACCAACAATAGTTTGACGGGTAGAACTATGAGTAGGCATGTGAGTAGCTTAAGCCTGTGGCACACTGAGCAAAGCTATTAAATAATTTTTTATAATTTTTTTTTTTAGTTGTAATTAGGGTCTCATACTTTGCAGGGGTGTTCAAATCAATATACCGAACAAGTTGGTGAATTATCGTTAAAGGGTTTTATGACACCCTGTATATATATATATATATATTTTTTTTCTTTCAATTTTAGTTTTTATTCTGAGTTATTTTGATTCACAAGACATTGCCAAAGAGTTCATAGCCTTAGTGACGTACTCCTTCAGTAATACTTTTAATTTGGTGCTATCTTTTAAATTGAAATATATAATTACCCACCGCTAATTAAGTGTGGCGTAGTGAACATGGATCCAAATCTCTTACTTAAAGATGAGCTGGAATACGAACTCGAATGTCGAGGTATTGTAATAAAGGGTACGGCTCCGGTTATGAGGAAACTACTTAAGGAAATAATGGTTAGTGAACAGGCCGAGGGTGCTACACCGGACGTTAAATTGCCACAACATAGGGTACAAAACATTGATTTTGAGCTAGAGGTTTGTTCGGCCAAACTAAGTACACTGTCGAATTATGTTTCAGAGATAGTAGGCAAGCCAGATAAAGCTTTGTTTAAAAGGTTAATTTCCAGACTGCATCACGTTCAAAATAGATTAGATTTAATTATCCCGGGCACAGATGATCATGGTATAAGGAAGGATGGTCTAATGCAGCAATGTCAGCTACTGTTGGAGAGGCTGGTAGTACAAGATGACTTAGATGAGGACGAAAACCTAACAGCTGAAGACAAACAACTTCTTCAGGAAACTTTAGGTGAATTAGGGGATAGGATCATAGACAAGTTAGAGTCTAAAGAGGTCGAGCCTGGAGTATCTGGTGGGGAAAAATTTCATACAAGACAGACACAGCACATTGAGGGAAACCGAAATGTTAGCTTTGAGACTAGTCAGTGGGATGGTGAAAGGGGAAGCCGGTGTAGGTTACTTCGATCCTCGACTATCGAGGAAGAATTGCCAAAGCGGAAGTTGGTACCGATTTATCAGTGGGGTATACGATTTTCTGGAGGGAGCAACCTCAGTATAAATGCATTCTTAGAACGAATTTCGGAACTTAAAGACGCTAGAAACGCTACAGACTATGATTTGTGGCGGTACGCCATAGATTTCTTTGAGGGTGAAGCCCTGATCTGGTACAGAGCTAATAAAGAGTATGCTAGAAATTGGGAGGAATTAGTTATTTTACTTAGATGTAACTTTCAGAAGCCTTTTTATCAGGAGGAATTATTGGCAGAAATAAACGCGAGAACACAGGGTATTGATGAATCTGTCGTGATTTATATATCGGTCATGCAAAATATGTTTAACAGGCTTCCAGTCAAGGTTAAAGAAAATGAAAAGCTGTCGATAATTTTAAAAAATTTACAGCCTTATTATCAAAGAGCAGTGTGCAGAGATGAGTTTAGTTCAATTCCGGATCTAATCAACGTGCTAAGGGTTGTGGAAAGAACCAAAGTGAATTGTGACAACTTTCAGAAACCAAGAACGTTTAGGAACTCTTTAGAACCCGATTTAGCTTACAATGTAGGATGCAGTAACGCCGGAGGTCAGGCCACAGGGGATATTCAAGAAGTTGAGGTCGCTGTGGGCTATGGAAAGCGATGTTGGAATTGCCGGGAAAGAGGGCATTTATTCCGAGAATGTGGCACGCCTAAACAGCGCTTATTTTGTTTTAAGTGTGGGCGTTTTGGAGTCACTTCTAGGGACTGCGAATGCTCGGGAAACCCGCAAGGGAGAAGCGACAATCCTGCCAATTAAACTTCTCCCGAAATAACAATAAACAAGAGTGGCAGGATTGGCTAGACATAGTTTCGAGATATTTTTCGCACACAGATGGAGAAATATGTCCGGTATTAGTTGATAAAGTTAATGATAATAGATCGTATGTTAAAATTAGTATTTTAGATAACCAATTCGTGGGTCTACTAGATTCCGGAGCAAATCGAACGGTTATCAATACCGACTTTGCGAAGGTCTTAACTTCGATTGGTTTACGGGGTACGAAAATTAAGCGTTTTCAAGTGGCAACAGCGGATGGAGCATCTCATGATATAACTGAAATTTTCGACTTGCCAGTTAATATGGATGATCAATTTAAGGTGATTCCGGCCATTGTGATGCCTAGTTTAAATCAGCAATTGATTTTAGGTAAAGATTTCTTCGATGTTTTCGGCATTTCATTGCAGTTCAAGCGGCAAGCTGGGAATGGTATTCAGTTGAATCAATTGTCAGTTAAGGAACCTATCATATACTCTAGGGATGATTTGACTGAGGAACAGAATGATCAACTCACAAGACTAATTGAGAAAGTAAGGAGTACAATTGGTAATGGGTTAGGTCGGACACAAATTCTAAAGCATGATATAGATACCGGTGAAAGTAAGGCGGTTCATCAAAAACAGTACAACTTTTCTCCGGTTGTTAAGGCTGAAATTGTTAAGGAACTGGAGAAAATGATACACAATGATGTGGTTGAGCCGTCACATAGCGCTTGGTGTTCACCAATACTATTAGTCAAGAAGCCAAATGGAGACAATCGCTTATGTTTGGATAGCAGACAGCTTAACAGGGTCACCAAGAGAGACACTTATCCTTTACCGAGAGTTTCAACAGTTATAGACAATCTTCGGAATGCAAAGTTTTTGACTACAATCGACCTCAATTCAGCGTTTTGGAAAATTCCGTTAGAAGAAAGTAGTAAACAGAAGACGGCCTTTGCAGTGCCTGGAAGAGGCCTTTTTCACTTCAAGGTAATGCCTTTCGGTTTAGTGAATGCTTCGCAAACTCAGCAATAAATAATAAATGGTAGTGGCACATTAAAACTTTCGAAAGGAACCAAACGATCCAAGCTCTGAACGGGCAGTAAATAATTTTATAATGAATGAATTCTATCAAAATATCGCAGGAATGACACCATCAAGATGTCTTTTCATCGATAAAATCAAATTACGAGCCGAACCCGCGTAGGTGTAAACTTTATTGAAAAAGTTAGAGATGAATTCTGAATGATTGGTGTCAAATCTTTGTTCCATTGAAATCTTAATGATACGATTCTTTTTCAATTTTGTTCATGGTACCTAGTAGATCTTTTTTAGATTGTTTAAATATTTTTTCGAAATATTAGCGTATTGTGTGACAATTTGCAAAGTTTCCAAATTTGGAATATTTGGTAAGATTAAACAGTGTCGTAACACTGTTAACTATTTTTCAGTTAGACGTTTTTGCAGTAGAGCTATTTATTTTTTAAGTACCTAATTTAATTTAAGTATATTAAATTTTACTTTTTTTTTTTTTTAGATGACCTAACGTGCATTGTGGCCCCCATATTAAATTTTAATTGGTTAAATCTTTAGTGATACTTACGATCGGTTCACGTATTAGAGTGAAACAGAAAAAAAACATATTTGCAAATTTACATTATTCAACATATTTATACCCTCCTTTCCATTGCGCAGTAGGGTTCAAATAAATACGGCGTTATAACATTATACACCCCAAGGAGGTAATTCTGCGAAGGCAAAATATTTGAAAAGTAATCGTGTTTATCTTGTATTTAATAAACAGGTTAACTTTGCGTGTTTGGTTGGAAAGTATCGTGTAATTTTTGAAACTTCGGATCTAAAAGTGAAGAAAGTGCTGAGTTCCCGCGGGATGCAGACAACATTGCGGGCAAGGGCGGTGTGTAACGGTGATGTTTTCCGTTAGTCCAAAGGTAGTAAAAACTACTAAGAAGATATTTTACAAGTAGTGTGACAAGGGACATCCGTTTCCAACGTTTCTCTATTTTCCAAGGTCCCTGTTTCTTACAAATTGGGCCCTTTGGAGTGCCCAATCAGAAAATCAATACGGTGCTTTTAGGCACTCGTCTCGTTGTAAGAGTATTTTTGTTACTCCACCCTTTCCGATACGATCTTCGAACACATGGATCGTGGTTACTTTTGATTTGGGGCATTGTGTTCTTAGCCTTGAGACTTGGGTCTGGAATATGATATTTTGTCCAGCGGTTAAACACAAGTCGTTTGCTGTTTTTTCTAGTTTTCTATTGAATTTCACCTTGCAGTTTTTGATTAAAATATCCAAAATACAATTGACTTGTAAAGTTGCATTTTGAAATTTTTTGCTCCTAGTTTTAGCCCTCTTATTCATTAAAAAGTTACAGACTTTTGTAGCAAGTGTCAAATTGAGAAACATAGACCACCGCATGTTAAGTTGATATTTTTTATTTTATTTCTTACTAGCTTTTGCCCGCGATTTCGTCCGCCAAGAATGAGCAATTGACATGTTTATCGCTATCCCGCGGGAACTATGCAATTTTCCGGGATTAAAAGTAGCCTGTATTTTAATCTAGTGTACCAGTTATCTTTGTTCCAAATTTTATCCAAATCCGTCCAGTCGTTTCAGCGTGAAGAAGGAAAGAACATACACAGACACACTCACATCGTCACATCCTTCCATCCATCCATCCCCTCAAACTTTCGCATTTATGATATTGGTAGAATTTCATCATAAACTTAATTTTAAACTCCTGAGCTTTACTTTACTTTCATTTTATCTGATATTGTGTAATGATGCATTCATTATAAAACTAAACAAGTATTTTTCCCGTGGCAAAGTTTCCACACTGAATTTCATATTGAAATTCCAAGCAAGTACGAGTATGACGTAAAATATACGGCGTTCTTCACAACGCCTTAAAATATCGTAACAGGCATCCTGAAATACCTTTGCAGGTTAAAAACATGTACAGTAAATCGATTATGGAGGCAGGTTCAGGTGCGTTCACTTAGTAAAGTTGAAAAATTTAATGCTGGCTGCACCTGGTTTTAATGGAGTTCTTAATTTGTTCGGTTTAAATTAAAAGAAGGATCACTATAGGTTGTAGAACTATCCTCTTTCTCTAGCTGGATGATAAGTTGATCTATGGAAGCACCATGTTTTTGGTTAATGAACTAGTTATATAACTGTGACGAAAGCAGACGAATTCCGATTATCAACCAGAATGAGAATTCTGAGAGGACGTGGGTGCGGTAGGGATGAATCGGCGAGTCGCAGGTCGCTGGTCAGGCGCAGGGTCACGTTAATATCCTATATATACCTTATATGTCTTATATGCCTTATATGCCTTATGTGTCTTATATGTCTTGATTATTTTCTATTTAAAATTGTGTACATTCTCTTATATTTGTGTGTCTTGCAAAAAGGAATAAATGTCATCTTTCTTCTTTCTTTCTTTACTTATTATAAATGTGAAAGTTTGTGAGTATGGATGTTTGGATTTTTGTTACTCTTTCACACCAGAACGACTGGACAGATCTGAATGAAATTTGGAACATAGATAGATTATAGTCTGGAATAACACATAGGCTACTTTTATCCCGGAAAATTGCGAAATTCTTGCGGCATAGCAATAAACGAATTATATGCAGACAAAGTTGCGAGCAACAGCTAGTCCTAAATAAATTTCTAGTCTTAGCCAGCTTTTAGTTTTATATCGTCCCGAAGTCATAGTTCTAGTTTGTAACAAACGATGTATAAGAAAAAAATAATAGAATAATTTTTCGGGGCGGGTCGCTCGTTGAGGTCAATCTCGTACATAACAGAAATAAATACTGTGGCAAAAGGATTTTAGAAAACCAAGTTCACCACGTTAAAATTAATCATTTCAAAGTAAACAAAATCGAGTCACAGCTATAACCGTCCCGAAAGCCAATGATTGCACGCAAACAGTTCGATTTGGGCATTTTATTTGGGTCAATATGTATATTATTATTTATGCAAAAGCACCCGGATGATAACCACATCGTCGCTCTTTGTTGCTTTCAAGAATCGAAATGAATAATGACATTTCGACAAATGGCCGTCAAAATGATAAATTACTGAACAATTTCGGCCCACCATTATCGGCTTAATGACTATGCGTTATTATTGTTGGGAAAAGGGCGAGTAAATAAAGCAAAAGGGCTGATAACTCGCAAAACTACTAAACATAAACTATTCCGCGTCGACGGAAACCCTATTTCAGTTGAGATTTAATTTGAAAATGGGTTTTACTGACTAAATAAGTCATTGTTTTTAACCGACGTCAAGAAACGAGGGGTTATCTATTTGCCGTGTCAATGATTTTCTGTAGGTTGTACAATAAATTAATCAATACCGAAATGTAGTTTATCGAAGAATTATATTTTTAACCGACTTCAAAAAAAGGAAGAGGTTCTCAATTCGGTTATATTTTTAAGCGACGGATATAATTTGTTTTAAGGTTTGTCTTAACTACGTGAAGAAACGTACTATTGTGATAGCAGGTAAAATCTTAATAGGTAGTTTTATCTTCTTAAAAACTCCTGCCTAACTCACTCGATAACGCCTGGGCTTTGGTCTTACTATATTTTTTTCACAACAATGACGATTTTTTTAAATATCCACGAGGATGTGGAAATTTGACGGGAGTGAGCTAGAACCTGCATATATTTTGATCATTACGAGAACATGAAACATTTACGCAATTTTAAAGGAAAAAATAATCTCGATTTAGTTGCTAAATTTGGTTTGAAGTTTGACTGACACACATTATGACACTACTAAATCGAGATATACCTGCAAGTGGCCACTTCCAGTGATAGGATAAACTTGAAAGGTATTAATCGGGACAGATGACAATGCAAGTTCAGCCAATAAAAATACTTACAGTCGCAAAAAGTGCGAAAATTAAAACTTATTCCTTATCTTTTTATACGGAAAATACCAGGGCAACAGACTTGCAAAGGTGGTACTCGAAAAGTGGAAGCGTGAATATTAGATGCGAGAACATTCCCTCCTTATTACGGCGCGACGCTTGTTTTAGCTGTAACAAAATTTCTTTCACATTTTCTTGCCTCTTCAAAAGCGGAAACGCGGAGGGGCACGCCTTTTAATTAGTACCTTCCTATAGGCATTAGGATGAAAAGGGTAAAACGTTCAACGTCACCTCTAGGTGACAACCCGGAGGCGACAGTGTCTTTTGTTTTTGTAGACGCAGCTTTCACTAAAATGTTCATATTATTGTGACCATCTGACCATAACGTAAATGTGTAACGTAACAGGGGTTAAAAGCTGTACTTTTACAAATAAGGTATATTGTTTGTTGTTAACATCTATACATACATAAATTATAATGTCTTCATCCCTTACAGGGTTGGCAGAGCCTAAGGTTACGAGACGTAAAGGCCACGTTTAGCATGATTATAAATGTATGTGAAAACTTAAAAACAGAGTCTGATCAAACAGTATTAAGAAACCGCCTAAATTCATTAAATCTACCATCATGTTTTTACATTTTATTATAGGTACAGATATCTAACGAACTAAATGTTTCTGTCGGCTATTTAAAATATTGTTCGTTTTATTTATTCAGAGATCTTGTGGTACAAAATAATGTTTACCCGTTGAGGCTTTGTTTAGTAAAGAAATTTATCTCTTCTAATTTGCGACAACGATCAACGTCCCGACGCTTGGAGAAAAATTTGCAGCAACAATAAATTAGCCCGAGTAAATTACCTATTAAGAATTTAGGGTAAAATTTCCCGAGTGGGTGCGATACTCCCAATTTTTTATTTCACCCGCGCCGCGATCCACGACGCATTATTAATACAAATACGCTCGAAGAGTTATTCAGAGATCGATCAAATATTTATAAATACGTGCAAGGGTTAACTTTAAAAAAATATTTTGGGTGTTTTATGGTCGTAAACTAGTAATGTAACCGGAGTTGTCCGAGCAATCGTTTAAAGCTTAACTGAAAGAGGTCATTTATAGAATTTTTGCCATATTTTTATGTTATGTTTCTTGTAACCCGTTACTTTTAATGTGTTTTAAGTATGTATCATGAAGATTTATATACAAAGGTACATACTATACGTAATTTAAAGATTTTTAATGTAAATTGTCGTTTTTTATCATTTAATTTATTGATGATTCAGTCCGTGGGTATAAGAGATGACTTCCACATGGCAGATTTTATCAACGAAAGAAAAGTCGTTTTCTCGTAATAAATTCATACAAACACATAACTGGTACCTACCTAGTGCTTACCATGTCCACATTAACTAAAACTTTAATGGCTGTAAATTAAACAGCATCCATAACGACCATTAATAAATAACCGCAAAGCGTTCCTTTTATGACCGAAAATATGGTTTACCCTATTGTCGGGCGAAACTCATTCGTTTTCAGCAAAGCATTGTTGGAGCAAACACCGGCTGCATTCCGTTTGCAGATTCTGGCTTGAAGCAATTTGGCACCGAGCCCGGCCATTCTTCGGCCGAGTGAGAGCCAGTGTGTCTGAATAGCCGCTGATTACCGGCCGTAGCAACAGTTGTAATAAGGCTGTTTGGAAGCTGTTACTCAACCCTAAGGCCCTATTCACTGAGAAACCACCGCGGTGCAACATCGCAGATTCACCGCTACCAAAACTTTTTCGTGAGTAAGTATGCGCTTTTCGGTGAAGAAAAATTCGACGAAACTAACACAGCACGGGGCCTGCGGGAGAGCTATAGCCCAAGTCATCATTTTGATAAGCTGTAGTGCCCAGCAGTGGGACATACCTAAATAGCCAGATTCATAATTTATAAATTATAGAACTTTTAAAAATATTCCTCAGGCGCTACCTGCTTCAAATTTCAAGGCTAAAGAATGAACAAATAAATACAAAAGAATTATGGCTTTTTTAACGAAGGATTACCAGCGACTTCAAATTATAATCAATGTTTTTGTTCTCGATACGTTATAAATTAGGCTTAAGGGCGAAATTGTTTGAGCCAAGATTATCGAACTTTGAGACGTAACTGATTTATCCCTGCTTACGTCCACCACAGTCATAAGTTCGGACGACTTATTGCTAAAGATTAATCGTGGTCGCAACTTGTCTGTAGACAGCTCAGCGAACTTCTTGATGGTTACCCGTGTTACGGTAATATTGTAAATATTTTGGTTGACAGCCTTGAAATAGTCATATTGAAGCCTATCTTTTCATTGATGTTAAGAAATGAGGTAGGCTTTTATGTAGGTGAAGGTCCGACATCAGTACGACAATAATATAAAGTGAGTGTTACACAGTACAGTGCTCATTGGTTAGACTAGTTAACTGGTTAAAACACATCCCTCACCCCAGTCCAGCTAATCCCACTCATTCATCACGTGACATTTGCCTTGACAAGAGGAAGACAAAACCTTATTTGATTGTAACGGACTGTAAGTGTCTTTAATATGAGGTTACATAATTTTTTGAGACTTACAGCGCCATCTAGCGAGGATCTACGAAGCCATGTCCAAACATTTCATAAATTCAAACTCCAGATTGACGAGGGCAAAAATGTACTAGTGCTAGTAATTAATTAAAAATCGACTAAGTTTATCGACATCGATAGAATACAATTTTTAACCATCATTATCATAACTATAATGGCTAAGTTTGGATACTTTTAATTATGTAGGTACAAACCTGTTTCACTTATACTTATCGCAACTACAAACAACCGATATCTGACATTGACTGTGTCGAGTCACTTCTGACAACGTTGAATAATTCATCGAGTACAACATTGTACAACAGCCGGATATTGTCGCCCAGGCGAGGAAGTTTAAAGTCTAAAAATGTGGAAAAAATGTAGATCGTATATTATAAAAATTATATAAAATATTAAAGAAGTTAATTACCTACTCAAAAACAATATTTTGTGCATGCCATTTTCTTCTTAAATTTAAATAATTTAAATTATACAAGGGCCGTACGTCATTTTTATCGATATCAACTGATAAAATTAGTTTAACGTGTCCCCGCACTATTAAACGTCAGTACAGATTTGCATCCGTCAATTCCGTTTGTTCATAATCGCGTCGTATGAAGAATAGACACCAGATGTTGTCCATAGATGTTGTCAAACCAGTACATCACCGACGTTTCTTTGCCCACTGCCGGCTCCCCTTTCCTTCTGTGTAAGAAATACTTAAATGAATTAAAACCGCATATTTGCCTTATTATTCTTGGAAAGTAATAGCCTAATTGAATTTTATCCCTGCCAAACTCCCCAGAGCTGAAACTTTACAAATTGAAAATATTAGTTTCAGTTGTGCCCATAATGAAAACTTTTCAGCCTATTAACTCAGTAGCATTCCGGGTGAAGTTAAACCTAGAGCGGTCAGGAAACTCAGGAAGCAATTACGAGTCGCGACCGACAACAGCTCGCAAACGATAAAATCTAGTAAAAAATATGTTTCTTCGTTGAATTAAAATACGACACTGAAATAATCACAGTTTCTCTTTCTATGTGACGTTAAATAATTAACCAGTGCGCATAATTCAGCTGGCTATTGCGTGAACGTTCTTAATACATATAAACATAAATGCGCAGATGGTAAAAGCCCATCGAGAGAATGGGCGAAAGTTTTAGGAATCATGTTACAGGCGATGCGGCTAGCAACCCATCACAATTTTTATCTCCCTTTCCAGCTACACGCCCTTAATCATGCTAAATGACCTTAAGATTTTGTTACCCTAGGCTCTGTCTACCCCGTAAGGGATACAGACTTTGATACATGTATACATAATGTTTACATAAATCACATCTTTATCCCATACGGGATAGATAGAGCCTAAGGTAATTAATAGTTAATTTATAGGTCTTAATTTATTTGGAACAAATCGCTTGCACAAATCTCGCGTTAATACCCTATTAGGCTAACTCCGCATCATCCGCACGGAGTAACCATAAAATTAAAACCAAAGCTGGACTTAAAAGAATCGTTCTTGCTTTTAAAATGTAAATATTGCATGAAACAATTCACGTCGCGTGCCAACTGTTAACTACAGGTGGCGCCACTGGGAATTAAGAATTACCCAAAATGCGCAGAAAACGACGCCCCCTCGACACCGCAATGAGTTGGCTGCGCTAAGAAAATAAAAACATTGTGACCGAAGCGATTACCTTTTGGTCCGTAAAAATGGACGCTTAAATCCGTCGCAACACACACCATGAATATGTTGTTGTCTTTTTCATACAAGGAGTTTAGTGGTTAATCAGCGTTAAAGCAATTCAATTAAAAAAGGAGTTTTTTTATGAGAGTTTTTTTCAACTGTCAAACAAATCGATTTTAGTTGCACTACTGTTTCATTAAATCTGTCCATTTAACACATAGGTACATGTGCATCATGTCACTATTAAATTTAAAGAAAACTTTTACCAAAGCCTTACTCGAACCCCTCTAATTACGAGTAAGAGCTATTTTCGTGTAACTTAATTCAAGTCTAAAACAATTAACAGTAATTAATGTCCAAAACGGTTGTTAAAATAAACTAAACAAAATTATACGCACTTTATTAGCGCGCGAGTAACTGTGAACAAAACGCCTACATCCAAATTAAGTTAAGGGTTAATTATAATTAATTTTGAGTTAAAAGAGCAATTTGCGATGATAATGATCGCTGACGTTCCGCGGTGTTTGAAGTTGCGCTGTGACCTGTTGGGAAATAAAAGTGAGCGAAGGTTTTGAACGTTTAGGTTCATGTGTATGAAGAGTTTGTTATTTGAAATTATCATAATTTTGTTACATTCGGTCCGTTTCCAGCTAATTTTCTGGTTGAAGGTACAAATTGATTCAACTTTTATCAACGGATAACAAAACTTGGTAATCATGGAAAATATACCAATCAAAATCCGCATCTGGACTGATGTTTTAGCCGCTATTTGTTTTTTTAAAACACGCGCCCTTAAAACAGCGTAATGTGTATTATTTTGCTTTGAAATTGTTAAATAAACGGAAGGGATGTGCCCGTAAAGTTTACGTCTGGATCCTAAGCAACGCCCTTTACTGACTTTACCAATTTATTTTGTACGTGGGCTGGTATAAAACTCGTCTCTCATGTAGTTTTTGTGATACTGGATATTATTTTCATCGCCAAAATATGTATATATCTGTGCGTTTTCCAAAAAAAAAATCTACATAATCAATTTATCCAGAATTTAACAATTTTGGGTTTCTCTTATTCAGAATCGTTTACCCTATCGATCCTTAAACAAGAAAAACCTTCCATTCCAGTACGTCACTTTTTTGTTCGTCGTTTTTTTATGCTGCACGTGACGCACAGGAGAAAGGATTCCATAGGCAAATCATGTTTTCTTGTATGAAAATCGACAGCGTATTCTGAGTAAGAAAAACTTTTTTTCGGAAAACGCTACTACATACAAAAGAGTAACGCGACTGACTGGTGAACGCGTAGCTCGAGTTAGATTTTTGTCATTCAGCTGACTTATTCTTTAAAGATTATATCGGTAGGTGTCCTAAAAATAAATTTTCTGAAATTGCTAGGAAACTAGCTTATCATAAGCAAGTGACTTGTATTGAAATGAATGATCTAAAAATGATGAAATTAATGAGAACCAAGCAAAAGCTACCACCACTACCGACATAAAGGCAGTCAGAGAGCGAGGCTACGTTCCCACTCTTCCGTCCTTTGGCTACAGAATTCTAAATCCCAATCATGACAGCATCGATACCTTCGAGCCATCTGCTCAAAATGTCGACGTGACTTAATGTCGCCGATTTACAATCCCTGCCATAACAGCGATACTAACTTTAACTGCCACTTCGGTATTATTGACGCCATCTGCGAGAATACCATAACCTTCATTTTATATCCACATCGGTTTATCGCGGAATCATGAACACCCCCACTTGTTTATATTAACTCAGCACGGCTGTAAAAATAAAGTCAGCGAGAGTTGTTCAGTAAATTTATCACTTTCATTACGCGCTCTCCTTTGGGATTGAATGTTTCAATTAAAGCCTCGAGTTGCCTCAAATCGTAACATACGAGCACAGGTATTGGCAAATTATGAATTAACTCGCTTCTGACTGCGACTTCATCTGCGTAGAATTATACGTATAAACTTTTCTCTTGAATCACTCTATCTATTAAAAAAACCGCATCAATATCCGTTGCGTAGTTTTAAAGATCTAAGCATACAGCGGAAAGCGACTTTGTTTTATACTATGTAGTGATATGTAGTGATTATTTCTTGTGTACTTATTTTGACCTGATTATCATTCGTTTGTGTTTCTTTAATGAACATCTTTAAATATTAAAAATATATTATGCATATCATCATCACCATCTTCAATAAATATAACTCTTAGTCCCACAGCTTGGCACGGGCCTCCTTTCAGAATGAGAGAGCTTGTGGTACAACAGTTCCCACGCAGGCCCAATGTGTATTGGGAACTTAAGCAATAGTCGTTAGTAATATTAGATTCGTATATTTCGCTTTACCATAGGTATATTAATACTGGGAAACGAGGATGAGTTCAATCTAGCCATACAAAATGACAATAATAAAAAACAGCGCACTGATTAATTACTAATTTGTTGATCGACGATAATACTAGCGTCAAATTTAATTAAGCACATTATTGTTGAGTTGTAGATATTCTGTTGTGAATTGTGAAACGGCTTCCATATAAAATTACTTTGTTATTGTGGAACCTGATACGTTCACAGGTCGTGAATTTGACGAGCCATTTCCAACTGGAGTCGGAGCAGTCAAACGGATCGGATCGACAATGTCGTACACGGGGGCACATAAAAGATTTTATTCACGACATTTGATTGCTGTGTACGATGAGATATTTCTATTTATCTTACCTCATGTTTACGCGCTTACGTATGGCCGTAAAGTTTGTACAATGTGCAAATAACAGTCGCAAAATATTACCAAAAAGTACTAAGGCATTAGCAACATAGACAATGTCACTGATAGACACTGTGTAAATGTATTTGAATTTGAACATTTGGCAAAGGAAAACGAACATTCTTAAAATTCGCTTCAGTGTGCGCATTATGTCAGTTAATAAAGAGTCGCGTCACGTTTGCAACACGCGTTAGTGTATAATTTTCTCCAGACGTATTCCATATTCTTTGTACAGTTAATATTACTGTTCCAAATAATTGGAAGTCAGTCGGTGGCTGCATTTTGCGAGCTATCGATTTAACGTCAAACTTTTGGCACAGGTGCTATCGGGGGAGCCTAAAATTATCTTGACATTTTACTGGCCGTCTATTAATTAAAGTGGCTTGTAAGGATTTTTATTTCTCTTCCATTTGGTACAAGTGGTCGTGGATGGAATAGATTAGATCGCGATAAATCAAGCAGAGTTTGTTTCTCGGAATACTAATCGATGCCGCCTGTCGTTAGATTTTCTTTCATTGTGACGCGGCTGGCGTAAAGATTTATTTTTGTTTGTAAGTATTTAGGTAGGTACTTGAAAACATTTCAACGTTGAAGGTAAGGTTTACTTCCTTCGGGGATGTTTCTGAACCTTTTTAGGATTTGTGTAAGACTGTGTACGAGTATATTAAATTTAGCAGCTATAATACCGGAGTGCTAAGTCTGCAAGTTCTTCTCAACTCAACTCCATCGTTAGGGGTAACAGAGTTTAAATACCTTGTTCGTACTAGACTAGACATACTTGAAATAAGGGTAGAATTAAACTTGGACGATAACCCGATTTCAAACATTGCGACACGAGTAGTTGAAATGTGAATTTAGTTTCTTCATTAATGACATTAATTTTAATTAAATTGTGTTTCAAGTGTGTAGGTACGTATAAGAGTACGAATGAAGATTCTTAATATTATGAAAAATATGTAGATATAGGGTACGTACTGTAAAGACTCCTTCTTTACTCTTTGTCGAATTCTAATCTTAAATGTTTAAATATTAAAATTAAAAAACTAGAATTGAAACAAGGAGAATGTTAGTGTCTTCTTAGGGCTTCCACTACTGGAAGCAGATGTATTGATTTAATAAGCTAAAAAGATCTTATATTCAAGAAAATGCAGTTTATTTAAAGAAATAAATAGTATATTGTGCCAACTAATAACTGCCATACTGCTATAACTGCCATAGCTCACAAGCTACATCGTCCAATCGTAGAGTGAGTGCCTCCTCAAGGCAGCTCTACAGTACCTTCCTTCAAAAGCAAGTTTATCTCTCTTCCAGTAAACCCGAAACGAATTCGTATTCTACTTTGTGCGTCTATACATTTTTAATGATGAGAAATCTGTACAAAAGCCTATTTAAACTGGTTCATTTACTCTTAGTCCCTATTCAGAATCAAATAGAGAGATTGGAGCTTCATATTTCTCGGTTTGTGTAATGATAATGCTGGTTTCTCAAAGTTTCAGCTAACATCTTCATGGCCTTAAACAAATTACCTGGCTTTGCCGCAACCACATTTGCCAGACAGCTGTGTGGCTGCACGACAAATAATATGTCCACATGGTAGCATCCACCATCTTACCACTACTACCACACACACCGTCAACATCACCATTGTATTTAAAGATGAACGCTTTATTGTGGCTTTCACTATATCGACGGGGAAGAAATAAGATCTCCTATATTACAAATTTTAATTATTGTAGTTTGAATACTATTGAGAGAACCAATAGCTCTTATCTTACATTAATCCGAAATTAGAAGATAGGAGATCATTGGTTCTTCCCCGTCGATATGTCATTTTAAACTCGCTCTTTGTTGATGCCTGGTTTAATGCTCCTCTTGTCTACTCAAAAGTTAACTGGTAGAGATCCTTTATAGTTGTGTGCATATGTTTAAAGTTTTTGATTTTATTGTGTCTGTTTCCTTTTATTCGTACGATAAAGCCAACTATCACAAACGCCAGTCATTTTTTTTTAATACTACAAAGAAGGCAAATGAGCAAGTGGGTCACCAGAACAACACCATGGATTGCCCAGCCTAAAGGGCTAATATACCTCATTTGCTAGTAATTTCACAGGCTTTACTGCCTTACTTTACAATTAGTTGGTTTGAAATAAGAATCTGTGGCACTGGACACCCTTTGCTAGGTTGCCTATGTTGGGGATATTTTTAAGGTACTACCAGCTTCTATTCTAAGGTCAAATAAAACTGCAATTCTGATATGACGACACTGCTGTAGTGCACTTTATTAGTTTACATCAATACCGGGTGCGTTCGCACTCGTATAACAATAAATTAAAAACAATATCTCCTCCATAGCTACGTCTTATAAATTGTGTATATATCACATAGTGTAATTTATTCCTGATTTACTGGTGACTTAAGTTTTGAAGCTTTTTAAAATCTATGTAACTGATAAACGATTTTAATATTTAATTCATTAACATTGTTAAAATCGAAATATCTTTTTGTAAACGTTAAGTTAGAGCCGTAACTGTCAATAGAATGGTAACACAATGAAGTTTCTTACTTCCCGTCGCATTTTCTTTATTCCTGAGTTAGTTACAGCAAAAGCCAATAAAACCTCAGTTATTATTGGGGTATATTACGACTAAAGTTTTCATGAATTCACCGCTTAGATTTCGAGCCAGATATTTGTGTTACACGAATGCTTTATTTCGCTGCGGAATAAGTATACACTTAGTTGAATCAGTGGGTGATAATGCCATGATTAAATTTGTGTGAAGTCTCTAATCTACACTGGGCTAGCGTGAGATCCAAAACCCGAAGCCCTCTTATTAAAATGAAGGGACCTGCGGCAAGCAGTACATGTTCTAACAATGAATTAATAGCAACATTAATATCCGAAAGTACTTATTCACTTTTGCTGTCACCATCATTTCTGCCACATAATATTAATAAAATTTCCATTTCAACCTATCGATCTAATCAATAGAACTAACTAAACCTCTACGTGTTAAATACAGAATTCTTTACTTAACCCAAATGATATGAGAAACTTCGTAATACATGTATTGTCTTTTTATTATTACGTTAAACCTTAACTCTTAATTATAGCTTACTGTAAATGGGGTTTGCTGTAAACAATAAAAAATGATTTATTTACTGAAATGAGAATACATAAAACAACAGTGAAACAAGTAAAGCGAGGAGCGGGAACCCAGTCTAGTTCCTCGCTTTGGTGACATGGTTTAGCATTTTTATTATCTGTTCTCAAATCAGTTAACAAACTTTGTCGCAAAGGTCGTCAATGTAAAAAAAAACTAACGACAAAAGCGTAAAAAAAAGTCGGAAAGTAGTCAATCGGTGTCGTATTATTTAATTTTATCTATCCAAAAACCTAATAAATTTAAATGCTCTTATTTACTTTGGTGTTACTTTTAAGACAAATATTTCTTCAAAATAACTGAAATTTATAGCTCTACGAATAATAAAGTTTATCTCTGGATTAGATACATCAAAATCAGTTTCTGATTACATGTCAGTATACACCGGTTTTTGGTGGAAGTTTTTTGATAAATCTAGTTCCTATCTTTCTGTCACAATAGAGATTGAACTACAGTTTTGAGGGTTATTCAACCTATTCCGTTTCAAACATGATTAATTGATTAAAACTGAATAATTAATCAACCATATATATTGGGCCTTTGAACTGAACATCAGCTGCCGCAAAATACCATTGCATAACGAAAAATCCAATTTTCAATTCATAATTACGACCTATTACGAATTGCAAGCTTAAAGTAGAGCATACGGTTTATTTACTATAACATATAAACCTTATCTATGTTACCTATTATTCAGTCACATTTATCTTAAACAAGCACTTGCAGTAATACACGAAATGTGAACACTTTGCGCAGAACGTACCTTTGGTACAATAGCAAAACAAAAGAATAGTAGTTTGTAACAAACTCGCGTTTCATCTTTATAGGCAATGATGAGTGGTTATGAAAGAAACTGGATATAAGAACGTAATGGAGAGTTTGCTCACTAATAAATATAAAGTTTAGCAACAATTAGCCGTTACGTGTTAAAACTACACAATCGGTTCCTTACACGCTAAGTGTGCCTACTTATATCGATCCAAAACAACGAGCAAGTGTCGCAGATCCACTCTCGTAGGAGGGCGAACGCGCAAACAAAATTACTTGGTATCTTTCCGATATATTGAACTACCCAGTGTTTGTTAGTACGTACCAATCACTTGAGTCCCAAATTCCACCTTTTAAGTCTTACGTAACAAGAAATTTTACTTATACATGACAAATTGGTAAAAAATGCCTACATTTTGTTTTCGACATCTACATTCTCATAAGGCTTCTTTGTAATAAACTCCTACGTTGATCTGAAATAGACGAAACAGAGATGATTAAATAAATCACATTACACGCAATAACCAATTCGGTTTATCCTCTCGATAACATCGGGAGGAAAACTATTAGAAATTGTTACGAAAGGTCAATACAATACAAATACTCTTTATTGAACACCACAAATCAATACAAAAGAATACAGAAACAAAGTACAACGTAGACAATAGGCGGTCTTATCGCTTAATAACGATCACTACCAGACAACCAATAAAAGAAAGAAATAAGTTGAATACAGTTTAAGTAGGTGGCGGAAACAAATAGACAGGAGAAACGCAGGGATAATAAAAAGCAACAACACTAACATAATAAATATAATACATACACACATAACATTATTGTATAATACTTGAGATACTTATGCAAAATATGTATATCAGAATATACTAACGAAAAATAAATAAATGACTAAATCATATTTTTATGTATATTTAAGAAAACCATTATAACAAAAGAGGATTTGATCAGAATAGCAAAAAAAGAAAAGAAAGAGACTAAAGACGGGAAATGGATTCAATTAGTGACGAGTAGTAAGATTTGAGTTGGTGTTTAAAAATAGGTAGAGTTTTAGCTCGTTCAACCGGTTGAAGACAATCATCTGCTTCAAAATTGAGTCCCAAGATTCCACCCGGACAAACATACTTACATACATACATACACTGCAAGTTAAATAAATGCTTTAAAAATATATAAAGCGGTTTCCAGTTTTTATTTTATTATTTTTGTTGCTACAGTTAATGAGCAGGACTTTAGTTCCATATAGCCAACTAATTCGATGATAGTAACAACCATTGTAATTTCAGAGAAATGTCTATTAATTAAGTCTTTGAAATTAAATATCTAAATAAGTATTCGCCAAATTGAAATACAATTAACGAGAACAGAGTGTTTGACAAGTTGCAAGATTTTAATATCTTTGTAACTCTCGCGGTGTCGTATTGCAAGCTAAAAGGCCGAGCATATTTAAGATCTGCAAAGCTGTAACCTTCTACATTTAGCTCTCTAAAACGTATTAATCTGTTCACGTTAATTTAATTTCAATGCGCGATATTGGTTGAAGAATAATTACTTACATAATATTATTCAGTGCTTATACTACACCACGTGTATGGGACATCCGTCTTTCGCGTTCGCGACGTGGTCCATCGGCGGGGGTATGACGACATACGTGTCGCGACTGGTCGAGGGCAAGCAGTCATCATCGAACAACGGAGGCGGCGGGATCACGTCGTCATCAACCTCCTCCTCAATCACCTCTTGCCTCTTACTTTTCCCAGGCATGTAATTCATCACACACGTCACCGCGATCAGGAACAGAAAGAATATGAACACTATGTCGAACATGATTAGGAAATTTAGCATTACAAGTTGCATCACGTTAGTCCGGGACACCCAGGTCGCATTCTGCGCGTTCTCTTAAAAGGGAATCATGGTTTATGTTCACAAAAACATATTTTGCATCTTTAAGCATCTTTTCAACATTGTTTTATTGAATTCTCAACGCTACGCTTGGTGTAACGGGGGTCGGGTCTGAAACAAAAGAAGTCTTGTGAAAATTTAGGACAGCGTCGAGTTTTGCGGGAAAGGACTCTATTCTATGGCAAGAAAACGACGTCAAAGTAACAAAATTAAATAATAGCTTGAAATGTCTCGTGAATTCAGAGAAAAACGTAAAAAAGTTTCTCCCTTGAGAGTTAATTATCCATTAAAATGATTTGCATGGCTTGAAGCTTGCCCTGTGTACATTTACGTGAAAAATATTGTATTGGCAAACAGGATTTTTCCTTGTGGTTAACAAAAACGGATAAATTGGTTTGGAACTCATTCTTTTTGCTCGAGGCCCAAACAATTTATTGCTCAACCCTTCATTGAGATAGGTATTTCCGTGTTTTTCCGCCCAGTATATGGCAATAAAATAAACGATTGACGATATGTCAAGCGTTTTAGCGGGAAATGTTCTTCGCATCCCGGACTTAACTACCCGTAGAAGTGGCACAGGAAACAGACGGGTTCAGTTCTACGAAATTAACATATTATATTTGTATATTACGTTATAAACACAAACACAAAACGTTTTAGGTTTAAAAAATATATTAGGAATCACGAAATGGGCGATGCGGCTAGCAACCCATCACTATTTGGATTTCCCTTTCCACCTATACGCCCAAAACCACAATCATGCTAACCGTGGCCTGGCCTTAAGGTTTTTTTACCTTAGGCTCTGCCTACCCCGTAAGGGATAAAGGCGTGACTTATGTATGTCAGACGTACAAAAAGTTTTTTTTAAGATTATACAAAGATATTATAAAATAAGTTATCGTTAAAGTGAAAAAAGTTCGTGGGGCCGAATGCTCGTATAAAGTCATTGTCTACCAAATCTACTGATGCTTGGGTAACCAAAGTGCTGTCTTTTTCTTAGCACAAAGAAAAGTATGTACCTACTGTCATATAGAGCAGCTATGCAGCCTTCTACTTCTGGGCACCTTGCCGCCTGGTAGATCTACGACAACTTTTTGATTTATAGTTAAATATAAATATACTTTTACCTCAGATTTTTTTATT
Source organism: Pandemis corylana (assembly GCA_949127965.1). NCBI lineage: Eukaryota > Metazoa > Arthropoda > Insecta > Lepidoptera > Tortricidae > Pandemis > Pandemis corylana. The sequence goes on along the minus strand of OX421858.1, from coordinate 10,486,318 downwards.
TTTATAAAAATATTTCACTTTTTTATAACTGTTCTGTGCATTTTTTAGTAACTAATTAAGTCTCGTACCTAAAGCAAGTTCAAAACTTAAACTCACATGGTGCTTACAAAATCTACTTATAAAAGGATGTTAAATTTTTTTTGAAGCATGGAATCTGAATGGGACTTATATCTGACCCGACATCTAAACAATAAAATGTTCTCTGTTGTCTACGAATATTACGGTTCACAAATTCACCATGATAAATAAGCACATGCTATCTATGGTAATTTACGTTCAAATGCTTTGTGCTTTTGGAGATTATTATCTGCCAGCTTTTGTCATAAACATTAGTAAAGCAATCGGGAAATCTGAGTATTCAGAGAAAAAGGCTATGCCTAGAAGCGGGTCGTATACATAAATGCTGGAAATGATGGTTGTTGGCGACTGGCTGGGGCGAGGCCATAGAGAATGTTTGTGTACTAATTTATAGTTCCAGATTTAAAATTACCACTGGCAGTCAGGTTGGTTCCGCTTTCGCATGTGGTTGTGCATGTTTTCTAATTCATTTCTGCCATAATAATGTAGTCTGGCAGATAGATCACTGCAGTAATATGACACTTTCAGTGTTGTCAGTTTTTGGTAAATATTAAATAGTGATGTGACTTAGTGAGTGAATGAAAGAATGAACGAATAGACAATTTTCAAAGCGTATTTTAATAAAATGTATAGTTCAATAAGGTTTTATATTTATGTTTTCTAGTAAATAGTCTAAAAGCGCGATTAGAAATCTCTGTTGCTTCGCTACAAACAACATAGTGCACCACTTTCGCTCTTGCAAATATTTTGAGAAAAAACGTTTTTAGTTTGGCTGTAGTACGGAGTGGAAAAGTATTTTTTGTTCATTAATAATGAACCTTGAACCCCCTAAAATTAACGCGCTATTTCAAATAAACTTAACTAAGAATCGACATTCATAAAATATTTAATTCCTTTTATAATCAAATCATTCACTATCATTCAAACAAACGCTGTATGATTATTTCGGAAAATGACATTTGGATGTGTCATTTTACTGCACTAACTGCCAGACTATAGTACTATATCGGAAAGCGGCATTTTAATCGTAGCGTCATCAACCATTGTGAATATATTTATTTCTAGCTTTAAATAACGAATTTTACCAACAGTAGGACAGCGCACTACGCAGTTGCGAGTAAAACCAAACAAAAAATATAATATAATGTTACCCCAGCGAAACAATTTCTTGTAAGAAGCCATTTTGTTGGAATCTGCATTTGTTCGGCTTGCTAATATCCGTCGCGGGCGTTTGATTAAAACAATTGCGCATCCGATTCGCGCTACTCGTGTTTCATGCTTTTCGCTTTTGTCGCGATCAAGTCTAACATTTTTTTTTTACTAAATGATGAGGCAGTTTGTGAAAAATCATCGTTAAGTTTTATTAAGTTTTCTCTCTTAAACTAGGTTAAGTTATTGTTTTTATTTTTATTTGATTATGTGCCACTAAAAAGTTACTGCAACTATTAAATACTATCAAATAATAATATTATTAGAAAACTGAGAAAAGGAATATTTTCACAAGTTAAGTATGCGTGAGTAACTATACCTACTCATCGGAAGAAAACTTGACCCAGCATCCATACAAAATTACCAATATTACATACATATGAGGGCAAAATTTTTTACCACTGAGTATTTTATATCAACCGCCCACAACAAGGATCATAGATACTTACGATGGATCTAAAAGTTTCGTCCCTTTTATTTAAGGCAAAGGCACTTTACTACCCTCGTTCATAAACTTTTAATAGTTTTATCTTATCTATTGCTATATTTAACAAATACAATTTACAGTTTCGTTGTTTAATTTACAAGGGCTATTTGGGGAAATAATTTATTTATTATTATTTATAGTTTCTGTACGCTATAAGACTGGATAAATTCTTCTTCTTTTTTAATATGGCCCCATCGTTCGATGCGATGATTTCGCCAATGTCAAAGTAATAAATACAGTATTCAAAAATCTTGTGACTAAAATGTCGGCAACGTTGTACGGTAGAACACGGTCAAAAGACCCCAGCCCCCTGTCGGGCTCTTGGCCAACGGATATTGATATCCCTCAGAATCTGCCAGGAAATCATTAACCGATGGCCAGGGTGCTCTAGACCAAGCACTGCTCTTCCCCTCGGACGGATCCAAAAACGAACCGTAGCTCTTGACCACACGCGGAGGTAACCCGCCTCGCACCCCCACGGCGTAAGTTAAAACTATGACTGACAAGGACGTATGAAGACATTAAGCGAAAAAGGTATGTCAGGATCGTAGCAAATGGACAAAGTAGCCTCTGCTGACCCTAATGGGAAAGACGCGTGATGGTATGTATGTATGTATAAGTTATAAAAACGCAGGACCTTCAAGTTTTTATAGCTTAAAAAATGCGAATCACATTAATATAATATGCTATAACTTAATTCAATAAAAAGTTTTATCTGATGCGAAATATATCGTGTCGTATGCAAAAAGATATGTATCTACGACGTTAAAAGCTTAGGTGATATAAAATTCGCAAGGACAAACAATATAAGGCACAATTTTGGAGACCTTCAATTTATTTTTTGGCGAGTAGTAAATGTTTCAGCCTTGGGGAGCGAAATTGTACGTATCTTGACAGGCATGATGTATCTCGACTAGATACATAAACCACCTAAAACTTTACGCAAAATAGAGAATGGGTAAGAGTATTAGAATTTTAAGAGTAATAACTTTGTCTTCGTGAATGTATTCAGCTACGCGATTGGCGCTATGGTTATCTATCTATGAAAAGATATAAATAAAAATGATTGCGTTTGTCTCGCAGAACTCAAGAATGGTTGTACCGATCTGAATTATTTTGGTTTTGAAACATTGTGCAAGTCCAGGCAAGGTTTAAACCGTGAGAAAACTTAATAATAAACAGTTGGATAGAAACTAAACACTGATAGCTATCTGATTATATGAGCACGCTCAAACAGCTATTCGTGTAGAGTTGCATTACGATATTTAACATGGTATTCGAGTGCTTTGTTCTATCTGATATTATTGCCGGTGGCTGTACCAGCTTGAGTACCCGATTGGTGTATTTGGTATAAAATAGGTGTATTCTATTGTAATAAGCTCTTTATTAACGTTGCATGTATGTAAGTATGTTTGTCCGGGTGGAATCTTGGGACTCAATTTTGAAGCGGATATCGTCAACCGATTGAGCTGAAATTTTGCATACTTGTGTAAATCGGATACAATACAATAATCTGGTAGCAGAATCCAGGTGGCCCGGTCAGGAACGCCTCCGTAGGAGGGAACTCTTCAACGGTTCGTCCGATTGACTTTAAATTTGGTATACATAATGTAGGACGCATGGCAATGTAAGTACAGTCAACAACAAGTACAGTCAACAATAGAAGCTACTCAACTACACAATACATACATACACAAATCACGATTATATCGTAACAAGACCTAAATACCACGTTTAGCATGATTGTGGGCGTATAGGTGGAAAAGGGATTAAAACCGAGACTACAAGCGTCGCAGTTAGATTTTCTGTCCATAAGACTGTCCGATCTAAAAATACATTATAATACTTTGCTTTTACTACGATGAACATTTAAGGCCGGGTATTCCTGCGAAAGTAGGCATTTGGCGCTGTCAAGACCGCGCGTCAAATACATCGCGCGGGCTCAGCGGCTGTGAACTCTCATGACCCGGCAGCGTCACAGTAAAGAAATAAAACTTTATTTTGACTTTAGTAACGCATTTATTATGATCAATTTTTAGTAACTACCTAATTAATATGAATTTGAATAAATAGGTAATAAAAGAATAATTAATAGTCAAACTTACAGTAGAATGCATTATAATTAAAACCGCAGAATTACAAAAACCCTGAAAAATCCTTATTTAATTAGATATTTTGTTACTATGGGCCTCAAATGCCTGAAATAATTGGTAGGTACATTATTATTTATCTATGAAACAACCAATATTGAACTAAAGAAACATGTGTCTCAATACATACCTAGGGTGCTTTGGGGTAATTGCGAAATTGGGTATATTCCGAAAGTTTATAATAAATACCAAACGCCGCGATATTCTCTTACTGGCTACATTGCTTTAGACACCATTGTTATCGGTTTTGATGCTCCAATCGCCGTTCGTCGCTGCTAGCGTGAGTGTGAGCAACGTGCCATCTCGACAGACAAGTGGTTTTCGCGCCTTTTTGGGTGATTCGCAATAACCCCAACACTCTTTTCTCGGAACCCAGGTAAGTTACTAAAATAATTGTTTTTTAGTATTATAGATTGTCCTTTTTTACTAATGATTGCAGGGAACACGAAGTCCGAGTGATGTTTTTATTTAGTTTCGGAAATACCCCTCTGGGGTTATTACGATATACATATAACCCAATCTAATATTTTCATAGAAATGGCCAGTGGTTCTCAAACTAGGTATTTAGGACAAAGAAATATTAAAATATGTCAGGTCCATATTTTCTTGCAATATTCAATCTTAAGGTGTTATAATGACAATTCAAATTTTCTTCTATGCACTGTGTTAAAATCGTCGGTATTCTCATTCATTCTTTCAACTTAATCCATCCATCCATACGTAATAGTAGGGCATTTCACATTAAGGTCACTTAGGCGAATGCTAAATTTAGTGTATAATATTGTACCAAATTAATCACCAGCGGCTTCTTTTTCAGAGTCATTGTGCCTCGAATGTATGTCAGAAAAAGAATAAAAATATAAACGTCTCAAGATTTGGCTACAGCCGTGGTTCTATTACGTTTAAGTTTTTTGTAAAACATTAAAGTTATTTCTCAGTTAAATGAGATTTTTTACAACTTTAAATAATACATATCTGTATGAAATGTTGAGAATCACTTCCTTGTACCGGGGTAAATCCGAAGTAATCTATCCGAAATGACCATAAAAGCGAAACTATTACAAAGTTACAAATATTACAGTAAGGGGCAATTACAAATGAAAAATAATTATAAACCATCAGTTTATAAGTAGTAAGGTCTACTTTTCAACTATTTCGGAATTACCCGGCCATATCTCGTATTTCCCCCAAATGTTCGAAAACGGGACACATTACAATAAATATGCATAAACAACACACACAACAGCGTATTTCTGTGTGTAATGTCTACTAACCATAAGTATTTTCAAGAGTTACGAAAATAAAGGCAGCAAAATTGATGTCGTATACTCAACTTGTAAAAATTTATATCGTAATTACTCCAATGCACCTTATTTAGTTCATTACGGTGAAACTAAAGCACACACGTACGCGTAACAATAATTCGAATAACAAACTTAAGAGTACCTACATAAGTTGCGCGCAAAACTAGATCTAGGGTTTGTCTTCGTCATCTACACCCTGTATAAATATAACACAAATAGATAGAAATTAGCATGATCTCTTAAACAAATCGAGTAAGGTGCATTGGCGTAATTACGATAGAAATTTTGACGAGTTTAGTACACGACATCATTTCAGTGAAAAAATCATTCTATTTTTAAATTTTCTGCCTTTATTTTCGTAACTCTTGAAAATTGGTGAACAAAAAAAATACGCTCTTGTTTCTTTTTTATGCATATTTATTGTCATGTCTCCCGTTTTTGGACATTTGGGGGAAATACGAAATATGGCCGGGTAATTCCGAAATAGTTGAAAAGTAGACATTACTACTTATAAACTGATGGTTTATTTATTTTTCATTTTGTAATTACCCCTTACTTGTAATATTTCTAACTTTGTTAATAGTTTCGCTTTTACGGTTATTTCGAATAGATTACTTCGGATTTACCCCGGTAAAAGGAAGTGGTTCTCAACATTTCGTACAGATACGTATTATTTTAAGTAATAAAAAAACTCATTTAACTGAGAAATAACTTTATTGTTTTACAAAAAACTTAAACGTAATAGAACCACGGCCGTAGCCAAATCTTGAGACGTATATATAATAATAATAATAATAATATAGCCTTTTTATTCCGAATTCGCTACAGTTTCATTTTTTTGTTGTTGTTGTTTTATTATTAAATTGTCGCGTAATTCGGCGTGCCTCATGGCATAGGCCTCCTCCGTGTATTGGAGGGTTTGGGCTATAGTTCCCACGCGCGCCCAGTGCGGATTGGGAACTTAACACACACCATTGAATTTCTTCGCTGATGTGTGCAAGGTTTCCTCACGATGTTTTCCTTCACCGAAAAGCTCATAGCAAATTTCAAATGTAGTTTTCGCACATAAATTCCGAAAAACTCAGAGGTGCGCGCCCGGGATTTGAACCCACGACACTCTGCTTGAGAGGCCACAGATTAAACCACTAGGCTACCACGACGTATATATATTGTTATTCTATTTGTGACATACATTCGAGGCATAATGACCCTGAAAAAGAAGCCGCTGGTGATTAATTTGGTACAATATTATACACTAAATTTAGCCCGCGCATTCGCCTATGTGACTTTATGTGAAATGTCCTACTATTATGTATGGATGGATGGATTAAGTTGAAAGAATGAATGAGAATAACGACGATTTTAATACAGTACTATGTACATAGAAGAAAATTTAGATTGTCATTATAATACCTTAAGGTATAGTATAGGACAATATAAGGTATACCTTATATAATAATACCTTGAAATATTTCTTTATCCTAAATACCTAGTTCGAGAACCACTGGCCATTTCTATGAAAATATTAGGTTGGGTTATATGTGTATCGTAATAACCCCAGAGGGGTATTTCCGAAACTAAATAAAAAACATCACTCGGACTTCGTGTTCCCTGCAATCAATAGTAAAAAACGATAATCTATAATACCTACTAAAAAACTATTATTTTTATAACTTACCTGGGTTCCAAGAAAAGAGTGTTGGGGTTATTGCGAATCACCCAAAAAGGCGCGAAAATCACTTGTCTATCGAGATGGCATGTCGCTCACACACGCTAGCAGCGACGAACGGCGATTGGAGCATCAAAGCCAATCGGCGACAATGGCGTTTAAAGCAATGTAGCCAGTAAGAGAATATCACGGCGTTTGGTATTTATTATTATAAACTTTCGGAATATATACCCAATTTCGCAATTACCCCAAAGCACCCTATATCGTTTCAGTCTTCGTCATCGCGTTAAATATACCTTACCCGGTATATTTGGGTTGTTTATTACAGCGGCAATGTCCTTGTCTGTTTCTTGAGGTTGCCCCAGTGACCTACACTAAAAAGTAAATGGAGTAATTGTATTTACTTACATAGTTACTTTACGTTTTCAAACGGCAGGCAGAGGTACCGATAGAGACAAAATATGCATTATCAAAAATCGTAGCGATCTTCAGTTGTTATACTGATATTTTTATACTATGGCACTATGACCGTAATTTTAAGCATAATATTTTTATAAATTATCTACCAATCAGAAATGGAGATAAAATGAAATATAATTTAACTTATTCAATTTCGATATGTTGTCGACAAAATTATATTAATATTTACTTCGTCACATAATCTTTGGAGTGCATTCTTTTTATTTGTTATTTTTATAGCTTTGCACGACTTTTTTCGTTTGCGTTGTTTATTGCCCATCATAAATAACTTTCAACAATTATATAAATTCGTCAAAAACTGCGTCTTTGGTGCACGAAACTGTCGCGGATAAAACTGACACAGGTCCGTCGTCCGCAAGCGCCAGCGCGCGACTGATCGGGCTTGCCGAGCCTCCGCGCTCGCACATTTTGTAGGTATTTGGACATAGTAATTAAGATAATCATTTTATCTGTTCAAACTCTGCGAATTTGTCTACAAATATGTAATGGCTTTAGTTTAGTACAAAATTTTAATTAAAAATGTCAATAGTTTAGTCATAATATTGAAAATGCTTTACGAAAAGAGGTAACTTTGGATTTTTTTTCTATCGAGTCAAGTTCATTAGATCGTGTAACTGAATGCGACTTTGTCTATACTATATCCTTAAGTAATACATATATTTTTTTCAGATTTTTAAACCCTATTTTCTACGTCTGAGATGGTTTTTAAAAACTCTAAAACGCGGCCTCTGTTGGACTACCTAGCCTTAACCAAAAGCAGGATTGTCTTACGTCAACATCAATTTGCTTCCACAGCACACAACAAAACGACACGCACACAATGCCGGCGTAATTTCACGGCTTAACGATACCAAATAACTTGAGTCACGTAACGGAATATCGATTACGAAAAAAGGAGCGCCTTGAGGGGCTAATATGGCTATTTACGTAATAAATATTTACGCAAAATTGGACCAAATTCGGGTGTTCCGGTTCTGGCGAGTCACCGGACTCGTCCATACATGGCGTGATAAATTACCCGGCGGCAGCTCCCGATCGGCTCCGTCATTAACTAGGTTTGTGTAGTTGCCCTCACGGGTGGGGTTTAAGCTTTCAATCTAATATAAGTTTGGGATGTGTTGTGAACGTTTATTAAATTACAAACAGGTACAGCTTAAGAATAGTTAGACAAACTCATTTGCGAGATGTTTGTGTACTTATGTGTCTATAAGCGTTCTAATTAGACCTAGTGTAAACATTCAGCGCAAATACAAGGGAACGAGACGTTCGCAGATACTCGTAACGTGTTAATTACTTAGTCCGCATTACAAACTACGGATTAAACGTTTCTGCTTTGGGATTCTTGTCTAGTCTTATCCCAACGTTCATTGGAGGTCTAGAATGATCAGTGTTATTAGTTGTGCAGAATATTAAGTAGATATGTTTCATAAATGAAGTGGATGAGAGCTTGGCGAAACATAATCATCATAATTTCCAGCCTACGTCCCAGTTCTAGGCACAGGAGAGGGCTTGGGCTATAGTTCCCACGCGGACCCAGTGCAGATTGGGAACTTTGCTCACAGATGTATGTAGGTTTCCTCGCGAAATATTATCAAGGTAAAGGCAAGGTTTATAATTATTTAAGTTACGTAATGGTTATTGCGTGCAGTGAGGAAACGACAGGGTAGGCAACGCCTACAAAAAGTGCTGAATCATCTTACCGCTGCCTACCGCTGCCTACCCCGGCGAGCTTACTGCAAAGCCAAAAGTCAAAGTTAAAGTTATTTATTGCCAGAAGATAGTGTGAATAACAAAGATCTTATGACACCACTACCCACTGTATGGTCACTATATACGCTTGGATATCCGGTTAAATGTAATTGATGATGAGAGCAAACGCGTTCACTTCAATCTAATACCGAAAATGCCGCACTCTATTATCCTTCGAGCAAATGTTCAATTTGGATATACCGAACCTAGTCAAGGATTTGCCAAGTCTAAAGATAATACAGGGGCCTTACCATGACGTAATGCGATTCAATTCCGACTCAGTTCAGGTTTAAGCTGTCATTTTTAGTATGAATCTGACAGCGAGCGAACCTAAACTGAATTGGAAATGAATTACATTAAGACGTCATGGTAACCCCCCAGATTTACGCAAAATGCACTGCGGTACATGTCTTATAAAGAATTCTCTCTCTCTCTCTCTCTCTCTGCTTAATCATATTACATTTTATTTTATTTTTGACTCTCCGCGTAATATTTCACCAGTTTCGTACACGCACGTTACGTAGGATGAAGTTAAATATTCGAAGTTCTTTTCGTGCCGTTCCGCTCATACTAATAGTAATTATAGGAGAGTGAGTGGGATAGTATGATACAAACTTCGCATTTCGAAGTTCAGAGTAGGACCCTGAGCTGTTGAGACATCTACTTGGGCTTTCTTTCAGTCGTTGATGGCAGACAACCAAGTTTAGAAGGGTCACCCTCACTTCCTCGAGCCGGACTAAGTTAAAGCCTTCTCTGTGTTTGTAAGTTTTCGATCTCAAAATACGTCTCGGTAGCGCTTGCGTTGAAATGTAAAATACTATGAGAATTGTTTGTCGCCACATTTTTCCGCTTGTGGCGCTGTCAATTTAACCATAGTAATTGAGACAAAGAGAACGCGTTCGAGACGTTTTCGTGGGGGTGCGAGTCGGGTTACCTCCGCGTGTGGTCAAGAGCTACGGTTCGTTTTTGGATCCGTCCGAGGGGAAGAGCAGTGCTTGGTCTAGAGCACCCTGGCCATCGGTAAATGATTTCCTGGCAGTTTCTGAGGGATATCATTATCTGTAGGCTAAGAGCCCGACAGGGGGAGGGGTCTTTTGACCGTGCCGACATTTTTGTCACAAGATTTTTGAATACTGTATTTATTACTTTGACTTTGGCGAAATCTCCTTAAATATATTGTATGTGCGTAATCATATTTAGTAGTTAATTTTATGAATTGTTTGTTGTATTTAGAGATGTAAGCTCCATTATGGCATTCACTATCTGGAATTTTAACTTACTCTTTCTCAGTCCCTCGTTAAATGCCCCATTCATCTACTCAAAGGTTAACTGGTAGAGATCCCTTATAGGGATAAGTTCGCCTTTGTGTATAATATTTAATGTTTTTTTATGTGATTTATGTCTGTTTCTTTATATTTGTATAATAAAGCATATGCTTACTTACTTACATATATATATTGGTTCTACGTAGCGTTCCCCGGCCAAGAAAAGGTTTATATTTAGAGGCTTTGCTATGATCTACTTAAACATAAATACGTTCTGTGAAGATGTAAAAAAATATAATCTGGCACAACGTGGAAGTATGACGCACTTTCGATGTATTTTATTGCGAAAAAAATTGTTTAGTATGTGATTCCCGGGTTACGCCCCGGGATAAAAGGCATTTTAATATGTATCGTAAAAATGATTTTCCATCAGAGAGCTTTCACGAATTTTTAACGCGGATGCTTGTGACCGCGGGCTGGTATACATACCGTATTATTATAATTATGTCTATGTACGTAAGAATTTAATTATAGTGTGTTTTGACGAGGTTTTGACCTTTGAAGGGAAATATTTTCTGTGCAATGACAGCGAACAATGTAATTTAAACTTAACATTTCACAATCTGATCAAACTATGACAAGCGTAATAATACATACATACATATATCACGTCTTTGTCCCTTACGGGGTAGACAGAGCCTAAGGTAACAAAATCTTAAGGCCAAGTTTAGCATGATTAAGGGCGTATAGGTGGAAAAGGAAATCAAAATAGTGATAGCTTGTTAGCCGCATCGCCTATAACATGATTCCTAAGACTTTCGCCCATTCCCTCAACGGGCTTTTACCATCTGCGCGGGAAGAGAAGCAACTGGTAAATTCTATGTTTCTGTATATTCTGTAAATCGTGTTTATATAGCAACAACTCGATAGCTCGCGAACGCTGTATCAATTTGTGCGATATTGTTGAAGCGGAAATAACAGAGGAATCGTTTCTTATATAGGTACAACGTCTTTTCACCGCCTACGAGATAAGAGCGCGGGTGCTTCGCCAATTGAGAGATAAGGGCATTTAGGTATTACGATTTTTGTTATGAAATAGGATGGTACATGTATTATGTGAATTTTGTATGTATTTGTGTGTATTGAATGTAGTTATGGTGGTACGTTTGCCGTTTATCTTATCTGACAATTATGCTATCTCATAAGTTGCGTAAGCTTGTTTGCGTATATTTATCCCATTATATTTCTATATCTTCTATGCTGGTCTGGGGTAAAGAAAAAACAAAGAATTTACCAGTTGCTTCTCTTCCCGCGCAGTTGCTAAAAGCCCATCGAGGGAATGGGCGAAAGTATTATAGGCGATGCAACCTATCACTAGCAACCTATCAACCTAGCAACCTATCACTTTTTGATTTCCCTTTCCACCTATACGCCCTTAATCATGCTAAACGTGGCTTTAAGGTTTTGCTACCTTAGGCTCTGCCTACTTACGGACTACTTCTAGTGAATTGTTACATACTGATATTTTTTCATTTGTCTCAATATGGTTCACTTATTAGTGATTTTTATTGTAGTTAAAAATTCCATTAAAACTGTACCTTGAAAATTAAAATATTAACTAAATACTATGCACAAAATTAACCTGAACCTAGCCTAACTTAAACTACAAATAAAAGACCCCCCACCCAGGTCACTGTCACTGCTCATTGTACCCAGAAGGCTAGCAGCATTGCCGCGTTGAATCGCGAGGCTAATTCTTTACCCAAAATAGCTGCCAGCCCGCTGGTCACCAGAAGCATCTATCAGGCGCGTAAATATTTCCCTGGAGAGATCTCGTGCGCCTGTGCCCCATGGTCCCAAGGTCTCAACGCCAAACCGCGCAAAAATGTAGTCCTCCCCAAGAGCTGCATATTTGCGACGTTTTAGTTGCTCTGCATTTGCTGCCGCCACACCAGCCTTACTGCACGTTGCTGGGACATGTGATGGAGCAAGGGTGTCCACGGACCTGGCGTCCAAGACAAGTGTCCTGCCTTGCTTCCAAGGAACGAGTGACATGCTTATTAACATAACACTCTTATCAGTTGTATGTTCTATGAAGAAAAAAGTTTTTTTTTATTTTTTTATGTGAATAGGAAGGCAAACGAGCAAGTGGGTCACCTGATGGTAAGTGATCACCACTGCCCATAGACACCCGCAACCCCGGGGGGATTGCAGATGCGTTGCCAACCTAGAGGACTAAGATGAAATGCCTCTTGTGCCCGTAATTTCCCCGGCTGTCTTACTCTCCGCACCGGAACACAGCAGTGCAAGCACTGCTACTTAGCGGCAGGATTAGCGAGTAAGATGGTGGTAGCGATCCGGACGGACCTTGCACAAGGCCCTACCACCCGCAACGTTTAATTACACTATCACTATGTTTATTATCACTCGACTTTTTATACGTGAGTTATCCGTTTATGTGTAATTATGATTGAGTATCACGGTAGTTTCATGTTGAAAGTAACAAAAGTTTAGGTGACATGAGCACCAAATCTGTAAAAAGTCAGTAGTATGGAGAATCGATCATAATTTGGTTGAATCTAGACTCCTGCTGGACCAATCAGATTGTTGTAATCGGCGTAATTATTTAGTGAATTTTGTTTGCAAACTATTTACCTATGTATGTACGTATAACCCTTATTGTACATAAAACATCTCATCATCTTTATCATACGCTCTATTGATTAATTCCTCAATGTTTGTGGACTGAACTTTGAAGCAAGGGGCGGCGAAGCCGTAGCGCAACTAATGTTGTTTGGCACTCTGAGGCACCAAGGGCACAAGTTACACTCAACTCTACTAAAAGCTGTTGATTTTCTCAATCGGTTGCTGTTCGTTGCATAAAAGTTTCTAGAAGTAATTAATATTTCTAGTCACGTTTTAAAAAAAATAAGATTCTTTCACTTAACTTGTTAAGTTTCTATTAATATTATATTACTATTAATATTTTGTTTTTCTTCCTTTACCGGTGTTTTAAAAATTGATCTAATATATCAGCAACGTGTTGGATTTTAGCGGTTTGATTTACAATTAGAAAAGTAAATATCTAAGAAAACACGGAATGTTTCAGCTGATTTTCTTCCTCCACAGAATGTAAAAGCTCTCAAGAAAATTGGCGAAAATCTTAGCAATCATGTTATGGGCAATGCGGCTAGCAACGCTATTTTGATTCCCCTTTTCACTTATACGCCTATAATCTAGCTAAATGTGGCCTTTAGTTTTTGTTACCTTAGGCTCTGTCTAACTAGATCAGCAGGGACGTAAAAAAACAGGTGAAGTTTTTTCTGCCTGCATTTGTTTTATTGTCGTCGAAAATGTTTATTGCGCGCACACCCACACACACACACACAAATCACGTCTATAACCCTTACGGGGTAGACAGAGCCTGAGGTAACACGACCCAAAAGCCACGTTTAGTGTGAGTGTAAGCGTGTAGGTGGAAAAGGGAACAAAATAGTGATGAGTTGCTCGCCGCATCGCCTATAACATGATTCCTAAGAATTTCGCCCCCTCGATGGGCTTTTACCATCTGCGCGGGGTGAGAAGCAACTGGTAATGGCAATGTTTTTCCTTTGTTCCCAGACCAGCATGGAAGGAGTTTATTTGCGCACACGATACTAAATTTTACTTATTAATATCATACAACTAGGTTACGTCGTGTTTGCTCGGAGCAAGGGAGCAAGCAATTACTTATCTAAGTTAACATGAGCGGCGGTAACGAGCACGCCGACAAACACTAATGTTTGCCATTTCATTGTGATATGATGCATAAAATACTCTACAGAATTTTACGTGCAGCTCTCTCTCACACATGCGAAGTCTAAAAGTTAAATATCAAAGATGAAAGAGATGTAGATATCAAATGAATCAAGAATTTTTACTTCTTGATTTTTTAAGTTTACTTTTACGGTTTTACTGTTAGAAATAAAATTTCTAAACGACACTGAAAATTAGAACACAGAAAAATCCGAAAAGTAAATCTATGGCCGGGAATCGAACCCGGATCCTCGTCATTCCGTGACGCGTGCTATACCCCTACACCACCCATAGCAGGTGGGTAAGCCTTCGAATTTTTCTATCTGTTACTAGCTGTCACGTGACCTTGTTACTATGCGAATTTTTTTCGCTAAACGTCATCTGTTTGAATGATGTGCGTGTGTAGGTTGGCAACGCATCTGCAATCCCTCCGGGGTTGCGGGTGTCTATGGGCAGTGGTGATCACTTACCATCAGGTGACCCACTTGCTCGTTTGCCTTCCTATTCCTATAAAAAAAAAAAAAGATGTTCCATAGCTTTACTTTTCGGATATTACGGTGTTCTAATTTTCAATGTCGTGTAGAATTCAAAGATGTAGTTTATACTAACTACCATCAGATCAGATCGGCTCTGAAATAACTGAAACAAGACCAGAAAATTTTACAGCAGTCAGCGCGTGCCACAATAAAATAAACGTTCCTTTCATTTACAAGTGTCAGTGGGGCCATTCAGACTCAGAACGTGTAAGTGTGTGTAGGAAAATGGTGTCGTCTGTCTATCTCACCCTGACCTAACGTAAGTATATTATATCGCTCTTTATCTTGCATAGCCGATCTATTATTGAAAAATACAATGGGTGACAATTAGCGCGAATCTAGAATAGTCGGCCTCGAAATTGGCTGGCGTGTTACTTGAGTACCTTGTCACAGTTAATCAACATCGAGCACATTCGAAATTTAAGAACAAAATGGTTTTGACAAATGTATTCCGATAATCGACTTATTATTATTTAGTATTTTAAGATTGTAACTTACCGAGACTTAAAAATAGTGGATTCTTGTTTTATAAATATTTTCAACGGCCAAATACCAAACAAGCTTACTATATCAACTTCACTCAGAGAGTTGGGAAACTTATCGCTCGTCAAGAAGTACCTAACTTTCCTTGATATCAAGTAACTATTTGCGAACTGTGGAGGATGGCTTCGGAAACTTCAGAATACCTGAAAAAACGACTTGCTCTTCTTAATTCCTGCTGAGAGCAATTTGCTTAAAATCACGTAAATCTAAAACCATATTGAATGCTGATTTTGTCTTAATTTTTTTTTCGGGTTTAAAAAACTATAGGTAGTTCATATTAATTGATAGAGGGATAAACAAACAGACAGCCCGACAGTCAACGAAGACATCCTATAAAGGTGTTTTTTTTGCTTCTGAGGCCCAGAACCGTAAAAGTGGGAACTGGAGGACAGCTTGACCGTTTTAAAATACACACGGGAGCACAATCGAAAAAATATATTAGGAGCCCATTTTCGAAGAATAGCTCCAGTTTTACTAAGAAAAAACCGATAACTTCAATTAAAATAAAAAATTGGTTTAACGACTATGAAATAATGTTATAAAAACGTAAAAGTAAATCGAAATTCGATTATCAGACAGTCTCGTTTATTCATCATTCATATTTAAAACGATGTCTATTTTTAGCTGACTTAAAGCCAGGAAAATATTCATTCCACCTTTTATAATAAAATGTTTTGCTTACTTTTCACTTGAAATATATGCCGGTGGTAAGGTTTTCAAGAGCTCTCATCTCAATTTAACAACCAATGATATAATAATTTAAGGGAAGTTGCGATACGTTCTCAACCTTTTAAACAGCAGTTATATATTCTTCTTTCCAAACTGTGTAATTGCGTAACAATAACCCCTTTTCCCGACACTTTCTAGAAGTCATGTCTGCAGCTTTTAAATCTTCGTTGAACACACCATACCTACTTGCAACGCCGCATAATTCCCTACGTGTATTAAACCTAACATCCATTTGGCACTCAAATTCAAGTAATCCCGTACATTTTGTACAAGGTATATGATAAAGCGGTCTATTCAGCACTTTCCATTAACTTAACCATCCCTGTGGAGATTCCCGCGCGGCCGCTAATGCCCTCGCTGTCGGGAGAGGCATAGACAATAAGCACGATGTGTGACTATTCCACAATCATAATGGGTTTTTGAATGGAAACTTTTAAATAGCGACAATAGAGATTGCGTTATCGAAATAAATTTTAAAAAAGCTACTTGATAGAACCAATGTAAAATGTTCAAAGCCGATGTACTTTATCACGTATTTCCAAAGTTCATGGAAAATTGCACTTCTTTAATGCATAACTTTTCTAGAAAGCGATTCTGCAGATATTCGTTTGTTTTTCGAAATTTCTAATTGAAGGCGTTTCTGTGGAATTTATTTTCATGTTGGTACTTACCAAAATTATGTAACACATATATACACATATGTAAGTACTTCGGAACCGAAAGCTTGAGATACGCAAAAATACTTGGTGCTTAAAAATAGGTCAAAACTTAGTCTACAAATGAATTGTATATACGATGGTACTGAAGTCATTTGTTTTTCATTTTCTGAGCGTACTTTACATGCAGATATTATTGTAATCGGATGTCTACTGCAAACTAGTGAGTTGTATCGAACACGCTCAATCGGAAGGGACAATTTCGAGCCAAGCGAACGGAAAAAGTACGGGGACGATTTCATTCGTATTGGTTTCTCAAATAAAGGAATATTTTGATGTCGTTGTGACAAATATTTTCGATGTTTCAACATTTATTCTGTTTGACAATACGGATTGAGTTCCCGTTAAAAACGATTAGCTTCTTAATTAAGTTTTTAATTGAATGGCTGTCTAGGTCTCAAACATTCACGATTTTCGTTCACAATTACTACGAACTCCAGGGAATTCATCACGCAGTAATAAAAATTGTTTTAAATAATTTGCAGTGGCGATTGTCGTTAAGTCCTGAGTGTTTGTAGTAATTACGATGGTTTCCACCCATATTTTCATGTCACAGAATAAAGCGCAAACAATTAGTATAACTACTGCGCACTGGTTGATAAAGCTACGAAACATAGTTTGACAGGTAATCAATAAAATCAAATTCTTTCAATTTGTATTTTTCATTTAACTTGAATACAAGAAGACACCCGAGCTACTTTGCATTCACACATGGCATTTATGACAAAAAATATCGTAAATGCATGTTTGTTTTTGTTTTGTTTTCTAGGAGTGACTAAAGTTCCGGCCACGGATCTAAACTTGGACTTTCCTGAAGTGGCTTGCGTTTCAAGTTTTCAAAACTGGCAGCCAAGCAGCTTTGCATTCTCCCATCAAACTTATTTGGAACTTACACGTTTCGCATTAAAACTTATGAAGCGCTTAGCCATAGACATCAAATGTTTCAAAACAGGTGCTGACAAGTTTGCTATATATTCAATTTATGGAAATTAAATTCATTAATGAACATTGAGGGCTATAATTATACTCAAAAATCAATTCATTCAAAACGAAAACAAATGATTAGAAACCGAATAAAAACAATTCAGTCATTAACTTATTGGCATTCCCCGGGTTATTCATTTCCTACTTTTAGCATTCTTTCAGCTTTACAAATGGGACAAGAAGTTTTTAAGCTTACTGATATAGTAAACGTAATGATTATTATTACTTCTGGTTTCTAGTCAAAGATCAAAAGATTTTGGGCAGAATGTTTAAGGGTGGTGCCTGATGCTCTTCAAATTAGTAGGTGCGGAATTAAAACTTCAGAAGCGAAATTAAATTCAACTTCGTCTTTGAAATGTCATTGTGCTTTAAACTTGAAAATAGTCAGACTTTATCTACGACTTGCAAAGATTAAATATACTTTTAAATGATACATACACATACACAAATCACGTCTTTATCCCTTACGGGGTAGAGAGAGTATTGTGGGCGTATAGATGGCAAAAAATAGAATCAAAATAGTGATGGGTTGCTAGCCGCATCGCCTATAACATGATCGCATATAATTTGCGCCCATTCTCTCGATGGGCTTTTACCATCTGCGCGGGAAGAGAAGCAACTGGTGCATTCTATGTTTTTTCTTTGCTCCCAGACCAGCATGGAAGTTTTAAATGCTGCTTGTGGGTTAAGGCAAAATAGGAGATGTTTCTGCTCGAAGGACCATTTATGAAGGCGAATACATTCTTAGATGCACTAATTGTAATACGGAAAGAGAAAAACTTAGAATTTTAGGAACTGCAAGTAAGAAAACATTAATTATGGTAAAAATGAGCGAAATGACAGGAACTATAGACCGACCGATTAAATGAGTCCCCGCCAGTGCGGTGCAGGGCGCGGGGTTCCACGACCGCGGGGGCCAAGAGAGTTGCGGGCGGCCGGCACACTACCCGCCCGCACCTATCTCGGTACCCTTTGTCGTCCTACCCCGCGCCCCTGTGCCGCGCGGGCGAAGACTCATTTAAGCGGTGAGTCTATAAACTGAATGATAGTTACAATTATTTATCTACTCTTACATTAGTATTGCCAACAACCATAACATACAAACATACCGTCACCCCTCTTTCCCATAGGGTTAGGCAGAAACCACGTTCCACGTTTGATATGTTGACCATAATCCTGATACGCTTGTTAATATTGTTAATTTGACGACCGGATAGCCTAGTGATTTGTAACCCTGACTATGAAGCTAGAGGTTTCGAATCCCGGTAGGGGCAAACAGTTGTATGATGAATACGAATGTTTGCACCCGAGTCATGGATGTTGTATGTATTTAAGTATGTATTTATCTACATTATATAAGTATGTTTATCCGTTGCCTGGTGCCCATAGTACAAGCTTTGCTTAGTTTGGGGCTGGGTCAATTGGTGTAACTTGTCCCAAGATAATTTTTTATTTTTTATTTATTTAATACAATAATGAGTTTTTAAATAGAATGGAACAACTTTTAAAATATCATGGTCTAAATACGGGGATAAAATGACGTTGGTTATATTTGAATTGTGCTAAACTTAAACACGACAAACCCTGCCTTTGCCAATAGACTAAGTGGTCCATACTGCCACGTTGTCCACTAGAACACGAGCTACTCCTAAAAGCATTAACGTCACATCGGAACGTATTTCCCACGGTAAAAGGGTAAAACACTGTGCCAAGGTAAATTTACCCGGCATGTGCACAGTGGAAATAAGCAAACATTTAAAATGTTGACTTGACAAAAACATGGGGTTGACAACAGTTGTGCTGTCAGTCACAGATTATGCTGATTTTTCATAAAAGTAGAAAATATACGAGCTCGTAATACACATGAAAAAGGATTGAATAATTAATGTAAGCGAGACTTATAAAATAAAAGAATACATTCAAGTAGACTTACTTACCTAAGTAACACGACCGACCACGGCTAATATGTAAATTTTAGAATAATAACCCCACTGTTTATAGAGCGAAAGATTACGAAGGCAGTCGGCCCCTATCGCGCATGTTTATTGAAGAGGTGAAAATGTAGAGTAACGTTACCATAGAAAGGTTTGGGTAGAACATATGACTAAGTATAATATTTATTAATTCATTGATTAAAATACAAGTTTTATTCGTCAGTGCTAAGGAATGAGAAGGGAATAATTATGTACACTGACAGTATAACATTAAGCTCAAGCCTGATTCCTTTTGGGGTAAGTAAATAAGAAACCGATGCGACATAAAGATTAAGAAAAAAAGGCAAAGTTTATTATTATTATTATCTTCTACTTCTTCCAGTGGCGTCCTTCCCATAGCTATTCCACAATATTTTAATTATGTTATTATGTTGTAGGTCTATTTTCACTCATTGTCATAGTAAGTTTATGTACCTATGCGACTGTTTGTTTCTTAATAAATAATATATATATAATAATTGTTATCAAACAATACGGCTTTTGCTCTTATCCTGTCATACTTTTAACGTAAAATGTTAACAAATATATATTTAACTAAATATGTAAAGGTACCTAATGCATAAGCGTAGCAAAAAATGCGAAAAGCGAAAGGCGCAGAAATCTCCCCGAGTCTATTTCTTTCTACTACCCTTTTTTCACACATAATATAAGGTAATCACTGTGTTTATGGTACATAATGTATGCGCTTTACTTTTATTCCATACGGAGCGAAATATCTACCTATCTCTGCATGCGCTGTGCGGCCTGGCAGCGACATCGCGATACTGTACCTGCTCCAGTTTATTTTTCTGATACGAATAGAACCAATTTACTACTGACATTATAAGGCTGATAAAGGTAAATTGACTCAGAATTAAAGTACATGATAATTTCCATTATTATACCATTTTTCTAAATTAATATTTTTTTTCCAACAATGAGCTAACTATATTGATTTTGGTGAAAGAAATTGTCCTTAACAGTACTTGATTGTTGGTAAATTTCGATTTCGGAGAAACATAAACATATAAATTAAAGTTGAGAAGCTTGACAAGCATACAAAGATCGTTCGTACTTACTCTAGTACATAATAAAAGATTAGATAGAAATGATCTAATAACTAATACTCGTAATACAGTCCTGTTTGACTGACAGCGCTAAATCTGTTTCACTTTTTTTTTGCAGAAATTAAAGAACAAACTTAAAACTGTTACCAAATATTCATCTAAGTAGTCGTTAACAATGCATTTTTTATTATGCCAGTAGTTCAGTTGATTCATAAATTTTAAGAATCGATAGCCAGGTTATTGCCCCCAAGGCAACTTCCACGAAAACTCGCTGCAATAAAGTTCAGTCACACCAACCTGCACTGAATTAGGCAACCCATTACCTGTACCTGAAGTAAAAGGTTATTAAACCAACTTCCACGTTGCTCGGGGAGCAAAGAAAAAACAAAGAGTGTATCAGTTGCTTCTCATCCCGCGCAGATGAAGGGAATAGGCGATGGGCGAAAATGTTAGGAATCATGTTATATACGTAGGCAATGCGGCTAGCCACTCATCAATTTTTTGATTTCTCTTTCTACCTACACATCATGCTAAACGCCATGGCCTTTAGGTTTTGTTACCTTAAGCTCTAAAAATTTGTGTACGTGGATTAAACTTTATTTTTAACTGGGATTACTGCTTTTATGAAAGTAAAATAGCGGAAGATGGTGACGTACTCTGACGATGGATCTGGTACTACCATAGATACATTGGTACTCACACAAACGAAACTATTGCTACACGCTAACAGAGAAAGAAAAAGAATGACGAAAACTGTTGCCACGCGAGCGAGACAAAGTTCATTAATGTACGAATAAATAAAATTGATGATTATTAAAACATTAAATCGCAATACAGTAATGGTTGAATACTGATATAATTACTATTGGTAGTATTTACGTATTACGTCACGAAATCCGCTGATAATATTGCAAATATAAAGTGACGAAGCTAGATTTGCAGATAGTAAGGGAAGTAAACACACGAAATTGAATTCAGTCCACATTGTGCTGGAAAAGCCGTTTGTACATAAAAGCGGGTTCACACTCATTTCTGTGGAATAAGTTACTTATCCCCGCGGTCTTAACATTGAGGTGGCTCCGATACCTTTTGTTTGAGGCTTTGTGGTCAATCTGCCAGACACAGATAAGCTTTTAGCGAGAATTAGCCTCAACTTATTATTGACAGAAGGCAAGAATAGTTTAAGTACGTGTTAAGACTAAACAAAGGAAACTGTGGAGTAATACAAGAGAATAGCACTCAACAATAAGTAGGTTTGGTGACTGGTATAGTTGGAACGAAATAAACCCTGCCGGGAATAAACATGCTAGTCTGGAAGCAAAGAGAAAACGTAGAATGTACGTTGCTTCTCTTCCAGCGCAGATGATAAAACCTTATACAGGGAACGGGTAAAAATCTTAAGAATCATGTTATAGGTCATGCAGCTAGTAACCCATTACTATTTGGATTCCCCTTTCCACCTATACGCCCACAATTATGCTAAACGTGGCCTTGTTACCTTAGGCTCTGTCTACCCCGTAATGGATAAAGACGTAATTTGTGTATGTATGTATGTATTTGGAAAGATTGGTATGAAGGAGGAAGTGAAAAATTAGAGACGGTAAAAGGCTTCGTAAAATAGGATTTACACGTGCTACGCGTACAACTCATGTAACATAAAGATGACCTGACGTTCACCTAAAACGACAGTATGGATACATTTTGTAAACAAACTCAATAACAGTCTGTGAGCTATTTGAATGGCATTCGGATTTCAAGTATCAACCCAATACGAAAGAGTGAGACAACAAAACAAACCCGAATGGCACTCTAAAAGTTGTTCATTAGTTGTTTAAAAGACAATATTGTTCGCGGGGTGACTTAGAGAATGAAAGGTACTATCAAATGCATCAAGCATTTTTATTTCTTGATTTTTATGTTTACTTTTACGGGTCCGGCCATAGCTTTACTTTTCGGATTTTCCTATGTGTTCTAATTTTCACTGACATTTAGAAATTTAGAGAATAAACTCGTAGGGAGTTTGAAACGCGTTAGCATCTTGTGTGTTATTGGTGATAGTTGTCTGTGTGAGATTATTGTGTTGATTTATGTAGAAGTGGAGCAAGTTTGGTTTTACTTGTTAATGTGAAAGTGTTGCACAGATGTAGCCGTTTCTGCAAAGTAAGAGCCTTATCACACTGGCGATTCGCGGACAAATTGAAAGCAAGGCGAGCGCTCAGCAAATTCGTTGCACGCTGGCGGCGAAACGTTACACGCTGTTAGAGAAATAGTTGCGCGCTCACGGCAAATTCTGTACGCTCGCCTCACTTCCATCTCGCTCGTAAATCGCCAGCTTGATAAAACTTGATCAATTAAATTTAATAACAAATTTAACATAACATGGAGCTTATTCTTTAATAAGCTTCAATTTTAAACCTCGGCCTCCTTTAATACTTGGTATATTTAGTTGTAGTTTATATTTATCTTATAAACATTAAGTTTAAGACAATATTATGTAGATAAGACTTACATGTTAACATAAACTGAATCTTGAAATCACATCCTCAGCCAGAACTATGCATGTACATTTATATAGAGCTGTCACTTGAGATAAAATACTGCTTAATGGATTCAGTTCGACCTGTGACCCTACTTATGGAGCCCCTTCTGCAACTTGCTCGACTAAAATCCCCTTTTCTTAAAAACTTTTCAACCGATCTCGGGTTTTGTTAAAACTTTTACTTTTTCAAAGTAAATTCTCAACGTTAACGGGTAGTTTAATAATTCTGGCCTTACCTTTTCTTACTGTTGGCTTGACAATAGGAGACATTTACAGGGTTAGCGACTTGCGAGAACTCTATTAGACAAGAACGGGTTAGACGAATAAATCATCTGTTTCATATTATGATTAAAAAAAACACATAATTTGTTTAACAATTTACACCTTATCTGAAAAGTATGCTATCTCATATCTCATAAGTTGAGTAAATTTATCATCATTATATTTCTCTATCTTCCATGCTGGCCTGGGAGTAAAGAAGAAACGTAGAGTGAACCAGTTGCTTCTCTTTCCGCGCAGATGGTAAAAGCCCATCGAGCGAATGGGCGAAAATCTTATGAATTATGTTAGGGGCAATGCGTCTTGCAAACCATCTCTATTTTTGGTTACTTTTTGGTTACTATACGCCCGCATACATGCTAAACGTGGCCTATAGGTGATTTTTAAGACTCTGTCTACTCCGTAAGGGAACAAGGCGTGATTTATTATGTATGTATTTCTCTGTATTATCTGGGAGGACGCCTGTGCCCAGCAGTTTGGCGTTTATAGACTGGATATGATCTAATTTCAAATTTCACGAACGTATTCATAATTTAATTCATAAATTTTCATTCATGTGTCATAGCTAAATAGAACCTACAATTATCACAAGTAAACTACCTATCACGATATTTGTTCATAAAACGTATTGTAAATAAAGTTTTCTATGCTATTTTTTAACTCATTTTTGTGGAATAAATTGTAAATATATAGAGGTAGATCAAAATATCAAATATCTTTATTTTGCTCAATGTAAATCAAGATCAACTACCTGTTAGCACCTAACAGCTGATGTAAAATTAGATTGGATTAACTTGCATTAACTCCACAGAACTAATAACAAGAGGAATATTGTACCTATTTCTTTATTTTTTATTTTTTGGGCTGGTTTCTGGAGCTTTTAGCCAAGATTGTATTTCCTTCCAGGATCGATGTGCCCCTGTTTTGATCCTCCTGCTACTAATGCGTAAACCTTTTTTGTATTTCCATAGATTTTTTAATTACGGGTACTCATCTATTCTGTGAAACTTAATCCTCTTTGAACCACAATCTCCGCAATTAGCCATTTTTTTTAACAATTAACTTTGTTATAGACTTAATATTATATTTAATTATGAGATTATTATTTAATTATTCCCATTTTATTTTTTATTTCATTATTTAATATCAGTTTTAACCACTTTGGCGGTTTTTTTATTTTTGTCAATCTTATTATCTTAGTTCTATGGTTAATTCCTATCTGAAATTCATGTCTTGTTCTCAAAGGAATCTTGTAACCGATTGCGGACGCAAATCGCTATCACTGTCATCCAAAGCGAACTTTAAATCTGTTCGAAGTGTTTAATCTGTTTCTGGGGTTTAATACTGTGCCAGATTTTGTACCTAGAAGCATTCATTACGATAAGTTTAAATATTGTTTGTTGAGAGCGTTAAAAATGGTACTACATACATTGATATATTTTGAGATTTATATACCTGTCAAAGGTATATGTTTGTCTACAAATTTGGACAGATGTTTTATTTAATTTCAACGAAATCAAGTGTCAATGAGACCCAAAAGTAACCATAAAGGTCAACACTTCTTTTAATATAAAACTTACAGCAGTGTCACGAAAATTCTTTAGGTAGGCAGTGTATCTAGAAAGACAAAAGCATTTCTCTTTTATCACAAAAAT
Organism: Pandemis corylana; assembly: GCA_949127965.1. Lineage (NCBI taxonomy): Eukaryota > Metazoa > Arthropoda > Insecta > Lepidoptera > Tortricidae > Pandemis > Pandemis corylana. Next base: position 10,461,111 of record OX421858.1, on the reverse strand, counting down.
CCTATTTTACCACGAAAAGGACCCTATAAATGACAACATGACGTCATACATTTTGACAGCAGTTGGTACAACTGAAATGGATGGAACTGATATGGCTTATAAAACTGGAGCCCGGAAAACGTTTTAAATCCAATGATTCAACTGTTTCTGACAGGAGATTTAGCTACTCCAAGCGGAAAATCGTTAAAAATAGAAACACAACAGACATTTTATAAAGAAATTTCCATTTCAAACAAGAAAGAAAAGTAAGAATGTAGTTTTGATGACTGTGCAGAAACTATGTCAATATTTTTATCTGATGATAGGAATAAGATACTTAATCAGGACATTGTTTGCTTACCAATAGATAGGTTAATCTATATGCGTAGTAGGAAATGTTCTAACTGATTCTACAAGCCAAGCTGAGCCCATGAGTAATTTTAGAGCCTTACGAGAGCCATGATGTGGCTATAATAGACTATAGCTTGAGCTTTAAATGTAGATTCGGTGTGGCATGTCAGACCAGTGGAGGGTTGAATAACTTGAATTTAAGATTGCGTTGGGGAATGAATGAAACGGCTTTAGTTATGAAAAATAATATTATGAGGAAGAATAAATGAGTAGGTTTTAACTCGGAGGTCATGCTGCAAAGTCATAATTTCTTCAACATGTGTAATGTAGGTACTTTTTTTACAAATAATGTTTTCAAACATAACACTTGACAAAAAATCTTTTGAAGAAGTAAATACTCTATAGCTCTTATGAGACATTAACAAAGTATTTACACCAAAATGTAGGTATTCTTTATACCAAGAAAATATTGAAGATTATTTACCGATCCAAAGCACTTCGTCTGCATCAATCCTAACATCCTACATACTTACGCGTACAAGCAAACAAAGTTTGTCTCCGTAACATTTTGAAACTTTAATGTTTAGAACATTTAAAGATATTTCAATTCCTTAAAAGCAACTTCACTTGTACACGTATTTCAAACGTCAACGAAAATGAGAATGTGCGATACTAGAGGGACACATAAAACTCAATATACTGACACGAAGCTAAAGCAAGCGTATTCGAGCGCTATCATCCACCACCCTTGGGATCCAAGTCAAGAGTTTAATGGATAATACCTACGTAGCCTGTTGGCTCTATTGTCTTTCTTCCACACCGTTATTAATATTAAAACAACGGACACGGCTCTGTCTAGATCAGTTTTAATAACAGTTAAATAATATGCGTTTCGCGTTGTATTGTCTTCTGAAAATGTGAAAATAGAAGGAAATTTTACAAACAATTAGCCCCTAAGCGAGTTGGCCTATTTTCGTCTGATGTTCTTTTATAACCGCCTTGATTAACTTGGTCGGGTAAGGGCCCTTACGATTATTAAATTTGATTTGATTGATCCGTTGGCCGCGTTTATTTTAAACGGAAAATCGGTGAAAGAAATCTGAGAAAGACTGATGAAAAATGCGCGCCTATTCATACTTAATTCTCGCTCTATATAATCAGCGATGCAGGAACAGCGCTTCTAATCGAACCGTGATTCCAGAAGCCATCGATGACTACAATAGTATTCGAGCTGATATAATTGGTTGTGATATGGGTAAATTCAAATTCATCGAAGCTTCTGATTTAGTATGAGCTATCAAGCGAGTAATTCGAGACGTGGGTTACTATAAATTAAGATGACCCTTTAATGTTATTAAGAAAGGCCACAGCAAATCTCGAGACTATGCAAATATTATTGATGTAAACTAAATGAAAATGCTCAAAACCAGACGGTCGGGCTTGGCTTGTAATTGCAACCAAACCGAAATCAAAGCAAATTGAACCCGAACCTGAATGAGAAAGCCGGATTTTCAATTAATTTAATTCTCATACCCGCTTGATAAGCATTCATTTGTTTTATATCCTGTCGATATGAGTTCTCGACGACAAACCGTTGTAAAGTTATTCGTGTTGCGTTGCATATCCTGTTATTCCTGTCAGTTGAATGTTCCATTTTCCATTATCCATCTATACGCCCACAATCTCGCTAAACGTGGCCTTGTTACCTTATGCTCTGTCTACCTCTTAAGGGATAAAGACGTGATTTGTGTGTGTGTAAAATATACTGTAACTGTGAAAAACCGCCGTCTCAACATCCCTGTTCATATTTATGTTCCCAGGAAACTACATGAATCCGTGCTCCATCATATCAAAGTATAACAATTTAGGCTTTAGAAACGCGTCACGAACGGCAAAATGCTTGCAAATTTGATGCTACAGCTTTTAATTCTCCTCGCAACCTGCCCTTATAATAAATTATTCCGCAAGTCCTTTAAAGCGGTATGATAAAATGGTGGCGTAATAGATATTTTTCCTTCATTTTACCATAATGTTTCCTCACGGGCAATCTTTTAACAAAAGAGGCCACCCGTAACGGCCTTCGTAATGATTATAAGTGGTCATATTCCCCCCAGACTGAAGTGACTGGAGAATACCGGTAATGTGTCGCTGACCTTTTCGAATGAGGGTGGATATCACCTCCATCATTTATGCTCTAAGATATAACGATCTAATTATGTATATGCCTGCCCTAATGATGTTACCATATTTTTATGTGGACAGGGCATGTTCGTATTATGTAAAAGTCGGGCAAGAAACTGAGACGAAGAGAATCTGCCGCTATTATATGGGAAGTACCTTAGACAAAGAGTAGAAAATAAAGTCTGGCTGCTTATTTATGTAGAGCATGGCTTTCTAAGCCAAAGCCAACGCTAAATGAATTTAAAACTAAACAAATTCAAGGTTCCGCCATTCCTCGAAAGACGGCAGTTAGGCATTTTTGTTCCGAATACTCAACACGTAAAGGAAATTTGTGCATTTATTCATTAAATTATGAATTAACGTAACAAAAAGTTCATAATTGCAGCTAGTCTCCCACGTCCCATTGCGGTGCACAGGCTTCCTCTCAGAATGAAAGGGCTAAATTGTAGCTAGTAATTTCTTTGAGTAAGACATTAGAAATAACTTTAGACAAACTTCTTTTTAATCCTCTCCTCGTTATTAATTTACCAAATTTTAATTAATTGATGATTACGGGTGCTACGATGAACATGAATCGTTCTTTAAAGAAAAATGGTAGAATTTTTTGAAAATGTTCTGTGATGAATTAACTTGACTTGATGCATATAAATTTTCTCCGTTGTCAGTGAAAATTTTCTACAGTGGGTCTCTCGCAAATCAAATGGTTCGATAGCAGGCACAATACAAAATAAACCCTAAGATTGAAGAAAGTTAAACTTCGACGTGATTATAATATCAGTCACACATTCAAAAACATTTACACCTATGCATCACAAAAAGGTAAGTAAACTACCCCTCACAGCGGTAAAAGCCCCACCTCGGGCTTCAGAGTCAGGGTCATTGACCACTTTACCTGATTCTGTTTTATTAATAAAATTCAAACACCATAACTAATCAAACAATAAAGACTATCTATAAACCTTAAACTTCGTCTTAATCAACTGTATCCAATAACGAAAAATATTCCCAGAAAAAAAACAACTCGCGAACTTTACCTTTTTTAAAATGAACGCGTAAACACTGTCATATTCCACATAATAACGTCACTTCACGAAGTTTTGCCGTTTTGAGCGACGCGGTGCGGGAGTGCTCGCCGGCCGGCGTCGGGCGGCAGACTGCCCCTCGCCCGCCCAACACCCTTCGGAACCAACTTACCACTGTAGCTGTACCGGTATTGTGGTCTCAAAAACATAAATACTTCTTTTTATGCGCGACGTGATTAAGCCATGCTGGTCTGGGAGTAAAAAAACATAGAATGTACCAGTTGCTTCTCTTCCCACGCAGATGGTAAACTCTGAAGTATGGTAGAATGGAATGGGGGAAAATCTAAGGAATCATGTTATAGGCGATGCGGCGAGCAACCCATCACTACTTTGATTCCCCTTTCCACCTACACGCCCACAACCATGCTAAACGTCCCCTTAAGGTTTTGTCACCTTAGGCTCTGTCGACCCCTAAGGGAGAAAGATGTGATTTATGTATGTATGTGATTAAGCCTAGTTAGAGCTGGAAAGTGGCTCAACAAGTTTCTGGGCAGATTAATTTAAAAAGCAACCAAAGTGTTGAACAAATTAAACTTGGATCTGACATCGGATCTATTTCAGTCCCATTCTTATTAATATCATTTTGTTTGTAAAAATGAATCGATAATCAACATAGTTGTAACATTCACAGTCATATATACGCAGGATCACGGTTTGCCATGCACGTGTTTAGAAAGCGCAGTATTTATTTAACACTAGCCTTCCGTCCGCAGCTTCGTCCGCGATGAATTAATTTTCCCGTAGGAAAAGGTATTTTCCCGCGGTAAAAAGTAGCCTATGTCACTCAGTGATAATGTAGCTTTCTAACGGCAAAAGAATTTTTGAAATCGGTCTAGTAGTTTCGGAGCCTATTCAATGCAAACAAACAAACAAACAATCAAATTTTTCCTCTTTATAATATTAGTATAGATATCGAATTACTTACATGCATTGAGTTAACGAAGATTGGTAATGATATTCCTTTTGTTTTAGTGCACCCACATAACATTTCAATGTTGGACCATGTATGTTTCTTTTTCAGCGCAGAGCTACAGCGCATGGATAACAAACTTAAAACGCTATTGATTTCCTTAACAACTACAAATTTTAATGCAAATTCTTTCATTGCGAAACTCAGTGGACTAATTTTCGCACAAGCATTTTGAAAAACTAAACTGAACCTACGTTCCCGTTTTGAGAGGCTCATAGACGGTAGCTTAGTCCTTAGCCACTAATACGGCTTCTATTGCCACATCTTTTATATTAGGTCGAATAACCAACGTGCAAAATTGAAATCTTGCGGCGAGCCAAACGACCCTTTATTAGCTAGCATTGTGTGCTCAGGTGGCTTTCAAAAACATTATCATTACCGTTATTTGATACTTTACTAAAGGTTAATGCTTCGTCGGTATTACAAACGGGGAAGCGACTTACTAGCCTAAAGAAGGACCATTAATAATGGGGTCCATTGAAGTCAGTAAAAAAGTCCAAAATAATAGAAGTCAATGAGAAATTATGAAGTTAAGTACTTTTGTTTATGTTTGGATATTTTTACTTATGTAGTTTGATACCTGGACAATTTAGACATTTCCACGCAGGGAACAGCTACATACGAGGATTTGAAAGTAAATTCTATCCACAATAAACTAACAGAAAGCCGATTGAGGTGTTATGGTGATGTGACCATAAGGTCGAGGAAATGGCTGCTGCATCTAGAGAGCAAGATAGATGCTAGCTAACTTGGGTAGTGAGAAGCGACATGAAGAAAGCTAATTTGCAACAAGAAACAACCCAGAAGCGAGTGGCCTGGCGACGCATGACTTGAATGTCCAACCTCATGTACATGGGAAGGAGTCAGACAAAAGAAGGTTCAGTACCTTATCATAATTATCGAAAAACGAGTTAAGGTAAATTACAGATCGCGCACTTCAACACACAGTAACCTGAATTAAAACTTATGTACAATTACGATTTGGATTTCGATTAGGTTTAACTTGACTATAGTCAACAAGATGCTCAACGGTTTTATAAATACGAAGTCCTCACAAAAGTCCACTCTCTCGGGCTCTAATTTAATTCTATGGATACATTTTTTCGTCGCCTCCAACGACGAATATTAAACCGTCCTTAATTTCATCCTGATTCATTTATTTCCGTAGAATTCCATTAGATGTAAGATATGTCCTGATTTTTTATGAATAAATGGTAAAAATAAATAAAGTAAAGTCAATGGCATTTTCAAAATTCATTGGCAAAAGAGCCGCAGGGTAGGACTAGTGCATGGTCCGTCGAGGAAACTTCGTTTTCTTCTGCTGACGAAATTTGAAAGTTTTAATTCTTAAGTGTCTACATTATTACACTTAAGTAGGTACTCATAGGATCTCCTCCAATCTATGCGCACGTTCCATTTCTGGGCACAGTCTCAGAATGAGAGGACTTGAGCCATATTTCCCGCACGAATTCGGAACTTCCAAATACGCAAGTGCAGGATTCCCCACAATGTTTCCATTTACCGAAAAGCTCATTGTAAAAACAGCAACGTACATTACATTAAATTAAAACACTTCGTTTGTTTGATTTGAAGGCTGTCAAAAGCATCATCCATCACTCGTACCCAAGGCTTAATTATCATGCTTTGTGTTTTCGCGATAGGTTTTGTCGACAAAGCATTTATATCTCTTTTTAATCAATAGATGTGTGAAAAGGACGAATGCTTTAGTAGCGACGAGCTGGAAAACGAGTGGAGTTTTGAAGTCGCGAGGGTGAATACAATATCCGGTGCCATCGGCCGAGCAATTACTTCCGAGCTAGGGCGGCGAAAATACGCATGCATGTGTTTCTGTGAGCCTAGTAAAGCCTAGAGTTTTCGGTTTATCCGTAGAAATTTCACAAATTGACCTGTGAAAATCTCCCAAATTTTTATTTTGTTTTTTTCATTCGAAGCGACTGATTTCATTGTTGTAAACAAGACTGCTTCTTTTGCCTTTGCCCACGTAGATTTCGGTAAAGATATTCACACATACACACACACACACACACACACACACACACACACACACACACACGCATTCTCTAAAAAAAGTGGGAAAAACAGAAGGAATTTTTATCTTTAACTGTGTCATGTGGTCATGGTCTTTCCTAATTATTATTTACTACAGAATCTATTACAGTGTTACATTACCAATCCCTTGCCTAGGAATGTGTTGCATCACTTACAGTAGGTAAAGCAGTACTCGGTAAATCCAACATTTCTTTTAAATAAAATATCTGACTTTCATGGTAGCACAACATCAGGAATTTTGTGCCCATGTTTACACAGCCTCATTTCCGTAACAAAAATGACCTGTGAATTTTTTAATATAATGCTGATATGGGTTGAGAGCAAAGATCACTGACGGCGGGAAAAAGGTCGTAAGCTGCTTTCAGCACTGAAATATTACTTACTTAAGGTGCATTATCTTAATTTAGTCCCTCAACCACGTTTACTACTATTTAGGCAGAACCATTTTTCATGAAAGTAGCTGAACATCTTCTAAGTTGAAAAGAATGATTGTTTAAATACCATCATCATTCAACTGGAAAATATCCAATTTTGAATAAAGGTCTCCTCCTTAGAACGCCACAATTAACGGCAACCTTGCCATCTGCTTCTTCCGATTTCCCACAGGCCACTCTCGCGATGTTATCGGTCCTCCTAGTGGGAGGTCTGCCAACGCTGCATCTTCCGCTGCCTGGTCGCCACTCGTGAACCTTTCTTCCCCAAAAATCATCCATTCTACTAGCAATGTGATGTGACGTATGTGTACGAAGATGATACATCGGGCTTGAATGAAGTCACTGAAAGTATACAACTACAGTGAAACCTGGATAACTGGGACTTCAAGGGACCTGCGAAATAGTCTCACTTAAAGAGGTATTCCACGTACCCAGTGTCTCAGATAGCCAGGTATAAATTAATATCTGTTTCATTTACAGAGGCTCTCATTAATAGAGGTGAAAATAGAGGTTACTATAGTTATAGAGGTGCGACAATGAAATAAAATAATGTGTAGTAAAAACATATACATACCTACACGAGTAAATAAAACAGGTAGTTCACAAAAATAATCAAGAAGTTTTTTTAAATATAAATAGTACAAAACCGCACGTAAAGAATAAAGATAATTACGGCCTTAATTTCGTCATTTTTCAAATAGACGCCGATTATAGCAAAACAAAACAAAACCTGAGGTCATTGAGGCACAAAATTAGCTAAATTTAGTAAATAAAACGAAAATTAAAATATGTAGTGCCAGTTACAGAGGTGATTAAATTTTGTCTCAGTTACAGAGGTTATTGCCAGTGAAATTTAAAGGAAACAATTTAGAAAAATTGTTCCTTAAAATATAATCTCAGTAAAGGAGGTAAAATACACTGGATGTCTCAGTTATAGAGGTAACAATGACGATAAAATCGAAACAAGAATCCCAGATATAGAGGTTTGTTTTGTCCCACTAACAGAGGTAATCCAGTGCTAAGGTGTCGGGACCACAGCATAAGTTCCAGCTATGGAGGTTTCTCACTTATCCAGGTCCCACTTAACCAAGTTTCACTGTAATTATTAAAAAATTAAGCAAAAGAAGGAATAAAAAAAAACGAAAAAAAGCTTATTTATAACAATCGCAAAATTAGTTACAACGTATTAAAAACAACAGATAAATAAATTGTCACAAAATGATCCCGACTCAGCATTTGTTGGCCGTTGGGACCATCGAAAATACATTGAAAAGTTATTTACATATAAAAATAGGTCGAAGTAAGTATGAAACTATAATTTGTAAAATGTCCATTATGGTTGCCTGGTAGAGATCGCTCTGTAGCGATAAGGTCGCCTGTTGTTACCTTATAATATTCTGTATACCTTCTTTCTGTTTTGGTTGTTATTATGTGGTGTTCAATAAAGAGTTATTGTATTGTATTGTATGGTAATGTAATGTCAGCGCTGACTTCCAGTTAACTCATTGACGACCCATGGCAATCAACAGCAACAGTCTAAATCAAACAGTCAAAATAAAGCAAATATTTGATTGAAGCGACACAAGTTTGCAATCAAATTGCGTTGTCGGAAAATTGTTGCTGGCCGGAATTTCCTGCCTAAGTGAAAGTTAGACTACACCGTTGATTTTGAGAGTTTTAAGCTAGTTGTGTGAACTTTCTACTGTAAACTGAGGTGGATAAATTGAGACTATCGGGTAGTCGATTTGTATTTAGTTTAATATTTATTACTAACAATATTTGGTTGGGTTGGTGGCGTAAAAGTCGCTGTGAGACTCATTTCGGCCGCCGCACATTGGATAGGTTTCGTCAAGCGTTAGGTTTCGCTCGACGCTTACTCGCCATATTTTTATTGGTTAGCTCGCTTGCATAGTTGTTTGTTTTCCAATACAGGTTGGACTGGCATCTATTCAATTTTCGAATCAGAGCCACATGTTTCTCCTTAAGTTATTATTCTGCTTTGAAAACTATCAAGGGTTTTATTCAAAGTTTTTTTTACTATTGAACCAACATTTGTGCTGTGATTTGTAATTTCCAGACGTCTTTATAATAATTCAAACAAATGCTCCTAAAGTCAGCTTTCGTCTTGATAGATTAATCTCCTAAGAGTAAAACATGGACTTCTTTATTTATGAGAACGATAAAATACGTAATACGAAATTCTATTACTCAATACAACCTTTTTGTGAAGTAAAAATGAAAAATTGAAGTAAATCCCGTCTATATTTTATAGAGCGAAGACAACATTCAGCGAGGCACTACGATTTATGACGTCGTCAGAGTTCACGACATTTTACCTTGTATCTACCCTTGAAATGATATTTTTGCTCTTTTTGTTTCACCTAACGGAAATGTAATATGTTTTTTTCTCTAGAAATGCCATTTAGTTTTATATTCTAACAAGTTTTAGCCTTTCAACTAATTGAAAGTTCCATCAAGCTATATGTCAAGAACATCATAATACCTATGTACTTTTTTCCATCTTTCAGTATCGTCATTGATTTCTAAAGAATCCTTACATTTTCTCCTTGAATTTGGTATACCTGAAATTAGAAAAAAATTACTAAATGCGTTTGGGATCATGCGTCTCTGGTCCTTGTGCTAAATCATAAAGGAAAATCAAGTTTTGGGCGACTATTACTCGTTAACGGCAGAGCCTACTTATCTAAGTAGGTTATCACAGCTGTCAAGCAGTCGCTGCCGCCAGGGAATGGGCAAAAATCTTAGTAATCATGTTATGGGAGATGTGGCTCGCAACCCATAACTATTTTGGTTCCCCTTTCCACCAATCATGCTAAACGGGACCATTCGGTCTTGTTACCTTAAGCTCTCTACCCCGTAAGGGATATAGATGTGATTTATGTACAACTGTAATAGGTAATTATCCTTTTAAATTCGTTATAAATATACTATTGCAGTGTTCTGGGTCACGTATCCATAACGTGGGTCTTCCTCGAATTCTTGCATCCTTAAATATATACGTGAACTGTAAAATTATATTATAATGATATTGCTAGATTTTAAGACAACTTAGCTACATGGTACGTAATATTGGAAGGTGCAACTTGAACACGCGATCAATTATTTTTTTCCAATTAATTTTGTTCTAATGAGCTTATTTTAACCAATTAATTACTCTTTATATTAAATCTTCCTCGTTTCCTGGAGCCATAAGCTCGAACACGGAATAGGTCTGTAATCATAACTGAAACATGAATTTGTTTCACAATCAGTGCACTGTTCCGATAGAAAATGGAAAAGTTTCTTCTTTTTTGGTAGGCACTTAATCACTGCTGTCCGTAAGGTGCGTCTACCTATCTAGAACAATAGAAGGAAGGCTGATGCATAAAGACTTAAAAGCTAAGATGAAATGTCCCTCGTCCGTAATTTTCTCCAGCTGTTTTATTCTCCGTAACAGTTCAATCTCTGCTCGGCAGATTATAGTGATAGCCCTAACCCTTCACAAGGTCCTACCCGATAATTAGCAATAGCGCGGTTGTACTGTATGTTTCTGCAACGGAATCGTTCTATTCCTTCGCCGTTGTCACCCCTTAATTATTTAATGGCGACACCCCACTCGAGGCCATGACATGTCCGTGTGCGTATTTGACACAGGGATACCGTTCCCTTGCCTACATTAATTAGCAGTTATTTTCTTTCCACAGAACGCTTTGAAAACAAAATGAAACAAAATGTTATACACCAAGGTAATTTGAATGACAAAATGTCATACATTCAAAGTAATTTGAATGAGGAACGATGCGGAATATGTAATAACGAGCGACTTTTATGTTGTTTTTTTTGTTATTATAAGCTTATTATACTGTGTAACAACGCAATAAATACAATTTGTGGTTGTTTACAATCGTCGAATACTAGAGGGAATGGGCGAAAATCTTAGGGATCATGGTTATAGGCAATGTGGCTAGCAACCCATCACTGTTTTGATTTCCCTTTCCATCCATACACCCACAATCGTGCTAAATGTAGTCTTTTTGTTTATTTACCGTATGGGATAAAGACGGGATTTACATGTGTATTGCCTTCCCAGTTACTGAGTTTAAGAATTGTTGTTCTAAAAATATGTATTTTTTTCTGGCGAAAAATGTTCAGTTGCTGTAACAGTTAGTTTATTCTACTATTTGGTTTTTTTTTTTCAATATAATATAGTTAGAAAGCATATGTAATCCACATTCAACAATCACTTAACATAGCTTCCAAACTTTAAGGTTATAAAACTCTTACACAATAATGACAAATTACAAGCGAATTACCATCATAAACAAACCACACGAATGTGAAATTTTGCTTGAATTTTTATTGCATTCAATGCTTTGTGGTTATTTTATAAACGTCTACCCTAAATACAGTTTTGATTCCCTTCTTTCACCCAAGAAAATATCACTAAACATCATGAGAGCGACTGAAAAAGGGCCGACTTAATAAACAGGGCAAGGGTCCATTTAATGAACGCTGTCTTTGTCAGCACTTGTTGCGTGTCCTTGTATTCCAAACCCCTATCTGAGTATTGTACTTTTTACAAGAAAACTTGGAGTGATTTTATTTTATTTCACGTTTTACGGAGTTTTGTTAAGCAGCCTGGGCGTTTTACATGCGGAGTTTTAAACTAAAAGATTTCCAAGTTTTATTCAATGAAGAAAATGAATTAGCTGTAGCTATGCGTTTTAATTTTCTTCAAAGAATTAAACGTATTGTTGTATTTCAAATAAATCTAAACCTGTCATTTGTTTGTATTTAGTCTACACTGATGGAAATTGTGGACAGAGTAAACAAACCTTTTATCCAGTAGCCTATATTTTCTACATGAATTATCGCAGTAATTCTTCAAATATTGCTTACATGATATTTATTTATTCGATGTCCTAAACCAATACAACGAAATATAGCTAAAATTTAGATCAAAAGTTCGCTGATTTATTATGTATTCTATCATTATAATGTCGACTTTTCATTCTCAGACATGCGAAGCTAACGAGACCATCTTACTTTATCAGTGTACTTATTTGCTACAGGGATGTGTCCATCGGTCTTAATCCGAAATTAGCTATAAAACTATCAATTAAATTCTTACTTACTAGTTAAAGTTAGCTTCTTTGTTGCTAATAGAGTCGTTATTAACCCAACTCAAAAAAGCGGTCTTATTTATTTTAGGTCAGGATTCATTTGACTTAATTCTCCGAGAATTTCATCGATAATTTTATGTCAGCAAGTACTATATAAAAGCGTCAACACTTTACTCACGTAGAACATTTCTGTCGAAAAATGTTTAAATATGACAAGAGTTTTGTAGGAAAATATTTTGTTAATCTAATTCATCTGTATTCTCCATCTATCTCTCTTTTATGTAATATCCTAATTTGACTCAGTTTATTTTAGTGACAGAATCATAACTATTGTACACTATGCATTTGCAACACAATCTTTAGAGAGTGGATTTACAACTTTACAAAAAACGACATTTTATTTCAGCATCATGCCTCTTTGACTCGCTATCATGATTATGCTGACATTTCCTAAAATATTCGAGGACAGTAAAAACCGCTTGAATGATTGCTTTGTGTCTAGCAAAACGTCAAAACGATGGTCCCACAAAGGCGCGGTGAATTATTATACCCAACACATATTAAATCTGACTGAGGCCTCAGTTGAATTAATTATTGTTACCAAAAGCCATTTGCGTCACATGAATGTATTGTTGTAGTGTTTGATGATATTCGTTCAGGGTCACTCGTAGGAGATAAAGTACATTGTGGCTGTGGGAAATACGATTAAAATCTAGATAGCCTCAATAGGTAACTAATCGATAAATCACTGATTTTCAGCTCTACAGTAGAGTTATTTGTTGTAGTAATGTACAAAATTAAAAGCTGCATCTAGACAAGTAAATCACACCAGATTTATTGTATCTATTCGTAAGAAATCCATAGGGATTTGGTTCGCTTTGCCTACTTACACTTAATTTTAAGTGTATTCTTGGCTTGGAACTATCGTTCCTATTTCAGTGTCTATTTTTTATTCAACTGGGTCTACCCGAGTTTATCAATAAACTAGCGACCCGTCCCGGCTTCGCACGGGTATTATCAGTGTTTTTCTACTATATTACGCATGTATTATACATTATAAACCTTCCTCTCTTCCTCTATCTATTAAAAATAACGCATCAAAATCCGTTGCGTATTTTTAAAGATGTAAGCATACATAGGGACAGACAGACAGCGGAAAGCGACTTTGTTTTATAATACGAGTATGTAGTGATAATGTAATACTTTCCGCAACATTTAAGAATAGAATAGAATAAGAAAATTGTTTCACCACAGAAGTTACAAAGTGCATAACAAGGACTCATTGTCACATAGAGATAGATGACATTTTATGCGGTAAGTGAAACAGCGGCCTTCGCACTAGACTTAAATGTTTGCTTTATTGGTTTTAAAACTTAGCCACCTTATTAACTGAGGTAAGTAAATCATAATTTATTGAAACAGGCGTTACTTTGCGGACATTCCTTTGCTCTTTTGCCAGGTAATTTGGTCATTAATTGCGAGTTAGTAATTCCTTGATAATAACGCTGTACAAGGCTAATAATGTAAGTAGTGTGCTGACCTATCTTAGAAAATTTTCGGATATTGGATCAATTTCAGGCTAGATGAAAAACGTGACCAGCAGGTTTTCATAGCATATGGAAACGATCGTTCATACGTGGCATCTCTCAATATTCGATAGCCCTAGTTACGCGGCCGTAAACTTCCAGCCTTTAGGAAAAGTAGGTTACGTATCTATTTTAAGTATGTCGCACACCAAAATTGATTGGCACGCGATACGTATGCAGTGGCTCTCGGGGAACAGTTCTAATTAAAATTGTTACATACGTTTTATGTGCGTCTTAAGTGAAAGGGTGGAAACGTGTCTGGCTGGTGATTGACGTTTATTCGCGACAATAAGATAGTCCTGTCGTATTTCTGATACTGTCACGCGAATGTACCCCATTTTCCGTTACCGAATTTGTTGTCGCTTCGCTCGGCATTTGTTTATTGTGATTCCTTTCGTATTGGGCCGAGCAAAAAGAATTCTGTTTGTACCCTCTTTAAGTTAAGATGGGTATTGACATACTAAATAAAAAACGGGTGTTCGAAAGTCACATTTGGAACGGTGTCATTGTTATTTTTTTACCATTCTGATTGTGGGACGTATCAATTTATATTATAAACATAATTCTCTGAACAGCTAAGTAAGGCAGATTTCAAGTACCTCGTGCACGTGGGCGTGTCTCAAACCCTTGGTTGGTAGCTTGTGTGCGTGTAAATGTTTATACGCGGCAAGGCGTAATTTAAACCAGCCTCATTTGCCCTTCACAAACTATTATTCTTCTTATCCGTCTCTGTTTTTTTCTGAGCTCAGCGTTTACGTATGCTAGATAATACCATTGGGTTTAGGTAAATAATCATACCGCCCATCTGTTTTTATCTATTTTTATCTTGAGCATCCGAATTTACGAGTAATCCTGTAATAGATCAGTAAGATTAATCACCAATTTGAACGTTTTTGGTGTACTTATTCCAACGTAGGATGCCTAATACAAAGTACTATTACTCCCAGCGGAATTCTTAACAGTTAGAGTTAGTGTTAGTGCTCACTAGGGTAATTTTCAAGAAGATAGTTGCTATTTGGTCAAAATATTGCAACCTAAATAAGTAGCGCAAACTTTGGGATATAGTCTCCTTTTCCGGGCTCGATCTACTAGGAAAATGTATTAAGTAATATCTACAAATTTCATACTATGATTAGACTGATCATTTTGAATCGTGATGCTTAATTTTCCTTGTAGATCTGGGGACTGTCACCAAATTACCTCGTACTGCCGATATAAATCCGCCTAAGCTTTGCCCTGATGATTGATTCCTGACCCACTGTGACGCACCATCTCACAGTAAAAGTAATAGTGACGTTGTATTGAGTTGGCAAGGAAAATCATTGTGACGTTTAATGTGAGAAAGTTCTACTGTGGGTCAGGAATCAAACCTTTAAATTGTTTGATAGTACATAAATTTCGTGATGTTTATTCAACCATTGGCGTAAGTGTACTCCATCATTTTGCTAGCTCATAGAATCAACCGGCCATGTATGATTCTTTATTAGCTGGAGGGCAAAAACCTAATATGTAAAGGTTACCAACGCTACCAGCGTTTCTTCGTAGTCCTTTTGATTTTGCCGATGTCTATAAGCAACTAGCAGGTGACTCATTGGCTAGTTTACGCCTTTTTGGTCTATTACAGAAAAAGTATAATCCCGATTTTTCAGCATAACACTGGCAGCGTTACATAAAACCATTAATTCCAAATCCAAATCCGATAACACTTGAACTTAATTCCGCCGTAACTCTTACCAACAATGTTCGGCAAATTGTTATAGAAGTGTCTCCTTCAATACTCATTATTTTGAGAACTGCTTATATTAAGTTCAGTATCGCTCCCGTAGGACGTGCCTTTTGCTGGGTTCGGGAATTGGGTCAGCCCTCCGCCCTTTAAGATGGGTATACATAATCTAACATGCACGTTTTCTTGCAAATAACTTGCACATGCCAGCAACTGCGACTGGTAGTGGGCTAATCTCTGCAACCCGTCGACTTCAGTATTACTGACGGGTTGAGAATTTCTCGTATTGTGCGAGTACTAATATGTATTAGTAGGTTTATGTTTGACTGTTCCAATTCTTTGAAACTTCATCACATCGTTATTCAATTGTTTGCTCAAGACGGTCTATAGGTACCTTATTAATCCTGTTGGTGTCCTTGTAATTTTCGTTTTGCATCTTTTTTCTGTATTGTTGATTATGTGATGTACAATATAGGCATTGTATTGCAATTAATATTGATAATACATGCATACACATACACAAATCACGTCTTCATCCCTTACGAGGTAGACAGAGAATAAGGTAACACGTTTAGGATGATTTTGGGCGTACCTATAGGTGGAAATGAGAATCAAAATAATGATGGAGCCGCATCGCCTAAGAAACCATATAATTTCTGCAGTATACTTAACTGTTCATTCTCGCACGCCAGTTTAAAAGCAACTGACAGAATTGGTACGTGTGAACTCGACTTTACGCGACCTGCATTACGAGCCTTAGTGAAAATCAATCCGTCACTTGCCGAACAATCATCAATTATCCAAGCAGCATTATCAGATATCAGTTAAGTCTCTGGCATCCTTCATGTTTTTATATCTAAGAAAAAAGTATTGTTTTCAAAATATCAGATTTGTCGGCACAATTTACCTGCCAAGCAGAAAATTGCCTTCCTAGCAAATCATACTTTCTTCTGACGGATTGACATTTACAAATATGAAATTCTTATTTCTCTGTGAGAGGGAAACGAACTTAATTGGTCCAAACACCACTTATCTCATAAGCAATGTTCAGACATCCTGGCGGCAAACGTTATTGCTACCATATTACGCCTACGAACATTTCAAAGGGCAAATGGTATTTCAGTCGGTTAAAAGGAAGTTTTCGAGACTCGTGTACATATTTTATGCAGTGCCGACCCTAATCCGTCTTTGTACGGGAAATAGTTTTCTTTGTCGCCAGGGTTGTCGCAAGTTGTTATACTTTCTTTTAAACCGCCGCCGTCCGGTTTTCAGGAGGTATATTTTAGATTAAACGTGAAAATGTTTTCATACCCGCCAAAAACATTTACTTCTGCGTTAAATAAACGTTTAAAATGCGATTTATTGAGATAATTATGACTGTGAATAAAAGAGCAGTAGGTACATAAATAAATACTAGACTATGAACAAAAAACAAATTTCTAAACGACAGGGACCATTATGTTTGCTTCAACACTACACTGAAAAAGTACATACACACAAATCACGTCTTTATCCCTTACGGGGTAGACAGAGCCCAAGGTGACAAGACCTACAGGTCACGCTGCAAGTTCCATGCTGGCCTGGGAGCAATGAAAAAACATAGAATGTACCAGTTGCTTCTCTTCCCGCGCAGATGGTAAAAGCCCATTGAGGGAATGGGCGAAAATCATAGGAACCATGTTATAGGCGATCACTATTTTGATTCCATTTTCCATCTATACGCCCATAACCTTGCTAAACGTGGCCTGTAGGTTTTGTCTTACTGAAAAAGTAACTTACAAAATTCGCATTAAAGAACTTATGGAATCTTATATTTGCGAAACATTGCGTGAATAAGTTCTCTTATACATTTATAACGTGCGCTTGGAGATTAGTTTCATTCCAAGTTTAAGGCGTTTTTAAATGGCACGCTTCGACAGTTCGAGCGTGGGACGCTTAATAAACTCGCCATAAATAGAGAGAAATATTTTCATTAAAATTTTGAAAGTGTCATATTGCCTTGGAAACACACACGAGAGAAGTAGCAGTATGGTGCTGTGATCTACGTCGAGTTATTACGATACACCAAATTCAGCCAACTCCTTTAAAAGTCAATGTTTAATTGTTGGTATTGAAATACCACCAGTGTTCAGTGCTAGCCGGGGAAATTGCATGGATTTCATGAGTTTAATAATTGTTGTAATATTTTAACAATTTATGTCTTCTTACTTATTAAAGTTAAAAAGATACAGTCCCATGTCTAAGACTAACTACTACTAGTACTAGTGACTAGTGTAGTGTGACTAGGGATAAGTTCGCCTTTGTGCATATATTAATGTTATTTTTATTTTTTTGTGAATTGTATCTGTTTCTTTATATTTGTACAATAAAGCATTTACTTACTTACTTGTCTTACTAACGGATGTCGGCCGCGCTTAGACCTTTTTGATGCCGATACAGAATGATTATGAATATGACGATACCATATTTAATTGTTCTGACATAATTATAAAACGTTACTAAAGTCCATGTACAAAATTCTACTCATGTTTTTAAAAATAGGTGTCATTCGTTACAGGAGCTATTCGAAATAACTTTGACGCTAGCAAAGTCCCAAAATAAATATCAGCGGTGTCTTCTGTGTATTTAGAGCCCCTGTGCTTCTCGGAATGCGACGTTAATGAGAGGCATTCCTTGCAGCACGTGTTAGTGCCGCCCCTGAAGTTTAGGCAAGGAAAGTGACGTTTCACTTGTACAAGTATGAAAGTTTCACATGTCTATTTCCTTTTAAGTCAGGTAACCAGGCTTGTGGCTCACCTGAAGAAATAGTATCATAGCCTCTTGCTTACAAAGACAGAATCTAATGTTTTATACTTCCGTAATTCTCACTCGTGTCTACACGTGACCATTGCTGCATCGTGGCCGAAACATCGTGGTGGTTAAACATCAAAATAATTATACAATTAAGTCCGGAGTGGTCGTTGTAATTATGAATGACGGAATCATTCACGCATTTTTTTATGTAGAAATAGGCTTGCGTTTGACCACAATTACTAAATTAATTGTCGCAAAAGACGAACCATTTGCTACCGCTTGTGGAGAAATGCTGGAAATCCAAATCAAATAAAAATTTAAGGCGAAGTCTTGAAGACAACCAAGTGAGGTTAGTTTAAGCTACGCCTTAGCATGTGCGTACAGTAGCACGCAAACAAACGCATTCAAAATTTGCTAACCACATTGGTTGAGATACGCACAACACGCACGTAGCAAGTCTCACTTTACCGTTTCAAGCAAGTCTCACTAAACCGGCCTCACTTTACCGTTTACAAACCATGTCTAGACTTGTTTTTCTGAAGCTGTAAGCCTAATGACTTTTTGTAAATAGTAAAACCGTCACAAAATCAGATCTCTCGTACAATTTTGTTTGGTATTATATAGTCCCTCTTCGGTTACCGTACCACGCTTAATAGGAAATACCGGTCTAAAAAGCTCCGTGTGAGACAAAGACGCAAAATTATCTGTCTTTAGGACTCATGCCAAAAGATCCCTTTGTGCCTTAGTGTGTCCAAAAGAAAGGACCGCTAATATTAAGTCTATCTTAGGGCTCCCTCTTTCTTTACCGGGCAAGAAACCCTAAATAATAACTTATTTCACACCTGCAATACCGAATACAATAAATAGGTATATATATTAAGATGGTTTGGAAAAGGTGACGAGTAGAATTTGGCTATTACGTATTTATTTACTAACTTGCTGTTGCCCACAACTTCGTCTGCATAGAATTCGTTTATCGCTATCCCGCAGGAATTGCGCAATTTTCCGGGATAAAGAGTAGCCTATGTGTTATTCCAGACTATAATCTATCTATGTTCCAAATTTCATCTGGATGAAATATAGATCTGGATCTGTCTAGCCGCTCTGGCGTGAAAAAGTAACGAACATCCATCTATCCAACCATACTTACAGACTTTCGCGTTTATAATATTAGTAGGATTTGCAGTAAACTGTTCATCATAAAACTCTGTCTACATAATACGAAGGACTGGGCTCCATTCCGCACATTGCTCAAGTGTAGAGTACATGGGTGCAAGTTATCATATGAGGTTGTGCATAATGTTATCCAAAGTTTACACCTGAATTGGTCGGTAGCACTGCGGCTGGCTCGGAATGTTGTTGCTGGTGTCGAGAGGCCACTGGTTACATAATGAATTGGGGTTGGGAGCTCAACCCGTGATGCAAATCTTAGCGGCCCGATATTCCCGACGATTTTTATTAATGGACATTGTAGATGAGATAGAATTGGGGTAAGATTTAGAGTTATTTATAGTATGTAGATTGTAATTGTGTCGTACAGATACATCATTCAAACAGATGACGCTTAGTGACAAAAATTCGCATAGTAACAAGGTCACGTGACAGCTAGTAGATAAAAAAAATCGAAGGCTTACCCACCTGCTATAGTACACGTCACGGAATGACGAGGATCCGGGATCGACCCCGGCCATAGCTTTACTTTTCGGATTTTTCTGTGTTCTAATTTTCCGTGACGTTTAGAAATTTAGCATAGTATATTTAAGTATAAATCAGTAGTGTAGCATTTTTAGACAGAGAATGCTTTCAGCATAATTATGTCGTTGAATTCCTTGCCTTCTGCCGAGAGCTTTATTACAAGCCGCTCCGAGAAAGAAATTGCAGAGTAATGGGTAGTACTGAGCCACTATAGTAATTGCAACGCAGGCAAAAACTTCATTAAAGATGTATTTGTACCTTAAATTTGTTAAGTTTTGCTTTTGCTGCATGTTAAGTTTATTATTTAATCTTTATGTTTTTTTAGGTTAAAGTCAACGAAATACTGGGAATTTTGCAATTTAAATTTTAAAATACAGTCAGCAAAAATAGCCTGCATTAAAAAATACGAAAAAAATGTTTCAATACTTACAACAATAAGTAGTTGACGTCAAATAATAAAAAAAAAAACAAAAATGACTCGAAGCTGTAACACAAACAACAAGACAAGTATTACTTAATTATATAATTTATTGATCTGTTGAAAACATTTGAAATCATTAAATTCTGAAAAATTATACCGAACGAAAATGACTCGGCGGAACCGCAGAGCCTTCTCTTCTTTTTCCAATATCAGATAAAAATTATTGCTGTACAGTTTAGCCCCCGCCGCGAAGTGACATGGGCACAGTGAGGTCAAAAGTCAACCGCTCCTTATTCAAATCTAGACTACCCAAATCAGGTTCTAACGGCTAACAAGCATACAGTTCAACTCAGTTTACGGCACATTAATGTCACAGCATAAGTGCAGTCTATGTTGTAAGCTGCGATTTTGCGAAGTTGAAACCCAGAACGTCGCAATCGCAATTTCCTGAACACGACAACTCACTATCGAACGATAAATAGGCAAGCGATAATTACGGCGAGAAATGTTAGTTGAGAACACGGCGTTTAAGTAAATATGGGTACATTTCAGTAATACGATAATCCTAGTTGACGCGGAAGTAGGTAATTTTTATTTGTGCCATATTATGGTGAGGCGAGAGGATTATTTTCCTGCACATTAAAAAAAATCTTTGTAAATTTATTAGTTGTAACACTTATTCATTATTTTATTGCGATTTTAACTCGCATGTGTATTCATTTTATTTAAAAATCTAAACCAGTTTAGTACTATGAGAATACAAGTGCCGCCTGTAACATAGCGAATAGTGTTAGCCCTTACTGACAACTGGTTGCTAATAAGTTTTTGCAGGCGCTTAAATTATGTATTTGTTGCACTTCTCTTACTAAATAAATAGTAGTATTGTTATAGTTTCAACAGCATATAAATATTGTCAATCAACTGTGTCAATATTTACGACTTTGGCTTGAATAATACTTGTACATTAATCAAGCCGTTTGTAAGTTAAATGACCGATATTAAAATTCATACCGCAATTAAGGTTATTAGCGGCTACGTCTAAATAAATATAGGTCTAAAGTCATAAAACATCTGAAGTATTTGTAATTGGCGCGTGTCCGTATTAATTAAGTAAATGGCGAGAGCAATTTGAATGCAATCTGTGCAAATCGCTACGTCGATGGCCGGGAGTTATGGCGCCAAAGATAGGGATCGAACATGGCGGCTGGTTGACCGCCGACCGCGGGTGACCCCTACTTCGTTCATGCTATGCGGTGACGTCAGCACTGGCCAGGGAAAGGGTGAACTAATTTAATTATCGATGTCGATGAATTTTATTTTTAAAACAGCATTTGTACTTTTAAGTACTCGGTAGAGTGAGGCATTTCTAAATTTTTAGTAGTTTCCTTTACTATGTAGACAAGCAATAAGGACATTGTAAAGTTTTCGCAAGGTAGAGAGTTCTACAATGAGGATAAAAGCGCGAGCGTAAGCTTAAATTAAAAGGAGAGTGAATAAGAGCAAAGTCCATTTTAAAAGACAGCCTCCTGTACAATATAGGCATCATTATCTGCCTTACCATTACACTGAAGGAAAAAGACGGTGCATACTTGTATCTAATATGCATTAAAATTATTATTAAACCTTTTTAATTTTTTCCATTTCATTTGATCTAACTTTTGTTAAAACAAGCAAGTGAACAAATTACAAATAAAAAAAGTTTTATTCATTTAGTACCTAACAGATTCAAAATAATCTTACCTACCTTGAATAAAAATGGAGATGAAATAAACTGTATGACAAGCAAGTTGTTCAGTGATATGTTTCTATAAAGTAACGGTTGGTTTAATTAATTAATGTTTATCTGTTTCAGGCTCAAACAGATGTTGGTGCTAAGATGGTCGTGGTGATTTTTGGGAGATGGAGTACGAATCGATCATCAATCATTTAAATTGCCTTATGTATTTAATTATAGAAGACATATTTTATAACTAACTAGCTTCTGGCCGCGACATCCTCTTGAATCACTCTATCAATTTAAAAAATATAGGGACAGAAAGACAGACAGCGGAAAACGACTTTGTTTTATACTATGTTTTGATTTATTTGCAGTAATCGACTTTTCCGCGATCAAGGAACAAGTCTCCTTTCAAAATGTGAGAACGCTTTTTTCGCCTACATACATACATACATAAATCACGTCTTTCTCCCTTTTTCACCTAACTATGTTTAATCATTTTATTAATTTTATCGTTAAAAATATCGATACTTCCACTTTCCTAATCCTTCCGACGTGACTTATTGGCGCGCTCTCGTCGCGTGGCCGGTAATACCTAGTATGGATTAGAAATTACAAATTGTAACATAAACAACTGTTAACTACGCATTACTTATTCGAAATGGTTATACTGTTTTCTCGTAAATATTTCACACCATGGTGAATGTTAATTTGAAATAGGAGTGATTTAGGAGACTAATTAGATGCTTTGATTTTTAGCGCGTAATGAAAAAGGGAAGCTTTATAAACTCGATGTGTGATTTTTTATAAAACTAAGGCAAACGAGCAAGTGGGTGACCTGATGAAAAGTAATCAACAGCGCCCGCGGACATCCGCAACACTAGATCCATTACAATGCGTTGCCAGCCTGGAGGGCTAGGATAATATACCTCATGTGCCAGCAATTTCGCCGATTTTTCTCACTCTGTAAATCGGAACACAGCAGCACAAGCACTGTTGTTGGGCGACAGGATTAGCAAATAAGATAGTGTTAGTAATACCTACGGACCCCGCACGAGGTCCTACCTCCCGCATAAACTGTTACTATGTATAAAAATGCTCTAATTGAATACGTACATACATATATGTATGTACATACGTACATACCTATATCACGTCTTTATCCCTTACGGTGTAGACAGTGCCTACGGTAACAAAACCTTAAGGGCACGTTTAGCGTGATTAAGGGCGTATAGGTGGAAACGGAAATCAAAATAGTGATGGGTTGCTAGCCGCATCGCCTATAACATGATTCTCAAGACTTGCGCCCATTCTCTCGATGGGCTTTTACCATCTGGGCGGGAAGAGAAGCAACTGGTAAATTCTATGTTTTTTCTTTACTCCCAGACCAGCACGGAAGAAAATTTTCATTTAATCAGAGATTAAAACAGTGTCTGATTTAACTTGCCCTGCAGCATTAGCCCCTGCTCTCTCATTCCAAAAGAAGGCGTGTGCCCAGCCAGTGGGACGTATTATAGACTATTAAGGCTATTCGTTGTATAAATAAAATTTATCTTTTAGATACTGTAATATATTTACTTCTAACAATGTCTTCGTTACGAAGTTATGCGTGGCTAATACGAAGCAACAAGAAAGACGCACAAATTGACTAAATAAATAAAGAACAATTCTGTATTCACTGCCATTTTAATATCTTGGGCTTAACCTTTTCAAAAATGTTTTCCTGTAAACTGTTTTACCCTCACATTTCCACTCTGGATAATTATGTTCTTCATAACAGAGCATCTTATCACAGAAAATATACCTAACGCCAAGTTTAGTTTTTTTTTTTTAATTTCTATTTGCCTTTTGCATAAGAGAGAGATAAAATTGCGCTCACGGTATGTTGAGATTACGAAATGTAAATAAATGCTCAACAAACTCTTATCAACATTTTCATTAAGTATTAGTCACAAGTGTGAAAATAGTTAACTATATTATTATTATTTACCTACCTACTGTGTAAAAAATACTAAATTAAGTACCTACTCGTAACTTGGGCTCTGGGTATTTCTTAAGCCACACAAAAGCGACGTCGAACGAGGACGCGTCACAGACGCGGCGTCCGTTTAATGAATTTTCATACAAAATGTATAGAAACGTCGCGATACAAAATTGACAGAAGTGACGGGGTGAGGACGCGTTGGTCGTAGGTCCTCGTCTCATACCTCTTCTGTGTGGCTTTTGCCTTAGAACTCGGTCTTTAAAACTGTCAGCAACAAAGTAATTACAACGAAGTAGTTTTTAATTCTGTCGTACAGACACATCATTCAAACAGATGACGCTTAGCGACAAAAATTCACATAGTAACAAGGTCACGTGACAGCTAGTAATAGGTAGAAAAATTCGAAGACTACCCCTGCTATGGGTGGTGTAGGGATATAGCACGCGTCACGGAATGACGACGATCCGGGTTCGTTTCGGATTTTTCTATGTGTTCTGATTTTCAGTGATATTTAGAAACGAAGTATATATTTAATCCGGGTAAGAAAGACGCATCGTTGATAACACCGACCCACCTAAGAGTCATTCAAACCCCAATTAGTTCAACGGAATACGGCTTACGCACGTCTGGGTTACTCACGTGTACGTATTTACGCAGGGGTTTTTGTTAATTGGGTCGAACGTTTATAATATCACCGATTAGCTGCCTCCGCAATGGCAAAGTCGTAAAACCCTCACTAACGATGCGTTTATACGACCAAAGTACGATATTTACACTTTACAGCATTATTAGGGACCGAGGTGGGAAAACACTAATGGGGTAGCAATAAAAACGTTTAAGCGATCACTATTGATATTTGTGTCGATAAAATCGAGATGTGTAACTTCATCTTATTTAAAGCAATTTGAAGCGCCGTTAAATCGCAAAATCACTTGTATACGGGTATAAAATGTGCGCATAGGCACTGTATAACATTAGCGGGACCCACAGACCTCGCCTATGTTCAGCAGGCCGAAACATTCCCGGGTCCTGTCAGGGCAATAAACCTCCGTAATTACGAAATAACTCCGTACCTGTACTAGCAGAGGGACTATTTATTTAATCACTTTGACGGGGAAATAATGGAGAAGCCTGCCGGTTGCCCTGCCATCAAAATTGTTCGAAGGCAATCTATCGCATATCGTGTTGGCCGTGATGAAATCCCTGTACCTATGCTCGTGCTGCAGATTTAATAATTTCCTTATTTACTACTTGGACCTGATGCCTTCATGACATGCGACAGGTATCTGTTATGTGGTTCGTGTGTGCCCATACTGCTTCGAGGGTATATTAATACATTATGTAACGTTATTTGCTATAGCGAGACTGGGTAGAATTTTTACTAAAGCAGCATTTCTCATTGTGTTTAGAGCTTTTAGTGTATTTTTTAACACCTGATAAGGTATTTTGTTGCTCACCACTTTGTCTGCGTAGATTTTGCTTATCGCCGATACGCGGGAACCACGCGATTTTCTGAAATAAAAACTATCGTATATCCTTGGACTTTTGGACCTTTGGACTGAAACTAGATACCGAGTTCCGAGTAAATCGGTTCAGCGGTTTAAGCATGAAGAGGTAACAGACAGACGGACACACTTTCGTATTTATAATATTAGTATGGAAGTATGGATGCTATTTAGGGATAATGTGACTACAATTGTGATAGTGAAAGAATTTTCAAAATCAGTCTATTAGTTCTTAGTTTATTCGTTACAAAGAACTACAAATATCCACAAATGTCTTGTCTTTATAATACTCGTAATTAGTAGTAACTAGTATGGAAAAATTATAAACACTGTAATTATTATGGCAAACACTTACAATTTAGGGCTTAGTGATTTTTTTTAAAATTAAGCATTAAGTACGATCACACATAACTTGAATTAAAAGTGGTCATGTTTTTTTTTAAAGTCTGAACTCATTAAAAAAAAATTAAAAGCGTGGAGAGTCTAAAAACAGTTCATTAAATTTATTGATCAATAGTTAATGGTGCTACAGCTAAAACATTAATTCCTAAATTAAATATCAATAAAGTTATGTTATTGTAAACTTTGCCGTTGCAACACACCAAAGAAAGATAATTAATGGAAAACATTGCTGTAACGTGACAAAGTTCGTTAGTAACCATGTCAATTCTTTTCAAATCGATGTATTGGTAATTAAAAGTTTGGTTTCAATCATTAATTTCTAATAATCATTGTAATATTAATGCTGTTTCTTTTAATTGCGTTTACTTGCCTAAAAGTTTGATTTTTCTATCTATGTTTTTCATTATCTCCTAAGCAGAAATTTGAAAAAGAAACAAATGTGTCCTAAATGTAGTAAGTCTGTTGAACAAAAATTCCTTTCGCCCTCTTCGCATTCATGTTTCGTACCAGGCATTTGTATTGCTTGTCATCGAACATTGAATGACAAGTAGTGGCCCTTGTTCAGATAATTGCGTTTTTGTAACTTCTTTAATTAAGAAACTTACAACGTTTACCTACTGACGTTCCCTTGACTGTTTTTGTTGTGCAATTAGCTGTGGCAAATGTGGGTAAGTCTGTAATTTTTCCAGTCAGGTGCTCATTAGAATTTCATAAATGACGGGAAAGCAAACTTTGTAGGTAACATCAGAATCACCAGTCAACTTTGTTCATTTCGATGTAAGCATATTAGTTCGAATCCATCACGAAGGAAAACTAAAACTAAATAAAATATGTATAAGCAGATATTGTAAAATACATACGTAAAGTCAATTACTGGTGTTTGCAATTAATGATTCTTATTTTCCTCCAAAAATAACATTTGATGTCTTAGGGTCGATTTTTCAATCGTCAGATAGGACCTATTCGACGAACAACTCTATGGGTATCTGTCAGTTACGTGTTTATCTGAGGGTTGAAAAATCAGCCCTTAGTGACTTATGCCAGATCGAGGAATGGTTTCACGTGAACAAGTTTTCATTAATAAAATGGGCATCTCTTAGTGATTACTGTGATAACTGTGATAACGTACAATTAATAACACACACATACGTACATACTAATTAATGTACAAATCCGGAAACCATCCCGTCAGGTGCTAGTGCTATTCCCAAAAATCGGGAAGGAATCTACCGCCGCTTTTTTCATCAATCTCAAATGAGATACAAACGTGTGTTTTCCAACCAAACCTCACCCAAACCTTTTGCAGACACAGATCAAAACGTTGCAGTACTAACTTTTATTTTATATCGTGAGCTGCACTGTGAACTTTATATTTTGTATGCAAGATTACTGCCGAACATTTCACCTTCTATTATTATTTTCACATTTCACCAGCACTTGTTTACTACACCACGTAGACGAAGAATCATGCAAAATACTATCGTAATGAAAATTCAAGTATTCATTCATACAACAGCGACTAGGTACGCCTTGACGAGTTGTCCCAGCATCGAAGTTCAATAGTCGTCGTGGTCGATTTCGATGTTTTATTCAGCACTTATTGTTCCAACAATAGTACTTGCAGCGTTGACAGATGAGAGCAGTAAGTTGAAAGTTGTTTTTAAAAGTTTTACGTCCGGGACCCGTAAGATAAAATCTAAAAAAATAAAAATTAGTTGAACTATATGGAAAAATTACACGTATTTTTGTGAACTAGTCTCTACAACAAATAAACTTTGAAGATGTACGCTGTGCCGTGGCTTTCTGTGATTTTCTGATGATCTGTGATTTTAAACTCACTTTTTGTCAGTCCCTAGTTTAATGCTCCTCTCATCTACTCAACACTTAACTAGAGATGGTAGAGATCTCTTATAGGGATAAGTTCGCATTTGTGCATATATCTAATCTATTTTGTGAATTGTGTTTGTTTCTCTATATTTGTACCACAAAGCTTACTAACGTACTTACGTATTTCCATACTTACTTTCTTACTTACTTCCTTACTTTGGTAGCGTCGTGCCAGATTTTAGAATAGAACAGATTCATCGTCTTGTGGGTGGGTGTGGCAACTGAGGGGCCAAGGTCTCGAATTTTAAAAGCACATTCATCGTAAAACCACCAAAAAGTAGTAAAGTCAGTATGTTGCTGCAATCCCACAACTCAAACAAAATAAAATAAATAAATAAATAAATATCTTGGGACAAATTACACCAATTGACCCAGCCCCAAACTAAGCAAAGCTTGTACTATGGGTACCAGGCAACGGATAAACATACTTATAATAATGTAGATAAATACATACTTAAATACATACAACATCCATGACTCAGGCACAAACATTCGTATTCATCATACAACTGTCTGCCCCTACTGGGATTCGAACCCAGGACCTCTAGCTTCATATTCAGGGTCACTAACCACTAGGCTATCCGGTCGTCCCAAACGACGACGATTAACGATTAAATGATAAGACTTATTACAGCTGCAATTTTCTTTTAAAATTTATTACAATTTGCACCACTTTCAAATGCTTTTATCTTTTGCTCATAGAACCCTTACTAGCTGGGTGCCTCTCTCGTTAATTTAAGCAATATGTCATCATTGGACGACTAAGTGATGATGACGGACATTTTCATTTGTTTCTGAACAATAATCCCATAACCACAATAATATTATTATAAACCATGCGAGAGTTTACATAATGCATGTGCCACAGTAATGCCGCAAAGGCCGTGGATGTTATGTTTTTTTTAATGTGAAAGGATCCTAAAGGTAATTATACATTTAGCATGCGATAGTCGCGGGTGGTAGCGTTTCGCGCGTTTTGCGGGTGGTAGGGCCTTGTGCAAGGTCCGTCCGGATCGCTACCACCATCTTACTCGCTAATCCTGCCGCTAAGTAGCAGTGCTTGCACTGCTGTGTTCCGGTGTGGAGAGTAAGACAGCCGGGGAAATTACGGGCACAAGAGGCCATTCATCTAAGTCCTCTAGGTTGGCAACGCATCTGCAATCCCTCCGGGGTTGCGGGTGTCTATGGGCAGTGGTGATCACTTATCATCAGGTGACCCACCTGCTCGTGTGCCTTCCGATTCATATAAAAAAAAAAAAAAAAAAAAAAAAAAAGTCATCTATATATATAAAACTCAAAGGTGACTGACTGACTGACTGACTGACTGACTGACTGACTGACTGACATAGTGATCTATCAACGCACAGCTCAAACCACTGGACGGATCGGGCTGAAATTTGGCATGCAGGTAGATCTTATGACGTAGGCATCCGCTAAGAAAGGATTTTTGGAAATTCCCACGGGATAAGGAAAAAACGGGAATTATATATTCGATTCCGAGTGACACTATCTCAGTAACTATTATAAGTAGACTCTTCAAATTTGATACAAAAGTAGGTGATTACAAAACTAAGAAACTCATTTCAGGATTTTTGGAAATTCCCACGGGATAAGGAAAAAAACAGGATTTATATATTCAGTTTAACGAAATCCTATGAACTATAATTACTTGACTCTTCAAATTTGGCATAGAAGTAGGTGATTATAATAGTAAAATAATGTTTTAATGCTTTTTGGAAATTCCCACGGGATAAAAACGGGATTTATGTATTCAGTTCTACGGGATCGATTTTTCGTTTTACTGGTCGTATAAAATTGAAATTTGGCCTTCAATTTCCCTTGGGGAGTGTAGGGGAGCGCTACAAAAAGATTTCCCGAAATTCCCACGGGAACGGGAAAAACGGGACTTTTCGTTTTCTGGTTGCAGAAAGCTGAAATTCGGCATGTAGGTTGTTTCGGGAATGTAGAGGAGCATTAAGAGAGTACTTTCCAAAATTCCCACGGGAACGGGAAAAAAACAGGATTTTACGTTTTACTGGTCGTAGAAAGCTGAAATTTGGCAAGTGGGTTCCTTGGGGAGTGTAGGGGAGCATTATGAGATAATTTCCCAAAATTCTTCTTCTTCGTTCCCGTAAGAATTTCGGGAAATGCTTTATTTGGCGAAATTCTTACGGAAACGGGAAAAACGAAAAGCGGGGGAAAGTTGAAATTTGTCACGTAGGTTTATTCGGGAGCGTAGGGGAACACTAAGAAAGGATTTTCCGAAACGCCCACAAGGACGGGAAAAAACCGGATTTTACGTTTCCAGACGAAACAGCGGAAGAAAGAGACTTAACATTTATAACGTGTGTTTCTTTAAAGGCTTTAAGTGTACTCCGAAAGCACTCCCCAAAATTTCCACGGGAACGGGAAAAAACTTATTTTTTCATTTTACATCTTAGCGCGTACGAAGTCGCGGGCAAAAGCTATTTAGGATGTATTTTAGGACAGCCCTATAGGTTAGGTTAGGTTTGTTTTATAAAAATCCTGCAATATTTACAGTTTCAGAAAAATTAAGGCAGCGGGGCAATGCGGGGGCTGGCTTGCATGCTTGCTTGAGTCCTTGCTTTGCATGCTTGATTGCATACTTGCTTTCATGCATGCTTGCTTTCATGCATGCTTGCATGCTTGCTTGCATGGGTGCTTACTTGCATGCATGCTTGCTTGCACGCTTGCTTGCATGCATGCTTGCATGCTTGCTTGCATGGGTGCTTACTTGCATGCATGCTTGCTTGCACACTTGCTTGCATGCTTGCTTGCCTGCTTGCATGCCTGCTTGCATGCATGCTTGCTTGCATGGGTGCTTACTTGCATGCATGCTTGCTTGCACGCTTGCTTGCATGCATGCTTGCATGCTTGCTTGCATGGGTCCTTACTTGCATGCATGCTTGCTTGCACACTTGCTTGCATGCTTGCTTGCCTGCTTGCATGCATGCTTGCTTGCATGGGTGCTTACTTGCATGCATGCTTGCTTGCACGCTTGCTTGCATGCTTGCTTGCCTGCTTGCATGCCTGCTTGCATGCCTGCTTGCATGCCTGCTCGCATGCCTGCTTGCATGCCTGCTTGCATGCCTGCTTGCATACTTACATGCTTGAAGGCTTGCATGCCTGCTTGCATACTTGCATGTATGCTTGAAAGCTTGCAGGTTTGGTTGCTCGGTTGCTTAATTGCTAGCTTCTTTGAAATGCTCATGGTTCACGCGTGCGAAGCCGCGGGCAAAAGCTAGTTCAATATAAAATTACATCGTCACTTAAAATTAATGTCAAAGAATTTTGAAATTTAAATTTAAATTAATGTATCAATCAAGTACTTACAAGTAAGCGAAAACAATATTTTCTCAATTAAGGGTCGTTATAAATAAAATAAAATTTCAATTTACCTAAACAAAAAAGTCATGAAGTGGAAAATAAATTAAAAAATATATAAAAAATAATATAAAAATAGGAACTAAAAATAACGACTGCTTCTGTCTTTCGCACATAGCCATAATGCTAACACGCACGCACAAAATCATCCAACCACAAAAAGCGCAAGCGTGATAGCAATAATAATATTATATTCGTTCCTACGCGAAGAAGAGACCAACTGAGATTAGTTTATCTTAAGAAATGAGAATCGTGTATTGCCAGATGACCGAGCTTCAGGTTTTATACTTTCAGAAAAGCTAAAATTTAAAGGACTGACTGACTAGGATTGTAGGGGATTTGTCCTACGATTAATAAAATTCTTCGACAGGTCACGAAACAATCCATTAACTCAGTCAATGTTTTCTCCCTTTTTATCACTTACAGCCAAATTATTTAAAAACGTCGTAAGCTTATTGGAAGTAGGAAGTACTTGAAGAAATTATACTCTACCAAATTGCTAAGAAAATTCCCTTTGCGTCTCTATTATGCCTCTCATGATACGGGTCGAAAAAACATCCAATGGAGTTCACTCAATTAAGTAGAGTACCTACCGTTTATCCGGAAATATTATACTGCTTGAGTAAGGAAAAACTATACTTTGGAAGTAGGTTTTAATATTAGTAAAATATTCATATCTATAAAATAGTAATTGTGTTGAAATATTTTATACATAACATTAAATTGGATTCACGCCTTCATACACAATACAATTACCAAATCAAATCAAAACAATGATAACGATACCTCATTAAATCTCTATGAATATCATTTTGGATAAGCCAGCATCCGATATATCATTAATAATCTTCCAATCTAAATACGGCGCAAACGCATCGCACGATAAATATTAATGCGTTTAGTGTTAGGTTAGTTAATGGGTGTCATAGCTCGTACTACAAGATCTCACTGTAGCAAATGTTGCCTCTCACAGGGTGACAATTTAACAGGAAAACTCGTAAGCGTAAGAAAATTTAATAAGAAAACTCGTAGGCGTATGGTGTGACGCTATTGTAAGTGACTAATGACAAAAAGCCACATAGATACAACTTGCATTTTGCTTTGAAATTGGTCCTAAATAAGGTACGGCATTTATTTTATCGATAAAATGTGCATTCAAATACCTATACTAAACCGGGATGCGAAAGGGGTTGAAAAATCTGTCATTCCACATACTTACGTCAAAATATAAGTTATGGAATGACCGATGTTTAAATCCCTTTCTCATAGCGGTTTTGTAATACTAGTACACGAGAAACAAAAGATCTCTGCTTTTCAGCTGTTCTAGCCTGGGTCATAAACAAAATAAGCAACAAACGTAGTTTCCTGTGACATTAACTTGTCATCATGCATGTTTGTCCAAGCGCCGTGCTTGCGCATAAAAATCACCATTATTTCCTTAACTTTACAAAATTCTGTGTATGACTCAATATCAATATTTGGGAGCAAAATAACAGGCACTGAATTTTGGTGGAAACAAAAGTATAATCAAAGTCAAATTAAAAACCATAAACAATTAAAAAGGTAAAAAAGTATGTAAAAAGGTTGTGCAGTCGTACATCGTACTTACAGTTAGTAGTAAGGGTTCCGAATGAACGCGTGCCAAGGCAGTTCGAGCCCGGCAAACCTTACAAGGATAACAACGTAATGTCTGGAGATTGCAGCCGTGTTCCTGGCGAGCCTATGATATATGATAAGCCATAACTCAAACTACATGAATACTTACTAACATATTTGTTCAACGCCCGACCATACACCTCAATTTCAGGATAAGGTGATGCCCCGAGCCGATAGTCTATTAATGCAATGGCATGTAATCATACGAAATGTTGGCACTTACTCTATGAAATCTGCGCTACAGTAGATTGTCCTTGGTGGTAAACAAACTACGTCCTTTAGCTAGTAAATACATTGTCGTTTTTTGTAACAAGATAAGAACAAACTGACCACTCTGGGGTAGAACCCACTACGATTGCTACAACGTCACTATAGAACTTGATGTCGTACCAATAACTTAATGCCAAAAAGTTACATTGGTCGCCCATGAGAAAACATTTCTTACCTACAAGAATTGTAAAATGAAAAATAATACAATACAATACAATACAATAACTCTTTATTGAACACCACATATAACAACCAAAACATAAAAAAGGTATACAGAATATTACAAGGTAACAATAGGCGGCCTTATCGCTACAGAGCGATCTCTACCAGGCAACCATAATGGACTGGAGAACAGAACAGATCTCAAGAAGAAGAAGAAGATCAGAAGTGGAAGACAATGCCTCACTCACTCTTATGGGTTTGATACTTAATTCGGCCGATGATACTCGACATTCTAAGAGCTCACGGTCTGTTTCAATGTCGTTGACCTAGGTAATCAATGTAGGAGATTAACCATCTTGTATAACTATTCTCCCTAATGCAAATTCCAATGGAATTCTTTGACGGAGCCCTGCAAATCATTGGCATAATCAGCGTGTATGCAATGATTCCATAATGTTTCACCACATTCCGGATTAAAATGTTCAGCGTTTCGTAGCAGAAATCAATTTGGTGAAGACCGCAGACGCCATGTTCATGTTTGGCCGTAATTCGAAAATTCTTCGTGTGATTCCGACGCGCGTTTTAAATTGATACCTTCATTTACTGAATATAAAATAGTTGTGATTTCAATTCTACTGCAAAAGTTCTGCAAGTACCTTTAGAAAATAGCCAAATATTAGCCGGTAATAAATGCAGCAAAAATAATATCAATGTCGATCAAATTTTAGTTCTTTTTGATATCCAAAGAGATGATGCAACCAGCAGTTGAATAATTATTTTCCACACAAAATGTCACCAAAAGGGTAAAGCTATAAATTACTTAGCACTACTTCTAATGCATTGAAAACCAAGCAGCAGGTGGCAAGGAATGTCGTGTGTCCGTCATAACGGATTGCAAAGCATCCCACTTAGGCAAGGGCTGCGTGTAGTTTTCCTCGAATACCAACCATAACTTTATTGCAATGTACGATAACTCCATACTAAATACACGCTAATTCTACTACTGCGCTCACCTCGGTAGACTTACCAATGTGTGTATCGCGTCACGTATTGCTAGCTTCCCTCATAAAACTCTCAATCAAGACACTGAACTTCATAAAACCTATGAACGAAACGCCGGAAGTTAGGTAAAATGTCAAATGATTATATTACCGAAAGCATAAAAGCCAAGTGACTGCAATTCCGAAGATTTAAACCTATACCCGAAACAGTACAATTATTTTAATCTCAAATAATTATCAAACCAATATACCCAAAGTACAAAATGCCTATATACTTAGTTAAGATTCAGTCTCTATTTGTTACTATGAAACAGGCAAGGACGTCATCATAGATAACTGACACTTAATATAACTGGAACTTAACAGAGAGTGATGACATAATGGCCTAACAAAAATCAAGGTTTACCAAATAAGTTAGTGAAAGGAATTGTGAAATGCTGATAGACCATTTTGTATAAGTGTTAGAAATTCTAGATCTATGTTTTTAAGACAATCTGTGCAGTAGGAACTTCAAAATAAAAATTTCTTCGAACTTAAAATACCTCTGACAATGCCATTTTTGATTTCAAAACGACATTGGAATCCGCGACGCAGCCTATTAATTTGTAAAAGGGTCTAATCCAATTAATCTTTACCTTTGTTATTCGTCAATTTTAACTTCCGATTCAATTTTTGGAATTCGACAGACGTTGGCTGCTTATAGTATTATAATTTATTTTAAGGGATTTGTCGTTAAGGGCTATCGAACAAATTAAATTGTGACCCACCGTAGAACGTTCTCAAAGTAACCGTCAAGTTTGTAATTTTCACGTCGATGCCTGTGTGTGCGTGTGTGTGTTTTCATTCGAAAGCCAGTTTGCTTGGTCCTTAGCCATGTTTGGTAAAATTCGGTCTAAGTTTGAAGAATAATCAACTCTTTTTCAAAATGATAGGCAATTTTCGATTAATGTGTGGGGGTTTTTAATTTTTTTTATTTAATGTGATTTCTTGTCAATTCAATGCAATGAATGCCACTACACCACGACACTTACTGTAAAGTGGTTTGTTTAACAGTAGGTCATGCAAGAAATATGTAGTTCTATATTGTACCGTGTTGGTAAATGTAAGCCGATTTTCCATAAATTACAGTCAAATAAGTAAAAATGTCTTCGTGGAACTTTACATTTACTTTACCAAGTACATATCTAAACCTTTCTTTAAATTCCTATGAATTATTGTGATTTTAATATTTTGACTATTTCAAGTATGTACCTACCTATTATTGTACCGGCTAGGATTATTGTCATAAGAGAAAATCTTGTGACCACAATACACAAATCACGTCTTTATCCCTTAAGGGATAGGCTGAGCCTAAGGTGACAAGACCTTAGGCTTTTGCGGGTGGTAGGGCCTTGTGCAAGGTCCGTCCGGATCGCTACCACCATCTTACTCGCTAATCCTGCCGCTAAGTAGCAGTGCTTGCACTGCTGTGTTCCGGTGCGGAGAGTAAGACAGCCGGGGAACTTACGGGCACAAGAGGCATTTCATCTTAATCCTCTAGGTTGGCAACGCATCTGCAATCCCTCCGGGGTTGCGGATGTCTATGGGCAGTGGTGATCACTTACCATCAGGTGACCCACTTGCTCGTTTGCCTTCCTATTCACATAAAAAAAAAAAAGGCCACGCTTAGCAAGATTGTGGGGTATAGATGGAAAATGGAATCAAAATAGTAATGGGTTGCTAGCCGCATCGCCTATAACATGACCACAGCCATACCAATTCCACTAAATCCTACTCCATAAGTAAATCAAAGACATTAACGGGATCATTAATTAAATCGTGTTCTTCTCCAATTGCAGTAATCAGGTATTAGCAAAATAAGTACACCTTACAAAGTCCTACTTGACACCGTCTCGTCAAACAGATATTAATTATTTATAGTTATTTATAAACTGCGTAATGAGAAGTGGTATCCATGTTGGGATGCTGAGTGCCTAAAGCGGATATAATTATTTAAATTTGGAAGAGGTAAATCGTTGCACAAAAAATTGCAACATTAATAGTTGTTTGCGGTTAGTCGGCGGAGAGAACTGACACGAGCCCCACACGCCAACAAAGGGTGTCTGATGTAGCAGAACTAAAGAAGAGAAGAAGAAGAATAGCGGCTTACAAGTATGTGACAGTAAGATAACAAACTTTTGTTAAAGCAACGCACGTATTTTTGTAAGTTATCTTCTAAAATTTTTAATTATTATACCAGATCCTTAATCCCAATAAGAGCCCTAACTTTTTAAACGACACTAGAATTTAGAAAAATCCGAAAAGTAAAGCTATGGCCGGAAATCGAACCCGGATCCTCGTCATTCCGCTATACCCCTGCACCACCCATAGCAGGTGGGTAAGCCTTCGAATTTTTCTACCTGTTACTAGCTGTCACGTGATTTTGTTACTATGCAAATTTTGTCGCTAAGCGTTTTCTGTTTGAATGATGTGCCTGTACGACACAATTACAAACTCCCGTGGAACATCTACTGCTCGCCAGGGACGAGAGAAAATTTGCTTGTAATTGTGTCGTACATCATTCAAACAGATGACACTTAGCGACAAAAAATCGCATAGTCACGGAATGACGAGGATCCGGGTTCGATTCCCGGCCATAGCTTTACTTTTCGGATTTTTCTATGTTCTAACTTTCAGTGTCGCTTAGAAATTTCATTTCTAACTGTAAAACCGTAAAAGTAAATATAAAATGTAGCATGTATGAAGAGATTGATGACTGTGGATGAAGCGAAAGAAATATGTCAGGATCGTAGCAAGTGGAATAAAGTAGTCTCTGCCTACCCCTGTGGGAAAGAGGCGTGACGGTATGTATGTATGTAAATATCAAAAATCAAGAAGTAAAAAAATCTTGATTCATAATGATAGTACCTAAGAGTCCTAATATCGTTTTTAGTTCTCTAAAACATTATCACATCGTAATTTCGTTTCAGCAATTTGATGGTTCTTACGGGTTTCATTCAGTCAAACACTACGGCATCCGCATATGAATAATATTGTGTGCATTCTAGTTATACGTATGTATTGACAGAATGTATAGTAATACAATTTATCAATAGCAATAGTACCTACAATGTATTGCGTCACAGGTTCACGCCTCAATACGACGCCTGTCAAAACTACATTACGGAGATGGCGCTCGTTGATAAATACTCCTCTTAACAAGGAGGGGTCCCCTCCCACCCCGCTTACCCTGGAAATAGAATCCATTCAACTGAGACCCCTTTCATATACTTAAATGATTAGGTTATGTAAAAGGACGCTTTCCTTTGCCAAAAATATTGGTACTTAAAGCTCTTTGGCTCGGGCTGAAATTTTGAATACAATAACAAGTTTCGCAAGACTTTGTCGAAACGACGGCAAGGTAAGAGTGTGCGTGTCTACATGTTAATTGAATGTTAATTTTAATATTATGATTATGGATATTTCGCAGAGGCTAATAGACGCTACGGGTGACCGCAGAGCTGGCAGCTTTTTTGGACAACGTATTAGTATCGCTGTGCAAAGGAGGAATGGTGCCAACGTCACTGCTAGGTACTGTGCCACGCGGGGCTCTCCTTTTTTAATTATTTTATTTTAAGATTAGTTTTAGTTTAGTTTTAAATTTGTTTTCAACTTAATCATAGTTTAATTTGTTTTTACTTCCTATTTGTATTCTTATGTATATTTCAATAAATTTCTCATATTAAGATAATCCTTGTTACCTCGTACTTCTGTTTGAACTTTTCACTGTGCAAATTTTAAGTCCTATCATGACCCTTTCTTAACAAGAACATTGAGATAATCTGCTGTTGACATTACTGAAACGATTTAAATCTAATATGACCACAGATGATTCAGAGATTGATGCACTTACACCTCATTGAGAACAGACGTGTCGTGTCGAACATTTATTAAATAAAATAAATAGTCACATGCTGAGTCGTGACCTCGTTCTTAACAATACCTAGTAACGCATTTCGTGACAAAAATTGATCAATAGTGAGTTATTTGTGAAAATGTTCATTTTTTACTTGTAACAAAGTGAATCCGCCAAATAATATGGACAGCCCCTTTAACCGGAGTGAGCGGACCGCTCGCTCCCCGCCTGCCACGCCGACCCCTGCGCCTGCGCCGCCGCCCCGCGCCGCCGCGCAGCCCCAGCCCAAGGACGATGATGACGCCAGACCTGAGCCCATATCTACTGCTGAAATTCAGCAGTGGATGACGTCTATTGAGCAGTGTCTCAATGAGATATGCGCTATTTCATCAGATAGCAAAATGAATACGGACCAGAAAATGCGAGTTAGCTCTCTATGCCGGAAAGTGGGTCACGGCACATCACAGTTGGCAGTGCATTACCAGTCCTTAAAGGTGAAAACCATCCAAGTGCACAACTCAAACCAGACCCTCAAGAGTGAGCTCGACCTTTCGAAGCGGCTTCAGGACCTTAAGTCACAGATCGAAGAGTCAGTCAGACCTGTACCAGAAACCTCCTTTGCTGATATGGTTAAGAAGAGTTCTAATAAATTTATTCAGCCTACAAAAATTAGTTCCGTGACCATATATCCCAGTGACAAACAAAAGACCAGCGAGGAGACAAAGTCCCTGGTTCAAAAAATTATCTGTCCTGAGAAAATGAAACTGCGCGTAAGAAGCCTGCACAAAACGAGAAACGGGGGAGTTACCATTAGCACAGACACCAATGAAGATATTTTGAAACTGAAAGAATCTGCGCAGCTATCAAAATCTGGCCTTACGGTAGAGGACACCCACAAACGCAAGCCAAGAGTGGTAATTATTGGTGTGCCCACATCTATGCAGGAAAATGAAGTTCTTAGCTGTGTGTACCAGCAAAACTTGGCCGACAAATTGGAAAACACCAATCTCGAATCATTTTTAAATGCAGTAAAATTGAGCCACAAATCGGGAAAGAAAGAAGCTGACACTGTGAACT